>JAPMOQ010012849.1:3526250-3586184 GCA_026543055.1 Argiope trifasciata | reverse complement strand
AAAAGCACAAAATAATACACGCAATAAAAGCACAAAATAATACACGCAATAAAAGCACAAACTAATACACGAAATGAGTTAACAGGCAGAAGAAAACGAGGTCGGGGATAGTCTGCCAGCAACTGAAGAGAACCTATTGTACACAGAACTGATTGATAGATTTAGAGGCGAAGTAGTTCTTTCAATTCAGAGGAGCTAGAGGTGCACTCAGATCAGCTCGATTACGAACTGGCAAAGCTAATCCTTTGTTGTTGTTTTTTTTTTTCACTTCCATTGTCTTTTTCTTTTTTTAATAAGGACTTTTAACTAACCAGTAATGAATTTTGTTCTTGATTCTTGCAACCAAAATAGAAATATTCGCTTCTTGGATTTCAGAAAAGAAAGGGAAATCATAATTTTCTGAAATGTTATTCAGATGAATAGCTTTATAAAGGGCGTCACTTATTTTTAATTAACAGATGCTAAATAATGGATGAACGTTATAGAGAATCTATTTTACATCTAGGTTGATATTTATTGTTGGATGAGAATTATCCAGCTGATTGGATTAGAAAAATGTAGGAGTGGAAAGAAGTACTGATATTTTCATCAACTGAATTCACATAATTTATTACTGATAAATTAAATTACGAGGAATTTACATCATATGTTGGTTATTTAATAGTTTTTAAATATAAATAAAAAAAAACTATGTAAAATCTCAAGTTATCTATGTTGAAATCTCGTGAACTCCCCCCACCTTTTTTTTTAAAAAAAAAGGGGGGGGGGAGAGTTGAAGAGATTTAAACTTAAGTTATGTTTCCAAAACATTTTTTGCATTGCATTTGCTTATCTATTTATGAATCCAAGCCCGAAAATGCTTTCGGCTAGCTGGATTATTTGATATACAATCAATACACCAAATTTCAGAATTCCCATCCAGTTTTTGGCCGAATCCATTCAAAGGAAGTCTGTCTGTACGGCTATCATAGTATAAGCTAACATAACAACGAAGAGAGATAATTGAAAAAAATTAGAGGCACAGATTTAAAATCTTATGGGTAGACAGTTATCAAATTTAAAACCAAAACTGTCAAAGAGTAAACTTTTTGTCGATCCATTCTTTTCCAAATATGACAAACCCAAAGTACGGCGTATTTGACAACCTACCGATACTATTATATTTCATAATGTATCGGTAACAGGGTGCGCATTGAGAAGTACTGCAAAAACTAAGTACCTTTAAGCACCACAAAAAAAATTAAACTCCTTTGTACATGTACGCATATGTAAACCTGTGTATTTTTTAATCCTAGATTATTTTCTGTTTTATTATAATGTATAATTTTTATTAAAATTAATTTTAAATGTTGAATTTTTAAATATTTTATTACTTATTTCTGTATTTTCATAAAATTTGCTCAATGTCTTCTATTGTAAAACAAAAGATATCTATTTAGTTTTGACAAAAACAGAAAAAGATAATAAAAATGGGGGGGGGCTATCATTACCAACAATTTAAGTCAACTTTTAAAAGCGAACTATTTAAAACATTACATGCAAAAGAAGTTCAAACATTTTTCGAGCCGCAACAAGTTCGGCATATTTTGTATTTCGCTCTTTCCGAATAACCATTCCAATATTTCAAAAAGATGCCCAGTGTTGGAAAAATGAGTGAAAAAAGTTTATTAACCATAAGATGGTTAGAACTCTTTGATCCCTTCACTGAATGCTTCCTTTTCTTTGGTTTTCATTTTTTTTTTCTTGCTATATCCAGTAAACAAATATTTATGACTGTTATCGATTTAGCATATTTATCGAATGCGGAAAAAAATGGAATATCTTATGCTGAAACAAAAAAAGAATATCTTCTTTACACTTCTCGAGACAATTAAGCACTTTTAAGATGCTTAAAAATGGTTTTCAAATTTAAGCTCTTTTTAAGGACTTTTCATGACGTTACGAACCTTGGATAATATTATATTTGATAACGTACCTACATTATAATATTTGATAATAATATTTGTTCTTAGTTATAAAACTTTATCATGTCAACGACTGTTGTTTAAGTTCATAGAGTTCGTTCTGCTGTTTAGAAAATATAGAAACAGGAATGACGTCACTGATGGTTAACGTGGGACTCTTACTTTTTACGAACCGTCATCTAGCCGGTTCACTAAAGAAATGTGATATTACGAACGATGTGAGGATTAGCAGAACCAGAAAATCTAGGGAAACAAAAAAACCTATAATCTGATTTTTTTTTAAGGGGCAGATCATAAGAAAAGACCTAGTCATCGCTAGAATATTTTTTCTAGAAGAGAAACAAACTATCAGTTCTTTAAATCAGGAGTCACCCCAGCAAAAACGGTTTGACGATCAACATCCATTCGAAAAAGAGCGCCGAAATTTCAGCCACAGATTTATAAAAGAGGCATTGTTTCAGCTGAGTTCGCAAGAAAATGATGTCACTATCGATTGTAGCGCGACCTGCAGCGTAACCAGAGCAATAACAACAGCTGAGCTGGAATCACTCCCTCACTGACAGAGGGATGGGCCATGTTGTTATTTGATGCCGTTCTTGCGAAAAAAGATTTTACCGAAATATCATGGAAAAATGAGGAATAAAGAATGATATTGTTCTTTTTAGAAAAGCGAAGAAATGCGTAAAAAATCTTTTAGTTCAAAGTTTCATCGTGGACTTATTAAGGCGGTACCATGCCTAAGGATGCAAAATTAACTGAATGGGAAGAAGAATTGATTTTTTTTAATGAAATGTAGAACAAATTAAGTATGTCACTAGAAAAAGGAAACAACTCAGTTTTTGCAATCGAATCTCAAACTGTTTTTTATTGTTTGTTTTTCTTTTAAGTTTAATTAATGAGCATTGCGTTCACTTTTCCAAGCTACGTCCAAGTTCAATCATTTTTTATTTTCTCACAAACGAGGTACTGAGAAAGTAGCCAAAAAATTCGAATTCAAGATTCCGACGAAACTCCACGTTTTAGACCGAAGACGAAAAGCACATTTTTGGGAAAGTCGGTCTGTTTGTCTGTGACAAAGATAACTCAAAAATGCTTTGAGATAGACAGATGAAATTTGGTGTACAGTCCTTATATCAAATTTGTAGATTTCTACCAAAGTTTTGAGCAAAATTTGTTCGGATAAAATCCGACTATGTGGCAGTTCGAATATAAATTTACACGATAACTACATAACAAAGAAAGTTAGATCGATAAAATTCGGCACACATATTTAAATATTTAGTATAGACGTATGCCAAATTTTAAGCAAAATCCAACGCCGTAATTGAGCGTCTGTCAGTCTGTACTTTCAAAAACATGTAAAAGCAATCATTCGAAAATACAGACACTTAAATATATCAAATTTAATACGTGATTTTGCATTTTTTTTTTTTTTTTGTAGTTTTATGTCAAACATTTGTTGTAATCAGTTGGAAAGAATGTGTTTGAAACTCAAATCTAATTTTTGGATACTTTTAATTCACACAGGGAATAATCGCAAGGGAAAAAAGAAACTTACCAAGGATGGCTCGATAAAAATGTCAAATTCACGCCGAAAATTAATATTAAATATTTCGAAGGTCAATATTTCGCAAACGGCATGCAAGGTGTTCATTGGTCATAATTCGTTTATTAAAAAAAGTACGGGAAAGTTCTGGAAAGACCACTCCAGCTAGGTCAACATCAGAACATTTGAGCACAAAATGTTTGTTCTCTACTCCAAACGTTTCATAAGTTGGAAAACAAAATTACTCAATAAAAAGCTTTTAAAGATCAGCAAAAAGAAATTTTGAATATTTTATTTCTTTGTCTTAGCCTTAGGATGACACCTTTCACGCCTCATTTTAATGCTAAAAAAATTGACTTTTAAAAATACTCACAGTGATAACAAGATTTAGATTCCTTTTTCTGGAAAATTCACCATAAAACAATTACATGTATATTCCTTTTTCGGATGAATAAACAAGTCATTGTATTAGGAAAAAAATTATGCTTCGAAATATTTATAAAAGAGCAAAATGGTTACATTATAACGTTTTTAAATTTACATTCAATCCGTAAGTTACTTGTAAAAGTTATGTGTTTCATTTAAAAAAATTGTTTAAAATATTCTAAAGGATAAATAAGACCTACCGAATTTGGTAGACAGTTACTTTTTTGGTAAAGTTTAAATGAACACTCACTAAAAATAGTTTTTAAATTTTATTTAAATTTTCAATTAAATATTAATCTAAATTTAATATTTTTAAAGATTACTTTCCAGTTCAAAATCACTTTTACATCGATCTAAATGTTTATTAAAAATAAGTTTTTAGAATAAATATTTTTTTTAATCTTTTAGTTAAAAGAATAATTTCATTTAAATTTCTTAGCAATAGTTTTCATTGCTTTAGTACTAGATATAAATTCGCTCACAATGCTACGATATTGATTTTTTTTTGTACTGAATATAAATTAATATGTGTTTACGCTATTTTAGGTGTTTTCTGAAGTATGGTATATGAAGGCGGGAAAGTAATCTGATTGCACTTTAGTAACTCACGAGAAAAGCTATGTCATGGAGTTATTTCTTCAATCACCATTATCAGCTGCTTTCCGGTGTCCTTTTCTGCAGCTGGCATTAGACCACCTGTGCTAGTTTCCAACCTAATTTGGCCAAATGAATTTAAAAATGACTGATTGACTTTCCTGCACTCTTTGTGAAAGTTTCAATCACCGAAATCTTTACAATTATTCAAATCGTTCACCAAGTCGCCCTGTCATAATAAAGCTTCTGTAAACTTACAACGTGAATCAGTTTGAGAAATCTGTCATTTATTAAATTGGATACTGCATTAGAAATTTAAAAGCACATATCTTTAATACAATTAATTTATAAATTCCCAAGTATTTTACTTCTTCAAAGAGGAGAAAGAAACGGTTCAAAAAACTCGGACTAGAGATTTTGATAAATTTTAATGTTTTAGTAAATTTTTTAATTTCTTAAAAAAAAGGAAAAAAAAAAACGCATTTCCTAACTTGCTAACTCAAAAATGTGTTGATCTCGATAGATAAACGCATTTGATCTAACAGAAAAAAAAAATCTGTCAAATTTTGGAATTTATTCATAGGAATCCTCTTTGTTTGTTTGTCCGAATGGGCACAATAATTACAAAAATAAGTACATAAATAAAAATAAAAGTAAACTTTAGGATCCCTATTTAGCATCTATAACATAAATTGGTATCAAATTTTGAGCCAACTGTATCCAGTAGGTTTCATTCTTTCGGTTTGTACTTTCGCATGCATGTAAATGCAAAAACTTAAAAATACAACTCCTCATCTGTACTTTTGGAGGCATGGAAATGGGATAGTCGATGAAAGAAATAATATATTTAAATAAATGAAAGGTTAGTACGTGATATTTGTCACTAAAATTATAGTCTATGAGAAAAAATGTGGTTTCTGTCATTCGAATGGAAAATTTTCAGCTCGAAAACAACAGCCCAAATAGTTTGGAAAAAATATTCTTCCCTAAAAAAAGGTTCCGAAAACGCATATTTTGTTGGGGTTTAATCTATTATTTTTATTTTTATTATTATTTTCAAAACAAGTAAAGCATTCATATATGGGTCATTGAAAATAAAAATCCGAATGCTTGCGATGTACACACAAGTTCCCGTGATTTACAATTTTATGTGAATAGAGAAGAAAATTGGAATACCCTAAGAACTGCTCAGAAAAAGCATATTTGGTTCGGGTTTCAATTTATTCTTTGTATTATTACTATTTTCAAAGAATGCAAAACACTTGTGTATGGGTCCCTGAAAGTAGAAACCCGAAAACTTGTGGCCTACACACAAGTCTCCACGATTTACAATTTTATGTGAATAGAGAAGGAAATGGGAATATCACCTTTATAAGAGAATATGCGAGAAAAGTTTAGGAGAGATCATTCCCATTGGCTAATATTTATAAATTAATTGCTTTTATCTTAATCACATGAATAAATCCTTCATAGGAGAAGGAGACTCTTGATGCTCTAACCAATTTATAAAGTTATGAAATACAGAAAATCTCTAAAGTCATCAACAAACATCCCTAAAATCTTCCAATCATCTGCTTTTGATGTGGTTTTCGATACGGAGTGACGCTCCAAAACTTACACTCAGGGTGACCTCAATCCTTCAGACACAGCTCCTTGAGCCGTCACCGAAATCGTCAAAATTTCCAGACATCGGTGTTAATCGCGGCTTGATTAGCAGTCCTTGAACAGGGAGCAAACGGGACGGGGAATATGGGTAAAAACGGTGCCATCTCTCAGATGCGATGCCAACGACTCGGCCGAGGCAGACGATACGAAAATAACGCCCGTCACAACAGCCGCAATGGGGTGCAGGTGCTCACCGGCCTGGCAAGGTATCAAGAGAAATTAAAACCTCACCATATAGCTTTATAAATGGAGGAGGGTATATATTTGTTTAAGGAAAAAGAAGATTGCTTTACTCGCTTTATGTTTGGATGATAAACAGTGTTCAATGAAGCATTCATTGATTATTTTTTAGTCAAAATAAAATGAACTATTACTTGATACCAAATAAAATGAACATTGATCTTAACCTTCTCATCGGTTATACTAGTTTTATTCACAAATATCTATTTTTCGGTGAGAGAGTACCTAGATGCACATCGTGCAATATTGATTTTACTGTTGCGCATATCCTAGCTGAATATCCCAACTTTAATTCTCATCGCATGACATAATCTAACTCAGCTGTACTTAACATGGTTGGTTAGTTTTATTGGCACAAGAACCAGAAAAGGCAGTACTGCACCATACATATGGTTAGTACTTAGCATGAGAGAATTAGTGGGAGAACTTCCCCATCAGTATATTTCACAAGGCGACCATCTCTACCGCCTTTGGTTAAATCAGCCACTGCTTGTATGTTACCAGATAATTCCCATCGAATCATTAGTAGATATTTTATGTTGCTTGAGAACACTATAGTCCAAAGGTGCTTTGGTTTCCTTTTGCTGGGTTCCTAGTCTCATTGGAATTTTAGGCAATGAAGACGCTGATTGCGCAGCTTCTAGTGTATGGCAGACATCAATTCATCTTTCATCAATAATGAGAGATGCAAAACCTACAATCACTCATTACATCATTTCACTTTGGCAGGAATCTTGGGATCTGGAGACTCTTAATAAGTTACATTTCATTAAACAGCATATTCATTCTCTTGCCCATTGTTTCCATAAGAAATGCCGATGTGAAACTGACTCGTCTTCACATCAGTCATACTCGTTTTACTCCCAAATATCTATTATTCGATGAGAAAGCACCTAGATGCCCATCGTGCAATATTGATTTTACTGTTGCGCATATCCTAGCTGAATATCGCAACTTTAATTCTCGTCGCATGACATAATTTAACTCAGCTTCACTTAACATAAGAGAATTAGGGAGAGAACTTCCCCATCAGTATATTCTTAACTTTTTAAGGGTTGTTGGGTTTTATCATTTTATATAGCTGTTCTTCAATAATAAGTTTGTTATACCTGACTAATATCTCGTGTTCTGATTGCTGCAGTTTAACCACCTTCATTTTTAATGTACTTTAACTATTTTAACTTATCATGTGGTGTCATCTCAAACCATATGATTGGTACAATATTGCCTATTTTTGGCATTTGTCCCATTAAAATTAAATTAATCAACAAACCACCAACCTTGCCGGTGCCCTGCATTAGGGGTACCATGTTTTCCCCGTGATCTGGGCGTCCTGGGTTCGAGTCCCGGTTTGGACATGGTTGTTCTGTGTTCTATCGGTGAGTTGTATGAATGTGCCCCCCTGTAAAAAGGGGATGTGCAGGCGAATGTGTGTGTCATCTTCATATGAGCTAGAAGTCAGACTTCTGCCCTCTGGGTGCTCAGGGGTCTACACCCTCAGAAGCGACTGCAACCTCTTTCCAAGGAAACTCGGACAACACATGATCATCATCACCACCAACCTTGATCTTCTAGTTGCCTTTTTCTTATGTTGGAAAGTAAATCCTCGTAATGTGCACTTTTTCTGGTTATTACATTATTGTGGCAAGTGTCGATATCTATCGTCAAATATTGTTTGATATACTATATTGATAGCTTTGATGCGCGATTGTTGCTTGATTGAGCAAAGGTCTGCCCAATAAAGATAGAATTAGATTTATCTAGTTGTTGTTTGTTACGTTTTGGCATTTTTGGTGGTTATGTTAATTTTAAAGCATTATCTCACGGTGATGTGTCCCTAAAATATAATAAATAAAAGGTTCTTGCAGCAGATAATAAGGGTGCTTGCAATTTTCTGATCCCGATACGTTTCTCATATTAAATTGCTGTAAATATTAAAATGTTAGCTCTGAAGAACATTTTTATTACTTGTGCAATTCTTTCAGGCACCTCCAAAATTCTATTTCACAAGTCACATATACTAAATCTCTACAAGTCTTGAGCGTAATCTAAGAAAATGTGAGTGCTGGTTTATGACTTAAGTCCTTCAATAGATATGTGATCTTTATTGCTTTAAAATCGTCAAATATCAATTGCAAAGGCTTAGAGAATAAAATAAAGTCATTTTTCTGCATCTGATTGCGGTAATATCCACTCAGAAAACTCCATACTTCAAGATCAACGGCTATTGAATATAAAATGTTAAAGATAAACTTTTATCTAAATGATGATTCTGTCGAAGCCCTTAAATCAATATTATTCATTTTAAAAGTGGTCAAAATTCATTTATCTTATAGATAAAAACAATGTAAGAATATTGCAGAAGAATATCAAAATTTTTACAATGAATTCTTAAAAATCTTTAATGTTTTAAATGAGCTTTCAATGTATCCACTGAAAATTGCTATGCACAATCGCATGAGACCAACTATTGCCTTTGTCCCAGTGGGATCATCTGGTCTTCCTGAAATGGCCGTGGCCTTCTATTGCGTTCAATAGTTGGTGTCGTGTGAACGTAACATTACTCACAGTTCAGTAATGCGAAATAAAGATATGCTCAGCAAAAGTTCCTTTATGTGCGTACTTTAGTATGTTTTTTTTGTTTGTTTATTTTCAACTAATACAAATATGTAAAGTTCGAATAGTCCAATCAAAGTTGGTTCGAAAGCAACAAAGCATACTGCAATGTTGATTTATGAACCCATTTCGAGCGGGAAAATAATAATGTCTTAAATTTTGCTATTTATTGCAGCAAAGTACAGATTAGTGAAATGAAGAAATGAAAATGATATATGTAAATTATATTTATAAAATTAATATTTCAATCAATAAAATAAAAATAAAAATGCTTCTTTCGTAAACTTATGAAGTATTCATTTGATATATAAATAACTAAAATATGCGATTTTTGTTTTATCTTCTTGCATATTTTACAGAAAATTCGATGATAATATTATCATGATTTAGTTTTTCTTTATCTCTGATTCAGATCTTATTAGATAAAATGCCTAGGAGGGTAAATAGTTCTTGACTAATCCTGGATCTCAAATTACTTCTTTATTATTTTTAACTTTATAGTACAGTCCATCATTTAAGAACCCTTAAGTTAAGCTAGTTTTATTGCAGACAGGGAAGACCATGAAATTCGATTTGTACCGAACATCTGCTCATTTAATCCTTCTAGAGGCCGCAATATGATGTTTTTCCCGCCATTCAATGGCTTCCCTTCAGAACTTAAGATCTGTCTGCTCCGGTAAGCGTAAATCCTCAGCTTTGAGTTAGAGGATTTCCTCCTAATCTACTTCCTACGAAGAAAACAATTCCCCCTTGCGCATAAAATGCTAAGAATCTCAACCGCCGGTCGGTTTGTAGGAGGGAGGAGATTTTTTAGTCCCTCCAGACATTTGCTGAGCACATGGCGACGTCAGCTTGACGTTATTTCCGCGGGGGACGCCGAGAATTTGCGAGTTTCCGGTGAATCGTCTTTGTCCAATGCGATTAGTCCACCCTCGTAAGCTTGGAATGTGAAATTTCCACCCAAAAGAAACCGTTGCAACATTTTCCAAAAAACAGCCCTGGTGAAAAATCTGTCTTCCATAATTGGCATCGCAGAATATTTCTAAACCGAGATGATATCATTAAAAGAAAAAGTATAGTAGCAATACTCGACTATGTATATTTTTTTCATATTTGATAGAATAATATGATGGTTTGTAAGAAAACATAGAACAATACTGATCATATATATTATATTTCAAAAGAATTACAAATAGTTATAAACTGCCTTGTAAACAAAGATGGAACTGAGATCGTTGAATGCAGTAGAATAGGAAGCTTTAGTTATATTGCGTACGTAATAACTGCTCATTACGTATGTCACCGTGATCCATTTCCCTGCTATATGAAGCATTGTCTATAGTCGTTACGTATGTTCATTTTTCACACATAAGATATATTAAGACAGAGTTACAATAAATCCCGATAATATAAAGATATAAGAAGTTTCAGAAAGTCACTTGTAGAATAAGCAAGTGGATTTTGAAACTTCAGATCAGGACTTCAGAATTTATAGTCGTAATCTCTAAAATCGTGGGTCTGGCGAGAAATGGATTATCAATCTTTAAAAATAACTTGCCAGTGTCAAAATAAACAAATAAATAAATAATGTCATAATGAACATGTCATAATGTCATAATGTCATTATGAAAAAAAATAACACTTTTGTACTGAATTCAACTTTTTCTATATGTCATTGTTTATAAATAAGTTACAGTTATTTGTAATAGGTATGATTGTTTTGAATTACATTGTACTTGAACTTTGCCTGTCCACACCTTTGTACTAGTCAAGGTCTCAAAAAAACGTTCAAATTCTGTAGACAAAAATTGAAATTGCAAAAATCTTGAAGCTTTAGCGACAGCTACAGAAAAATACTATTTCCAGGAATAAATGCGCTTAGGATAACAATAATCTCAAGTATTGAACTTACTACTTGAGATCTACTCATGCGCTTGAAAGATATATTCATGTTTCAGTCGCTTCAACAATAATCCGTACTGGTAAGTAGCTGAAACAAGAAGGTTTATCTTTGTATCAGTTTCTTCCTATTCAGTTGTATTGACACTTCAATGAATTGTTAATTGTAGTGATAGTTACTTCATATTAAAAGTCAATTTTAAACTTTTGAAAAGAAGCTTATTCACTTTAAACATCTGGTGGTTAGAGTTCAAATTTTTCCATTTGACATTATTTATAAATATGTAATAGCCATATGTAATTCATGTATGTGTTTTGAATTCTGTCTAATACTCTTGGTCTTTTATTAACCAAGGTCCTGTAGCACGGCTCTAGTCCTGGATTTGAAAATCCAAATATCTGATGGTTTTACTGACGGTTGAAAAAGAAAACGGCAATAAAACTGCTACTTCCAGGAATACATGAAGAATAACAATCATTTCAAACATCAAAAACTCCACTATTTTTATGGCTGAAAGTTATACCCATATTTCAATCTCTCCAGCAATAAGGCTGACAGAAAGGAGAGCTTTATTTATGCATCGCTATTAGAACTCCATATTGGAGCGGAAGCGGTGCCATATGCCTGGAACCGGTTTACCACGTGTGCGCGGGGATCACTGATAAGAGAACAACTGGAAACGAGCATCCCAAATCATTTTGGCGTTAATTAACGAATTTCCAACAGCCCTCTCGGGACGTCATTAGCTTACAACCACATCCAGATAACGATTGATGATAACGTGCTTGATTCACGGGCAGAAAGATTGAGAAAAGAAGGGGGAAATAGCTAACAGCAAACCATATTTCATAAAGCAGTGAATTATATTTGAACACAATATACTTATGATTGTGATATTCTAATTTTTTAATAAATTCGCAAGAAATAGGCAGCAAAAGCGTATAACATTGGAAAAAACAGACTAAAATATTTTTTCTTCCTAATTGTCATTTTTTCTTTATATTTTCTTTTGTAATTTTCTGTTCCATCTGCCTTTCCGATGATTCTTGGAAAATGTCTGTCCATCTTGGTATACTTCAAAAAGGACAGAAGTGGACAGATCAAATTTAACATACCATCTTTAAACTAAATTTGTATATTTCTGCCAAATTTTGAGCAAGATAGATTCTGAAGAGATCTGCTCATTCGGCTGTTCGAATATAAAATAACACGATAATTGCAAAACGGAGAGATCAAGATGGATAAGATTTGGTACATTATTTTGATTATAACATAGATAGCTGCCAAATTTGAACAAATAGATCTATAGATAAATTCTGTCTGTCTTCGCTAGCAGAGACATGCTAATACGATAATTCAAAAACCGCAATGACTTAAATTTACCAAATTCGGTATGTGGTTTTGGGACTACAATTGTTGTTCTGTGTCAAATTTTTGTTTCAATCGGTTGGGGAAAAAACATCTAAAATTCGACAAAATTTATACATATACGTATATACCCTTTTCTCTGTTATCTCAAACAATGGATGAACATTTCGGGGTTTTTTCAAGAAATAAGTGAAAAATAAAGCTCTTTTTTCGGGATCTTGAATATTGCAAAATAAAAATCAAGAAGTTTTCAAGGATTTTCACGAGTCATGGAGTCATAAAATATATTTTTTCTCCCATTTCACTTGTTGTCCACTTAGCGTCTTAAATAGCTATCACGTGGTTCAAAATGTTTATATAGTTATTAGCCAATTATAATCCCTTATTTCTCCCATTTTGAAATTTTATCAACTTCTTTTAGTGACTCAGAATTTACTTTTGTGTTACGCCTTTACTTTATGCTTTGGAATATCCATAATAACTTAAACTTCGGAGAAAACCTTAATAAAAGGGAAGTTGCTATTTTTTTTCTCTCATTTCATCTTTTTCTTTCTTTTTTTTTTTCAGTTGATTAAACCATGATGAGGAAGAAAGGCATCTCATACCGAAAGATGATGTTCCACAGAACATCATCACTAGAGAAAAGTAGAGAAAAAAAGTTAAAAAAAACTTATATTCATTTTTTTTTCCCCAAACAAGGTCAGATGGGGAAAAAAGAGAAAGAGGCTGAAAGACGGGGAAAATATTACTCCGCAATAGCAAAATAATGCTGCAGAAAGAGAGGGATTAGAAAAATTGAATTTAAAAAAAAAAACTACCGAAAGAAAAATAAAGATGGAGGGTAATTATGAAATTAAAAAAAGACAAATAACAGTGAATAATGGGAACTAGATTTTTAAAAAATTGTCAGAATTTTTTATGAAAATATTGTACATTGCCTATAAGAATCCCATATAAACACACTTTTACTTTTCCACATATGTATTGCAATCGTCTAAAAAAATCAGCATCGAAAATGAATTTGATGCATCTCCTAATCTTACAGCTTCCTAAAACAGAACAGGAAGAGAAAAAAAAAACTTTCGGTCTAGTACCCCAATCCTCCGCTGGTCAAACAATTTTTAATGCATTTCAGTAAAATATCTCTTTTCCTTTTCCCTTTTCTTTCCTTTTTTTTTTTTTTTTTTTTTTTTGAAGGGCGGTGGGGAGGGCATTTTGGTAGTAATTTAAGAGTGCTCTGCTAGATTCTGCTTCTGTATAGCACATTATAAAAGTTTTTTTAAATATACCCAGCAAAAGAAATGTGATCTATGTATTGCATAGAAGTTACTGACTGTACACTAAAGATAAGAATGTCAAGAAGAGGTCTAAATACATGGATTCTAGGGTCAGGAGAGGCATACCGTTTCACCCCAACAGTCGGTTTGCATACATAAAGACAATTTTGTAAGATGACTAGGGCAGGAAAAGAACAATATAAAGCAATTATTTCATCGAAACAAATTCGCATTTTTCGCTCGTATACAGATTACTGGCTGGACCATTACTAGATTAATGTAAATTCTCCTTTAAAAAGATATATTTCTTATTATCAAGGTGAAATGTTGTGTGAGTATGGTATATGCTTGTTTTGCAGTAAATCCAGTTTGATTAACGACGTACCTGTGTATAGAAATCACATGATAAATCTTCGCAAGAGATCCAACTTTTTCATTTTTTTACTTCTCTTTTTCAATAATTTGAATGCATTTTCATCAACAATCATCCATTGATAACAAGTTCCAGTGTGCTAAAGTGGTTTCTCAACAACTGTGGGCAATTAAATGTGCAATGTAAGGTAAACAAGTGGTAAATAAAAAAGCGACATTCCAATTAAAAATGTCAGAATCT
The DNA here is from genome assembly GCA_026543055.1 of Argiope trifasciata. Lineage (NCBI taxonomy): Eukaryota > Metazoa > Arthropoda > Arachnida > Araneae > Araneidae > Argiope > Argiope trifasciata. The sequence goes on along the minus strand of JAPMOQ010012849.1, from coordinate 3,571,975 downwards.
GAAGAGGATTATCACACAGACCACCCATTTCAACTGTGACGCAATTACATGAATCGATAGTTGGCGCGATAAGTTGAATTAAAAGAAGATTTATTTACACCAAAAGGTCGCCACTCCCCATGGTGGTCTGAAAAATCACTCGAGTAATTTGTCAGCAGGACTAGAATGTTTTAGATGCCAGATTATCGACATAAGGGAAATACGTCTCGTTATTATCTTCCAATTAATTAAAAAAAATTTTGAATTGATAAAAAATTTCGATATTAACAAGTCTTTCAAGTAGATCTTGTCAAGGATAATTTATTTACATTTTCCAAAGTTTATAACGTGTTGACATAAAAGATTAATTAGGAGCAAGGACTAACATATAAGAACTCAGCTTTGATTTATTGTAATCAAGTGAAAGTGCACTAAAGTTGTATTGGAATCCATCTTTCAATAATAAGTAATGAAAAAAAAAGATTTAATTATATTGAATGATTAAGCGCATTTTCACAATCTCGTCCAATTTCTGATATTTTAGCCACCACAAAATCTATAATTACTTCTAATTAAACTTTCAACTTTAAATAATCATTTTCTTGATTCCTTTTTCTTATTTTATACAATTCATACTATGCATACGTCATCTAATTTCGTACTGTTACTTTTTATCAACTGGTTTGCAGTACAAGAAGATAAGCGAGTATTTTAATCGCACAGAAATTAGAACTTGGGACTCGAATTCTACATAATTCAGACCTACTTAAGTTCTAAAAATATTTTTAGCATAATAACTGTTTTAAACGATAATTCAAGACATTGAATTTTGATATTTGAAATTACGACCAACTTTTTAGATCTCACTCAAGTTTTAAAAAATCCATTTTACAGGAACTGTGTCAGTCAGGTTGCTTATCCAAACAACCTAACAAAACTCCATAAATATTAAGCGCAAAAAACGATGGTAGGTGAAATTTTATACACAGATCAAAAATATTTTCAAATTTTGAACCAAATCTGTCAAACAGTTGACTGTCTCTGTTGATCTATGTTTTTTTATGCATGTAAAAGCAATAATTCGTAAATGCAATGACTTAATGAAATTCGATACGTTATAGAAAGACTACAATCATAGCTTTATGTCATAGTTATTTAATAGTCATCACTTTTAATTCCAACAAACCTGTCCCTTAATATTCGTCTTTATCATATAGGAAAAGTCTCTATCTTTTACGATCATTTCTTATGCTTTAACTGCAGTTTTGTGCCAATTTGCTGGTAAAAACACGTGCAAAATACATATTGTCGTGAAAAAAAATCTTATATCCGAGCAAAAAAAAATCTATAAGTATCGTTCACCAATCTCCCCCCGGGGGCGGGTACCTCGTCATTGTGGATGAGAGGCTTCCTTCCGGTATAGTGGCTGAATTTCACCAATCCGGTTAATACAATAATAGGGGTGGGGGGTCTGACCCTCCCATCGATGGCGGGACGTACTCCCTACTTGGAGGGTTGTACCGTGGCCGGTGATGCCCATTAGGACTCAACTACAGTTTCCCCCGCCAATGTTGCTGTTGCGGCGGTCCGATCATTCAGTTTTACGTGGTTTATCCGTATGCATTCGTGGCGGTTTGGAGGTCAGTAGTATGACTTCACCAATGTCCCCAAGCAAAACATTCGTGGCCTTACCCAAGATCTAAAATTTTATACGGCAGCAGGACCTGCATCGGGGGGGGATGTGAGAATATTTGTAGAAGACTATTTTTGCTGGGTTTTAGAGTAGTAGCAAAAAAAAAAAATGTTTATAAACTCTTCAACCCAGACAGTCGATGTTTAGATCAGGGAAAGCTCGTAAATTTGACAATGGAAAAAAGAAATAGCCTTTTAAAAGTAATTTTATATGAAATCAATGTAAACATATAAATATATCTTATTATCAAAAGCAAAATGTATATTGCTTGCACCCACTAAAAGCTGCAATCCCTCACTGATGACAATCTGTTCTCTCTTTCGTTGACTGTGGATGTTGATGCAAATTTATGTTAAATGACTGTGTGCACAAGACACATAAATCTTCTTTTTTATAGTAAAAATTTCCAGTAACTGAGGTCTATAAGAAGCCTGGAGAGAAAGGCCTTATGACTAAGTAAAATAAATGTATGCAAACAACTGCCAAGATTTTTTAAAAATCCGTTTATAATATTTGTTATACATATTTTAACCAGAAAAACCATTTTTTTTTTTAGTATTTCAAAAAACAAAATGACCAAAACAAGCTGCAATATCCATCATTTTCTGACAATTTCTGCCTTTTATTGGTGAACATGAAAGCAAATGTCCAACACTCTTAACCAGAATTTTTTTTTTTGTATGTATGTCTTTTTGGCTGCCACAGGTATAAAAGGGACAGCCTTTTCCTGATAAATCTAAACATTGACCACATGTAATAAAGTAGAAAGAAATTTGTATGGATAAAATAATCATGTACATTCCGTGCCCTCAGTTTTGGTGTATTTTCATCCCATGTTTTTGCGTAGTAATAGGCATTATCTTGTCATATTCGCTTTATCAATAAAAGTCAAACACACTTGTTACCATGTCAAAAAGCGCATAAACTGAAGTCTCTTGCACTGTCTGCCAATGAAAAGCAATTTCTCCCCTTTTTTGGTGAGCTGTAGTGGATTACTTTTAAGTGTGGCAGAACTTTTACTACGCCGTTGGCTTATTTCCCCATCTTTCCAACAGCTAGTCTGCAATGAAAAGAAATAACTTTGAACTTGGCCTTTTCCAAATTGTGTGCGCCGTAAAAAAGATATCAGACAGCATCTTCTTTTATTTCGCCATATCAGGGTAGAGACAGAGAGAGAGAGAGCAATGCCTGGCCAGCATCAATCTGACACCCGGCCTCTTCAATTGAGACTAACGATTGGGTTCATTCGCAGAAGCCGAAAATTGCAAAGCCAATCGAATCAAAGTGGATGGTGCAGCGTTTACTGCCACTTTACGGCAGGATATTCGCGTTTTCCTATCATTGGGGAAACACCGTGGAAGAAGTTTTCTTTTTTTTTTCTTTTCGGTGTCTATTTTGGGAAGATTGGAGAAATATGACGTGCTGAGAGTTTAGATTCGTAAACATCTCAAATGGCCAAAGCTTGTTGCTCCGGTTATTCGCCAGCAAATCACTGTCGGGCAGTTTTGGGCTGTTTGAGTCCAACAAATCCGTTTTTATTTGCTCGTTTGTTATTACTATTGTACAAACGGGCTGCTCTGCTAATAAAGTGAAATAACATCAAACAGCGAGTAGTGCTTCTTTGGAATCAAATAAATAAGCGGATGGCTTTCAGTCAGTTCCATGGGTCTTTAAAATTCTTTTGATTCAATTTTTGGTAGATATTTAATCGAGAAAGGCAATGTTTTATTAAAAATTGTTCGGACTAGTAAATGGAACTGGTTTATGTGACTAATCATCCCGGCATGTCTTGTGCAAATACATCGAAAATCAATATGATGGCTACATAGTACACATTATACTGTAGAGTCCTTTCTCAATATTTTTACTGATTAACTAACTGTTCAGGTTTTTCTGATCCTTAACTGATTAAATAAGGATATTTTTCCCCAAAACCTAAATATAGTTTAATAAAATTATCTTTCTTGCTTGAGTTGATCGAATCTGAGAAGGTGCTAGATCTGTCATGGATAGGAAACTTATATGAGCAACCTTTTAGTCGTCTAAATTGAGAGCCAAAACTGGAAACAGACACATGGTCAGCATATGTATAATAAATCCATTATTTTTTACATATAAAATATATGTCTTTTTCCTTTACAAATGCCATTCCAACAAACAATTACAAAAATTCCTCGCGATAATTTCATCTAAACGCGTACCTCCCAATCTGAAAACTAGAATTAAGGTAGAGATGAGAATGCCCAAAGAGATGCCCAGAATTAAGGTAGTAATAATTTTTTTCATTTATTTTTAAACAATTTGGAAACTTGATCTTTTTTTACTCAAACATATTGGCATCAACGAACTCTTTTCGAGATTCTCCCTATTTCTATGTCTAACATAGATACAAAAGATTATAAATAAGCAGACGGCTATTTCAAAAAAGGATTTTCTTAATCCTTCATTCGCTTTTTCATCAATTCTGTGAAGATCTGTTACGGATCTTTTTTTATTAAGCAATTTAAAAATTAGATCCTTTTCATTCACTGTGTCAAACAAACTATTTTCGAAATTCCTCCAATTATTTATGCGAAACCTACGCCCTTCAAGATTGTCATCAAGGATCAAACAGGCGTTCATTTCCTTTTTTTTTAATCAATTAAAAATTATATCCTTTTCATACAAAAATTTCAGTCACAACAAACGATTTTTGAAATTTCTTACGCCCTTCAATGTGTAAATCAAGATTGTCACCAAGCAGAAAGCTAATACTAATAATGACGAGAATAATTTCTCTTTTTTATCAATATCTTTTTTATCAACTATATCTCTTTTAGATAAAAATTTAAATAATGACTAATCAATTTCCAAAATTTTTCAAATAAGTAAGCCTAAACTCACGCCCACCGACCTGCAAATCAATACTGGAAAGAATGATTCATTTTTTTTTTCCATTAAAAATCAGATATTCTAATAATTAAAAAAAAACTGGATCTTGTAATAATTTTTTTTTTCAAAAAAATTAGATCTTTTAATATTTTTTTATTTTTTCAAAAAAAAATTAAATCTTTTAATATTTTTTTTATTTTTTCAAAAAAAATTAAATCTTTTAATATATTTTATTTTTTCAAAAAAAATTAGATCTTTTAATAATTTTTTATATATTTTTTACACAAAAATTCAAAAAGTAATAAACAAAATCTGAAATTCTTCAAATTATTATGCCTAAACTCTCGCCCACCAAACTTCAAATCAAGATCGGAAAAAATAATCCATTTTTTCCCCCATTAAAAATTAGATCTTTTAATATTTCTTTTCTTTTTTCTTTTTTTTTCCTTCTCTTTTTTTTCCAAAAATAAAAAATTACATCTTTTAATAATTTTAATCCAAAAAAATTACATCTTTTAATCCAAAAAAATTAGATTTTTCTTACACAAAAATTCAAAAAGTAGCAAACGATTTCCGAAATTCTTCAAATTATTATGCCTTAAATTCATACAAAAAAAAAAGAAAAAACGAATAGGAAGTGAAATATGTTTCTCTAACTTCAGAAGGAAAGGGAGAAGGGGAGAAAAAAAAAGCCACGTTGAATCACGTACACAAAACGGAGGACTCTGAAAAAGAACTTTAAAGGTTGGCTTAACGATGAGTTAGTGAGAGCAGAAAGGAGATGGATGGATGCGGAGATTGGAAGAATCACTTCTCGAGAGCGCCGTAATTAGAGAGGAGGGAAAATTGAATCGCGGAGATGTTATCCAGCGGTTCGGTTAACAATTCCACAAAAATAATTATTTGAAATGACACTGGCAACGTGCTTCGTTGCAGTTATGGGTGAAAAACAGCAGAATCCTCATTTCAGTGTTCCCCTGTTTTTCTACGAATAATTCCTTTTCTTTAATTATTTCCCCAAATTTGGTAGTTTTGGTTCAGAAAAAACTAGTTTTAGTTCCAATTTTGAAAATTTTTATTATTTCTGAATTTGTACAATTGCTTTAGAGGGCGTATAGATTTGTTAACTGTATGTATGTGTCAAAATCAAAACTTTATTGTATGTAATATCAAATTCAACATTTCATATGTCGTAATACACTTTCAAGTATTACTTTACAAAATAGTAAAAAAAAAAAAAATGCCCGAAACAGAGAGTAATTATAGTATATATTTTTTACTATTATAGAAGATTTGTATTTCTATATTCAAGCAATTTTTTATTCATTTTTATATTTTATTTTATAATAATAGAAGCTTGATAAAATCTAAATTGAATTTGTATTTTTCAAGATAGGAGCATATTCAAAAACTATTTCCTAAGAGATGGAAGACACATACATTTTCACATTTAACATTTCATTTAACCGAATTATTATATAAAACCCCTAAAAAGAATTTTTATTGTCAATAATGATTATTTATTACGCACATGTGATTTTTTTCAACAGCAAGTTAATTAAGAGTTTCAAGATTCAGAAGCGATAATTTGATAAAACTGAATTATTCACACATAGTAAGAAGCAAACTTTTGTTGTGTCATTTTCATCTAGTCACAAATCTTTCTATCTAGACATCTAGTTTTATTAACCATTTTATAACATGACAAAAGATTAAATCTGAAAGGTTGCCATATAATTTGCAGCAAAATTCCAATACCGTTTATTTTTTTCTTTATTGAAACAGCGATGGTTGGTTACTTTGACTTGCTATCTTTTTTCATCAGAAGAATTTTGCAAAACGGAAGAATGAAACGAAATAGCTGATTCTATTTAAATATCAATAGGAAAAAATTACTTAACAAAAAATAAAAAGGCTTTTTTTTTCCGACATCAAACTTGTGTTGCTTAGTGAATTATTTTTGTAATCCAAAATTTTTAATCTTCAATTTTTGGCAAATGGTTTCTTTTTTAAAAACACTCATAAAATCAGCAGGAATAATCTGGTAAAAACTTCCTCGCACCCTCACTAATAAAGAATTATTTATGTTTAAGGCATGTTTTCTTCCAAATTTTGAAGCAAATCTTTCACACACAAGTTTAGTTGCATTTACATCACATACCAAATTCGATATATTTAACTCGTTTTGTCTGAGGTATTTTCGTTTCATCTATTTGAACGTATAGGCAGACAAACGCTCTGTTTCTTAATGGATCAAAAACGTTCTATTTCGTCAAAAAACGTTTTGATCCATTAAGAAATTCCATTGACGTTTCGTTCTAAACGTCATGGGTCTACTCAAAATCTTGTAAGTATCTACACCAGTGGTGGGGAAACTTTTTTTTAAGACGGGCCATTTGTAATAACTAGACGATCGTAGCGGGCCAAAGAATAATGCTTAATCGTTAAAATATTATTTATTATTTAAAATATTAATAAATCGTGTTCTATAAACATATACATATATTATTACATACACTTATTATTTTAATAGTAAAAAAGCAAAAGGTAAGAAAATTATAAGCACAAAATATAAAATGAATTTAGTGTAGTTCTTGATGTGAAGTATTATCACTTTATTTTCTGGTGTCATTACTGGTTAATGGTGCATGAGAAAAATGAAATTGAGACTGTTTTATCAAAATTTCATCATAGTCCGGTTCCATTTGCGAAGCAGAAATTCTTAAAACTGATGAAAGGTGCTCATCTGTAATTCTGTTTCTTAAAGAAGTTTTCCTAAGCTTCATTGTTGAAAAGATTTGTTCGCATATATAAGATGAGCCAAACATTGTCATTATCTTCATTGCATGAGTAATTAGATTTGGGAAATTATCTGGACTTAAATTTTTATAAAATTCTAGTAATGGTACTGTATGAAAAGTTTGTTTCAGAAGAGTATTACAGTTCAGTTCTATTAACTCAAGTTGAAATTTTGCATCAACTTCTTCGTAATTAACATTGAATGGGGTCGCAAAAATACTAAACTCTGGTTCCATTTTTCTAAAGTCCTGAAATATCCTTTCAAATTCTGAAGATAGTTTTCTCAAATTAATTTCGTACTTTTTAATCTTATTGTTTGATATATTGAATTTTAAAGATTGTATTCTTGGAAAATGAAAAAAATCAGATTTAGGGATCTGATTAGCAAATAATAATAACTGTAATTTGAAACTCTTCAGGTATTGCCAAATATCATGAAGAAAATGATTTTTCCCTTGCAATTTGAGATTAAGTTGATTCATGTGTAAGAGGAGGTCTGTGAAAAAAGCGAAATCAGAAAGCCACGTTTCGTTTTCTAAGACGTCAAATTGATTATAAATGTCTTTATCAAGAAGAAAATTCACAATATCGTCTTTTAAATCCCAAATTCTTTCAAATACTTTTCCAGCACTTAACCAACGAACTTTTGAATAATACAGGATATCGGAGTGCTCAGCATGTACGGACTCCAAAAACTGTTGAAACTGGCGATGTAATAATCCTCTGGAACGAATCATATTTACTAGTTTTACAACAATATTAAGTATATGGTCAATATCTAAAGCCGATTTACAGAGAGCATCCTGATGTATAAGGCAATGCAAAAAAACACATCATTTTCCGGATACTTAGAATTAAATTTCCCAACAAATCTTTGATTGATTCCAACCATATTAGGAGCACCATCTTCTCACCAAATTCTCCATCTGAAAATGCTTTATTAGATTTAGCAATATTATAAGCCAACACATAACTGGCTTTCGTAGCGCATCTTTGAGAATGATTAGCTCTCTGAAATAATTGTTGTTGACTTGATAAATTTTTTATTAAATCTTTCGATTTAATTTTTTTCATTTCTTCACTTAACGATGAGTAAGAGTGGTTTTCATGTTTGCTCTTGAAATGGCGTTGAATGATATATTCTTTTAAAACTGCAACAGTTGTATTGCAAAGTAAGCACACAGGTTTTTCTTTAAATAAAGAAAAGAAATATTTCCACGTCCATTCTTGTATTTATACCTACCTGCAAGGATTGTTCGGGAATTGGAGTTTTGCGGTTCTTTCGGAAAAACAGAACAATAAATCGAAAATGCGAGAGTGTCTGGAAGTTTCGAGCGAAGAGGAGTCAGCTGTTTGGGTCGGATGGATTTGTCCAGAATACTATTGTGTTTTGAATATCGCCGCAGGTAGTTTTTATGCTGGTCGTCACATTACGAAGTAAGAATGCGTTCAAAAATTCTCACGACGGCACTCTTAAACGGGCCGGATTAAACCTTTCCGCGGGCCGGACTTGGCCCGCGGGCCGTAGTTTCCCCATCACTGATCTACACTACAGATATTAAAATCTGCGTACCAAATTTTATCCTTCTACCTCTCTCAGTTTTATAGTGATCGTGTTAACTTATAGGTGAACACACAGACAGATAGACTACCTCAGAATAGATTTTGTGCAACATTTGATAGAAATCTTCAAATTTGTTGCAACATCCGTATACTAAATTTTATCAGTCAAATTCAATGTGCTTTGAGTAATATTTGTCGCAGATAGAAAGACGGGCATTTTCTAAACATGTGTTTGTCGAACACAGGTATATTTGAAACGTGAAAGTTCGACAAATTCTTGAATTCGAATTTTTCGATGAATATAATACTTGTAATACTTTCTCTATACTACTTAAACGAGAAAATAAGAAGTCAAGGGTCATTCAAATGCGTTAATATCCAAAAAAAAAAATAAGCTTTTTTATTTAATATTTAATTTTAACCTGCTCTTAATCAACATTTAGATTCTGCACTGAAAAACTGAACCAAATATTCCTTTTCACTTAACAATTGCTACGCAGTTTATAAGACTTCGCTTTTCTCTTTAATCCTGTTGTATTGGCCATTAATTAAATTCATGTAGAAGTAGGATCGGGTGCGAGAAAAACACTCATTAGCCATGACAAAGACCCATTACGAAAAGTCGTTTGTTGTTTTTAGGAGCCCAATACTTCAACAGAAGAGTTTTCCAAAGAGGAAGTAATGCTTTCAAAGAAGGTGGTAGAAGTAAATCGTCTGGAAAAGATTCAATGCTTTTAAAAACAAACGATTTCTGGAGTAACTGACTAATACCTTGACTTAAGGAAAATTCAGAGATAAGGAAGAAAATTTTGGTTTCGTGCCATTTTTTCATTTGTTGCCATTGTTTTTTTATTCATGTGAGTACAATAGATTAATTATGGGTTCTTTTTCCAAATTTTTGATTTCAGCAATACAGCCAACATGATGTACGGTGCACGGTACATAATGCTGACGGTCCAGAATAAGCATCTTTGAAAAACATATGTTAATTTTTACTTTATCATTTATGTAGTGCAGAGAAAATATAGTAATCATCAAAAACTTGTGAACATTCGTACTTGTGAAGAAAATTTTCAAGAATCTTCACATTTTAGACCCTCTGAGTTGACATTGTTGGAAATTGTTCTGAAACTGAAAATACATTTTTGGAAATTGTTCGTTTATATGTCTTTGACAAAGATGAATCAGAAACTCTTTGAGGAAGGCAGATGAAATTGGACAAATGGACTTTAAATCTAATTTGTAGAATTCTATCAAAATTTAAGCAAAATCTGTCCAGAGGAGTTATGTCTGACCCGCTGTTCCAATAAAAGTTATCACGATAACTACAAAATGAAGAAAGACGGATAGATAAATTCGGTACACATATTAAATATGTATAGCCTAGACCCTAATTCAAATTTGAATCAAAGCAAACAAGAGGTTTCAGAATCTTCTTCAGAAGTATGTGAATTCGACAGCTTTGAAAACGTAATACCTTATATATACCAAATTTGGCATGTGATTTTTTTTAAAACTAAAATAGTAACTTTGCATTAATTTTTTATTTCAATCGGTTAGGGAAAAGCTTTTAAAATTCACTTCTGATTTTCGGATACTATTAACCGCATTCCAGGGTTAACAGCCAAATAACTCGCCAAGGATCACCCTACAGATTCAGTTTCCAAATGCTAAATTCGCGCCAAAAATTAATAATTTGTTGGAACGAATTAAAGCACACAAACTTCGCATTAAAATTTTTCCCTTTTTAGAAAAAATTTCATAAAAATCCCTCTTCAGACTAGGAACAAACTTCATGCGATTTTTCTCACAATTAATTCTGAAGATTCAAACAAAATACTTTGAAACAACACCCGTTTGGAATTATTTCATTTTAAGTTTATTCTAACCGGACATTTAATGAAGGAATATCCGGAAGGTTAAATGGTTCTTGTGAATGTTACTTGTTCAAGAATTTGTAAATCATGATCAAAATTAAATGACCGGATTGGGCATCAATTTCAAGAATCTGAGGGTTGTTGAATAGACGAAGGGGACCTGACTAAAAGGCTATTTAGGCAGAGGCATACGGGGCAGTTGCCCCGGGCCCCAACATCAGAGGGGCCCAGGCCAACTACCCCGTAAAAATAAATAATAAAGTATATTTTTTAAAAAAGCTTCTTTTTTTAAATAAACTTGAAAAAAAATATCAGTACAGTGTAAACAAGGGGCCTCCAAGGAAGTATTTGCCGCGGGCCACAATTAAGCTCAGTCGGGCCTTGGGTCAGAGATATTGAACAAAATAATAATAATAACTATCCGGAATGATCTTCCAGACATTTTTTCACATACTTTTTAATATGCGTATTTTAGCGTTAAAAAATGTATGCCTTTGATGAACTATAATTACCAAAAAATATGTTATTTTCGAAATCCTTATTTAAATAGGAAGTAGCAACAAATTGAATTTAACTTTGATATGGAATAGCTTTCAATTTCGTGCCATTTCTGCAGAAGAAACAAAGAATCAAGTATTTTGCAACTCATCTATGAATATAATCACTGTGCATGCATAGCAAAATTCGGTGCGGTTAACATTTAACATTAACTCCTAGATAACATTAATCGGGCTGCTGTGGCCTGGAAGTAAGGTCTCAGTTTGGGACGCAGAGGGGATTAGTTTCAATACCCTATCCCATCGAAGAACCGTTGTATACGCGGATTTGCAGCACGTTAAATATGTCTGAGCCAAACGTCCTGGTGTTCTGGGGAAGTTTGGAGAGGAGGGCACCAGCTGAAGTGTCGTCCTCCTCATCTGGCTGCGGTTCAAAATTACAAGATTCATCTCAAATTCCCTAATGTTGCTTTCAAAAGGAGCAGTGATGTAACTAAAGTAAAGTTAATCCTTTTAATCCTTTTTCTAAATTTATTTATTAACTCTTTTAACTGTTTTATTTCCCAGCGTCCTGGCATACGGGTAGCGTGTCTTCCCCGTGATCTGGGGGTTCCCGGTTTGGGCATGGTTGTTATTGTGTGTTCTATCTGTGGGTAATGTGAATGTCTTCAACATGTAAAAAGGCATGCGCGAAAACCTCAAACTGCGCATGTGCAAATAGCAAAAGGCGTGGTACGCATATGACACGCATGCTTTGTTAACATCTAATTTCAAACAGTGATTCAAACCTCATTATGCCCAAAAGAAGGAAATCCAACCTTGGTCGGAATACATTAATACCAAAAATCTTCCTCTGTTACGCGTTAAGAAAACTGAAGAGGAAAGAAACGTTTAGTTAGCGAAATAATGTCCACACTGAGGGAAGAAGAGTCTTTTGATGAGTGAAATAAGCATCTTTCTTTAAATCGCACTGCAAATGAATTGCGGAGACAGAATTAATCTCCTGAGGAGCGAAATGACTGTCTGTCTGCTGACAGAGAAAGACATTAAATTTGAGACAGAAAAGGAAAAAAAATGAAAAAAAATTAAATTTTAAAACAGCTTTTCTACTGTATATCTTTAGTGGCCTGTTTTGTCTACGGACATATGATATTTTTACCTCTTTAACAGTCTAAATATTTCTGAATGTTTGCTATAAAAGATTGTTTTGTAGCTAATTTTTGGTAATTTCTATATATATTTTAATGTTTGTTTGGTGTTGTGCAACATGCTCATGTGATATCGGGTGGAGGCTAGTCTTAAGTTTTGGTTATTTTTTCTTCTTGGATGCCATGCTACTAGCAATTCCGTGTGGGTACTGTTAATAAAACATTTAATTTGGAAAAGTATTTGTTCAATTACAATTGAATACTTAATGTTTTTGCCTTGAATGCTACGTTTCATTTTATTAAGAGTATTTTATACAATTAACTCCGATAAGTAAATTAGCAGGTCCATTCACAGATTCCGTTTGTTTCAAATTCTTAGAGCTGCGATGGTCTAATGGTAAAGTCAAAGCTTCGGAATCAAAGGATTTCAGGTAAAAGGCTTGATTTCAAAGAAGAATATTTGGTTGAGTCTGGTGCACACTAAATCCGTCGGCCCAAACGTCCTCTCGCTGGTGTGGAAGTTTATGGAGGTGGTGCCAGCCCAGAGGTCGTCAACGTCATCTGATAGCGGTTTAAAATTACGAGGTCTGTTTCAAAATCAGTTATAGTCCTAATATTGCTTTAAAATTGGAACTTCATATAATAAACTATATAAAAATTCTCTCAGATTTTTTTTTTAAAAAGCCAACAAAAATAATATTTAAATTTAAATATTTCATTAAATTTTAAGTTTTTAAAACTAATTTTAACAATTTTTTTTCATGAAAACATATCTTTGTTATTATCAGTAGCGAAATATATAGTATCTGTTTAATATTCAAATCTAGAAAACTCGATTTAGTAATAAAATAAAGTAATCTGAATATTCCTTTGTGATCAGGAATAACATACTTTGCAGAATTTATTACAAATAAGATAACATTTAAATCTTTTTGTTTTACAAATATTTATTAAATAATTATCAGATTACTGAGCAATGCTTCGTTAGTGAGAAGATTTGAAAGAAGAGTTTAAATGGTTTAGATGTTTTTGAGGCAATTATTCTGAACTATGCCATCGTAAATGCATGCTAAGAAGAAAATTATAGCCTTCAAATCGACACAAGTACTAACAGTTAAATTTTGTTCTACTAAATAGAAAGAATCTTGACAGGTTTACTTTGCGAATACACAATGGACTTATCGTATGGACAATAAACACATTATGTTATCATATCTCCAAGTCAATGAATGAAAGATTCACTTATCTCTGTCCCAGTCCTGAATGCTTTGACTGATAATCAGTTGTTTTCTAATACAGTTTAACAGACAGTGAATGCTTCTTTTAATATTATTAGCGAGACAGTTATGTTACTATTTCTGCGTTCAGACTGTTTAAAAATTGGTTGGATTCTTAAGATAGACTGATAAATAGCACTTTCATTGGCTAGACACTATTCATACTGATGTTTTCCAAGTAGAGACACTAAAAACATCGCAATTGTCAATGAAAAATTGTTTCAAAAAGAGACTCGAGTTTTTCAATTCAAGACTTTCTATCTTTTCTTTCTAAAGAAGGAAAGACAAGATCTCAGACATTCAACATCTTTTCTCATAAAGAGGGAAAAGATTTTGAGTGTCCCATTTATGTTTGGAAATATAATAAGAAATGATTGGTAAAAACAAAAAAAGCTTACTTTTGAACAATTATTTGAGATATTTCAATGAAATTTGTTGCGTTAAAAATAATTCCATTTGCAAGTTTTCTTGTAAAAATTTGACTTACACCTGGGAGGGGGACAGCTCAGACGTGAGGATGAGAAACTTACGGTATGGTGATTAGTTATCGCTTTCCTGGTGGGTACAGAAACGATGGCCGGCTACCTCCTATCGAGGATGGGACGTGCTTTTCATGAGAAAGGTTGTACTGAACCCGGTGATGGTCTTTAGAACTCAACCATAGTTCCCACTAATGTTAAGGTGGGTTCAGACGAGGCTTATTATTGTCTACAATATAAGATCACGCTTACTTCCGGAAAATCACGTGACCACAAAGAAACAACGGCAAATGATTGTCCCTTCGGGACAAACGTTGTCTCGAGTGTTCACACGAGGACAATGCCGGGACAACAGCAGAGAGGCAACGATTGCGGACAATAATAAGCCTCGTCTGAACCCACCTTTACTGCCACGGTCATTCAGATTTTTCCATGTGTTCTTGAGCTAGTTCGAGTATCTGGTTATAGTTATAAAAACTTTAAGAAGAAGCTGTGCTTTTTTTGGTGAGTTCACAAAATTAATTCACCTTCTCTCAATTGGAGAGAGCCCGATTAGCAGTTTAAGAAAACCCGATTGAATACGAGAGATAGTTTGCAATCTAAAAATCATCATCTTAATACATGAGAAAACTTTAAATGGTGAGTTTAATTATACACTATAAATAAATGAATTTAATTTCTGATTTAATTTGCATACTTAAGTAGAGTATTAAAGTATCTTTGCTAGAAAATATCAGTTAGTTAGTTGTTTTATCCTACTTAAGATCTACTTTTGGGGAGGGGGGAATCAAAAATTTTCCGTGTTTGAGAAAATTCGTTTGCTTTTTTTTAATTTGCTGTTGTTCATTTTCAAAGGTTTCTGATAAATAGAGTTTGGATAATAGGAGTTATACACTGTACCACTCTTACATTCGTGTCTTTTACTAAAAGTGTATTTATTGTACTCTTATTATTTTACTCCTTCTAAGATCTATTTTTAGCTGATATTTCTTACAAAATCGTTAATACAATAAGCTAAATCGCAATGCAAAAGTCATTAATGCAATAAGCTAAAAGCACTGCCCCTATTTTGAATAAAAATTTAAAGCTTGAAAGGTTATCAATATCTTGAGGACGAAATTGTAGCATCAGCTGCAACCAAAGGTATCAACATGATGTTTCTGAATTTGATAAATGCATCCATCATATTTAAATATGCATTGTAAATCCCATACAGGCGATATATTAAATCTACAAAAACACATGGAAACACTTTGTGAAGGAAAAAAAAAATGCCATAATTTGAAATTACTTTGATTAATTCCATCAATTTCGTTAGCGAAATTGCTTAGTTGGTTTCGCTAAAGCTGGTTTAATGAAAAATAAATTGGAAAATGAAAAAAACGTCTTACTTTGTAACCATTGACGGCAAAAAGCATCGACTCCCTTTGCCTATTTTTACAATATTTTTTATATTTATTCCTATTAATATAGATTTGATCAATACTAATCAGAGATACTTGAATTGATTCCAAATGCGTGTTCTTTATCTTTTTTGATCGATGCTACTCATCAAACAGGTACATTTGCCACAAGCCTGGTACAGCCTTGCGCTCTTAATTTCAAATACTGCGCTGGTAAGTGCGCTCTTAATTTCAAATATTGCGCTGGTAAGTGCACTCTTAATTTCAAATATTGCGCTGGTAAGTGCGCTCTTAATTTCAAATATTGTGTCCCATAAAAGATCCGAGAAAATAAAATTCACACCATATATTCCTTTGAAATCTATATCCTCTAGCATCACAACTCGAAACGCTATCACTTTCTTCTGCGCAGCTGATGAGTCAGAGTCATCAGATTTATAGAAGAATCGAGTGGATGACACAATTAATCGGGACGGAGAACAATTGAGGATGAACCCAGTTCCGGATGAATGATGATTGAGTGGTAATTCAGTTCGGGAGGTTGAGAGTTCCGAGATTCGTCGGCTATTGGAGTAAATACATGGAGGGAAATACATTTATTGAAAAACGTTGAAGAAGTATGGATTCGGATTCAAGTTTCGGTGGCAAATATCTTCTAATGTCACTGCACAATGCCATTACATTATTCGAAATAAAAATATCACATTTTTGTGTTACAACATATTGCTGACAAAATAACTAAATTCATAGAGATATTAAATTTCAGTTAATAACTAGGAATTGATTGTGTGCGTGTATATGTGTCGGCGCTATACAAGATACCTCGTTTATCCAACAGTAATTAAGGATTTATCCAATCCTTAATTAATCCTCACTTATCCAATAATAATTAAAGATTGATTGCGTCCGTGCATAAGTTTGGCCGCCGTACAAGATACCTCGTTTATCCAATAATATCAAATTTACCGCAGTCGACCACAACAAATCCTGTCGATACTGCTACGTTCAGTGGTAGCGGGGTGGTCGGCTGTATGTAAGAAGTATCAAATTTACCATTGTCGGCACTAGTAGTGGCAAAATGGTCGCTGCATACGAGAAGTGTATAATTTATCAAAATGTATTTTGTAAAGAGAGAATGTGTGCTTCGAAAGATTTTTCAAAATGTTCAATTAATTAAAAGTTTATCTTTTTGGGGGGGGGGCATTTTTCTTCATTTACTCACAAGATTATTATTACACAACAGTGATGTTTTGAACCATTATAAAATTTTTAAATGATGCCAATTTAATTACCATATAGGAATTTTTGTATATTAGCATTTTTTTATTAATAAACTTCATTTTTGCAATAAAATTCAAAACGTTTTCTTTATTTCATCAAATATTAAATACTGTGAATATATATATATATATATATATATATATATTAATAATAATACCATAAGTATTATAGGATTTTTAATTGAATCAATAAGGCGACGCAGCGTTTTTGATAAATTTATTTAATCTCTCTCTCTCTCTCTCTTAGGATTCAATTTCAAAGTTTAATTTTATAATCCTACTTCAAGAAAAAAAAATGTGAAAAGTTACAAAAAAAAAGTTAAAAATTTAAGAAAAATATTTATCGGGCGTTAAGAAATTAAGTTTAACAAGCATAAGGAGGACAAAAAAAAAATCTGAACAAAGTAAGATTTACATAAAGAAAAATAAATCGCACCATAAAACATTAATAAAACCCCATTACATACATAAAACACTTGTAAAAGATCATTACATATGAATTCTCATCTCAAAATCGGTTAAAATAGAATTGGATTTCTACAGTATTTGCATTCAACACATACTCCATACCCCTCAAAATATAAATGAGGCATTTCCTCTGAGAAAAGCCATGGGGGGACTGATTTCACTTCTCAGGGTGTCTTCTTATCTTCATAGTCTTCAGTTTTCATGCCCTAAGGCACACTGACCGACGTGGTCACACGATTCCGGAAACAAGGTGGATATCATCAAGGTCATTCGTCATTATCTCGCCAACTGTCATCTTACTTTTTTGACGAAATCAAGAATATGACTTCGCCAGCCAGGCTCACGTTTTTCTATCTGGTCACAACAACCAAATTAAAGGTTAATGTGACAAAGAAGGTCATCAAAATATTTCTCGAAAGAAGGCGGTGATATCAAAGTCTTGGATTAGCCAGAAAGAGTTGTTCCTCGGAGTGGTTCCAGAACCCCGTCTGCAATCAATTAGGAGCAGTTATAATCAACTGATAAGCAGTTTAGTTGATACTTATTGATGGACGGACTTAAATGCTTTTCTGACTGCACAAATTATTGATAAATTGAGGTATTCTACTGATGTTAAAAAAGTCATTATTGTCTACAAGAGGAAGTCAAAATTTGTTATCTGACTTTGCTGTATTTAAATACCTTCATTTTCATCTTTTTTTTTTTATTTTTTTTTTCAATCAGAAATGGTCAAAATTAATTGGTTTTTTAAGTTTTTATAAAACCAAAATATTGATTTCAATATCAGAATTCATTCCGTTTTCTTTTATGAGAATTCAAAAACCATTTTATATAGAGTATATTTTCTTGAAATAATAGTGTATATATTACATAAACGAGGAAAAAAATTTCTTTAGTTAAAATTTCAATGATAGTTATCTCTTAAGATTCCGAATTGAAATGATATATAACTTATCAGAATTAGGGGGGGAGGTAAACATACGATTAATAATATTACATCAAAGAAAATAACAAAAAGTCATTACATTGTTATATTAAGTTATGGCTTTGTTTTTATTATGAAATAAAAATTTGCAAGTCTAAGAAGGAATTTTATATAAATTAATTAATGCATCAACCCTATAAATCTTATTGAATCATAAATTAGTTGTAAAAAACTGTCATAAAACGTACATTATATTGCACATTCAATTCATATTGCGATATGCTAGATGAAAGAAAAGCCATGCACTTAAATAATCAATCAGGTACTTCGGGTCATATATAAGAACCTAATAAAAAATCATGATCGATTGGAACAGCAAGACTTTCAATAACGCAACTTTTAATTTTTTTTTCCTTTAATTCCTTCTCATAATAGGAAAATTTCCAAACCCATATTCCCTTTATAAACTAAATAAATCTTAAACTTTCCATAAACCACACTATGCTCTTACATTTCGAAGTACTGAATAAATCATGCACTTCTCATACATTCATTATATCTTCCATTAAGAAATAAACAAAAATATAAAATAAGAAATAAACATGCATGAATAAATCATGCATTTCTTATGCATCACAAATTATTGATTAAATCGTGATTTTCACGCATTTATTATTTGCTAAATAAATCATGTATTTCTTATGCATTACAAATTATTGGGTAATTCATATACTTCTCAAGCATTATAATTGACTGAATAAATTATGCATTACTTATGTATTACTAATTATTGTATAAATCATGAACTTTTAACTCATAATTTACTTAATAAATTATACATAATACGTGCATTATCAATTACCACGCCAAACATATATATCATTCTCAAGTAAGTCGTCATTTCTTTTAGTTTTGCATAGATAAGTGGTAAGTTGTATTTACATTTTACCACCCCACTCATCTTAGCACCCCCCACGTCAATACACCTTCACAATTTAGTCATCCTCCCTTTACCCCTCACTCCCCAGCAAAAAAAAAAAAATGCTTAACATTGAACTTATTTTATAAAAGGAGAGAAAAGACAAAAAATAAATATGATATTCATTCTTATGATTATTCATTCTAATATACACTTTATTATATATGAGTTTTAAAAAATTTAAATCAATAATTTTATATACCCCTCGACAAACTAGTGCCTTATTTGCTACCTTATGAAATGATGCAACATGATAAACAAATATTTAACTAGAAATCAAGTGCACTACTTACATTGCAAACGTAATCGTGTACACATCCAATCTGACAATTATGGCTGGAAGTGTTGAAAAAAAATCCTTAGCGCAAAAACAGTCACTGTTGGAACACGGCACTTTTCCGCACAACAAAATACTACTCGCACTTTCTTCTGAGCTAAGCCCACAGCTATGTGAGTAAGAGGAACAAGTAAGGAATGGGAGAGGATGGAAAAGTTTCCGACCCTTCCGATAGGTCCCCGAGTGCAGCAATTACGAAGGGAGGAAAAAGATTCCAGATCTTGTGCCAAATCGCCTTCTTGGCGATTTATGTACTCCTTTGGCGGATTTATTCGGAAGAGGATTCACGAATGAAAATTAGAGGCGTACGTAATAAGATTTCGGCAAGAAAGGTGTAGATACCACGGACACCAGGTTAAGGAGGCAATGGCGAGGTGTATTTTTTTTATTTTTTTTTCATCATGTGAGGATATGATTCTGCTTTCGTTAGAAGGTTTTAAATAATTAAACGCGACGAATAGTTGAAGCTCGAAATCGCGTAGGCAATGAATGAAGCATAAATGACAATATTCATCAAAATCTTTTAATCGCATTTTTTAATCTTCTTTTACCAGTATTGCATTATTAAGCTTCTTTGACAACAGATGCGTTTTAAAAAAAGGTTGACCTACTTTTACCAGTATTGCTCTATTATTACGTATACTTCTTTGACAACAGATACGTATTTATAAAGTTGGCCTGCTTTATCAGTATTGCTCTATTATCACGTATGCTTACTTGATAGCTGATGTGTTTTTAAAAGGTTGACGCAGCACTATAACATCATAGCTCTTATTTTCATGCGATGTAATTTTTTTCGGAGGAAATTAAATAATTTTATTTTTTTTAATGTGTTCAAAAAATTTCACTCGGGTTTAGTAACAGTTTTGATAAAAGTATTTGATCTTTCCGCATGGGGGGAATATCACTTCCTTCATTCTTAAGAGAGCAACAATGAAAGAGTTAACTCCTGTTAGCAGTTTGCGTTTACAAAAATATTGTTTTCATAAAAATTCCATACACGCACGCACACATAAACACACACACACATGTGTGTATGCGCGCGCGCGCGCGCGCGTGTGTGTGTGTGTGTGTGTGTGTGTGTGTGTGTGTGTGTGTGTGTGCGTGCGTGCTTGCGGATTACGATTCTAAGAGCTCATCTTAGGTTCTAAAGTAGACAGTGGTTTAGTAAGAACAAATTTTGCCCCAGGTAGTTAAGCCTCCTTACCAATCTCTGTTGCAAAAATTGGACACGAAGTGAAAAAGAGAGAAATATTGAATGCCTCCTGAATACTTTCACCATAACTGCGCCACTGTTTGACAGAGATCCTCGCAGATCCAACAGCTTAAGAATGTTGCTGGGTCATTGAAAAATAATTTAACGATCAAAATTAAATAAGAAAAAAATATCTGCCTGCTTTCTTATACCTGAAATAGTTAATATTGAAACATAAAGAGAACTGAGCAAAATTAATTGATGAATGGTGCATCCTGACACCAAAAATTCGAAATGCAGTAAAACAAATTCAGAATTCTTCATTCAATATGCTAAATTTTAAAAAAATGATAAAATAATAAACTCCAAAGATAAAATTTAAAACGAATTTGGTCCCATTAGGGGTAAATTAAATTTCACATCCAAGTTAACATTACATAAATAATAACAGGAACTTGGTACTGGGAAGTATCGATTATTAGTCGTCTTTGGTGACCAGTTGTTCTTCATATTTAATTAATTAATTTATTAAATATGTATTATTACTGTAATTTGAAAATTGTCGAAACTCAAAGTGGAATTGCACTTCTAAGCTGCTGACAATTTTTAAAATTTTTTAATATGGTGTAAATTTATTTTCGTGTAAAAGAATTTTAGAATATTTCCCCCCCCCCTCCGCAAAAAAAATCAAAATCTCGTTTAATTTTTACTTAATTAATTTTTTCTAATAATCTTTTCCCATATGCACATCTCAATGTATGCTTACTGGCCAAATAAGTATGAAACAATGTATCAAATTATCTGGTATGTAGAACGTTAACACACGGATACACGCACATGCATTAATATTTTTTATTAATGTAAATACGGATGACTTGAAAAGAAAATCTGGTCCCTCCCCCTGAATTTTCTCGAATAATGGTCTAATTATCTCCTCCCTCCTCTAAAATTATGGACTTTAGGAAAGGTCGCAAATATTTTGCATAGAAAAGACGAACAATAGGTGCAAAATACAAATCGTTAGTGAGAATCTAGCATTGATGCCAAATCTGTCGTGGCTATATATATACTGGATGTCTTTATGACGACCTTTTAAAACCAAAATTTGATACAGATCTATATTTGTAATTACAAGGCTCGTTGATTTAAATCATTATATTTTTGAATTATTGCTTTTGCTTGCAGATGAAAGGATAGACCAAAAAATGATTGACATTTTGGCGGATTTTGTTTAAAATTTGACCTAGATTTCAAAATGTACTCAGACAGCCAGACAGGCGGACTCAAAACGTAATAAATATCTATAACTTTGGTCTAAAATCCACAAGCCAAATTTCATTCCTCTAGTTCGAAAGGTTTAGAGATATCGTATTCATAGACAGAATTTTTAAGACAGTAAAGTTTGAGAGACGAAACTTTGTTAAAATATTGAGTTCAAACGTTCTAACGATTTCAAAGATTTCTCTCTTTTCCGTACACGAGAAAATAAAAAAGAAATAAATATTGAAAAGGGAGATGCTAAGATAACAAGACTTTCAAATGCGTCACCAATACCCTTTTCAAAGAATTACATTTTGTTAAATGTGTGTTTTGCAGCAGTTTTATCTTTAAATATCTTGAAAGCAAAATATGTGGCTGTTTATGAAGCTTTTCTCGTATTTCGAAAAACAATTTATTAAATTAACTGCAAACACCTTCATGTTATTATAAGGAATTTCATGATGAAAGCTTTACAAAAACAAAAGTTTCATGTTATCTGAAATTCAAAATTAATTAATAAAAATTCATGAACTAATATCTAACTTAATTAACAAATGCCTAAGTTTAACTAATGGAAAAAAAATTTTAAATCAACTAACAAATACGAACTATAATTTAAATATTCCCACAAAGAATTTTTTTAGAAAAAAAAAGCAGTAACGATTTAATTTATCCGAAAAAAATTTGATATCCAGAAATATTTGGGATATTTTCTTGCAATGGTAATTCGCAGTTACATTTTTATTAAAAAAATTAAATAATATTAAAAACATTCAAGTATGATTTTAATCAGAATCAAAGAATTTATTGATTATACAAATAATTGTTTACTTTTTGTTTCTAATTGCAATGTTTTTGCACAAGTTCATAAAATGTCCTAAGTTCTATGTAATGGCGCTTGTGCTTGTGCTCCCCCTCCCCAAAAAAATAGTAAAACGAAAAATTATATTTAAAAAAAAAACAAAATTTCGAAATGTGTTTAGAATTTTATTAATTTTTGTAAACTTAAAAATTATGTGCAAGAAAAATTTTTAAAATCCCTTTTAATACTATTTTTTAAAACATCCAATTATTTCTCTTGCTGTATAGCAAAAAAAATTATATTGCAACATGCAATGATGTTTAAGATGTTAGAAAAAAATATTTTGAAGAAAATAATATCATTTCGTTTTTTCTATTTCAAATTTATGATTAAGTGGAATAAAAATTGTACATAAGAAATTTGTACAGAAGAAATAGATATTTTGAATTCTCAAGTTTCAAGATTTGAAAATCGACTTTAAAAACTAACACTGAAAACACCTAAATACTGAACAAATTACTTCGAGTAATTTAACTAATTTGTTGGGAATTTAAAATATAAAGTAGTTTAAATAAAATAAAACTACATCCTCTTAATCTTCTTTAGATTCACGAGAATTTTCGAACAATCTGGAAAATATCTTTAATGCTTATCACTTTCAAATACGATTTAATTTCCGACAATTCAATGATCTTAATTATTGTGTTATTATGGTTATGAAACAAAATTATAAAGCTATACATATGATTTTGTAACTTCTTTTTTACTTCTCGTATACTTAGTATAGAGAAAGCAAAGTTCGAACACTACATTTAGACCTCTTTGAATTCAAAAAAAAATATTTCTGTAAAATGTATGTGACAAATATAGTTCAAAAATGCTTTTATCTAGACATCCGAAATTTGGTATACAGTCTTTAGCCCAAATTTGAAGATTTTTTAATACATTTTAATTAAAATTTGTTCAGGAAAAGTTCGTCTATCTCGCTGTTCGAAAATAAGTTAATAAATAACTTCAAAACAAAGAGTGCTAAGTTGATAAAATTCTGAATACATATTTAACATCGATAATATAGAATTCGGCAACTTATGAGCAAAGTCCAGCTATGGGTTGACGGTCTATTGGTCTGCACTTTCAGAAACTTGTAAACACGTTAATTCAAAAACACATGGCTTAACAATATAAAATTTGGTGTGAGATTTTGTGATTACAAGTGCAGTTTCGTACCAATTTTTTTTATTTCAATCGATTGAGAAAACGCAAATTACTGACATGAGGTTAAAAGTATCTAAAATTCAATCCTGAAACAACTGGTCAAATATAACTCGAGAGATTCGGTAAAAATGCTAAATTTAAGCCAAAAGTTAATATCTCGTAACTCTTGTACTTCAATAAGGTATTTTCTGGTTTGTTAGAGAGTATGCGAGAGCGTTTTGAGGATACTACTTCTACTGGTCATCGTTACAAATAGGAATACATATAATATTCAACCATTCATCTCATATCTCTATATATTTTTCTTAAACTTAAAAAAAAATTTTAAGTTATTATTTGAATTTATTTCAGAACTCTTTCATTCTGTCATTATCGAATTCATTCAAGAATTTAATTTTTATAAGTATTCCGAAACAATTTAAGTTTTAAAAGCTGATTACCTGAGAGTTATACCATACTTTTATCTAACCAAGACGTAAGTAACAGTAACAAAAATAGTGCAAAATAAAATCGAGATCTTCGAAAATTTAATTCAAAATTATTTTCGTTAATTTGCGTTATCTTTTAACACATTTAAATATGCCCCTATTTAGATTATTTCATTTTTAAATGAATGTATAAATACAAAAACCAGCCGATGTAGTTTTTTCATTCATACATTTTCTTAAAACTTTCTCTCATTTTGTCTAATTAAGGTATTATGTAAGAGGAAGCTTGACTTCGAATTGGCGTACAATAATTACGATATATTGACCTTTGATGCGAATTTATCTTTTTTACCGAATTTATCGTGCAATTCTTGGTTAGTTATCTGAGATTAAGTTCTGTTACGCGGTTAATAACATCCGAAAATTGAATGAGTGCTTTAGATGTGTTTTTTCCCAATACTCACTTAAAAGTTTTACACTTGTAATCACAAAATCTCATTCCAAATTTAATATATTTTATTCATTGTATTTTTGGGTAATCGCGTTAATATATTTATGGAAGTACAAATGTCATTGGAATTTTCTCAAAATTATATACTTATTTACACAATAAATATTAAATAAATATATCGAATTTTATCTATCTCTCTTCGTTTTGCAGTTTTCTTTGTAACTTATGTAGAAAATAGAGACTTCTTCTGGCACAACATTTTAAAAATCTGCAAATTTGGCATAAAACTCTCTTATCGAAGTTCAAAGCGTTTTGAATTATCATTGTCACTGACCGATGGATATTTTCCAAAAATTTGTTTTTCGAATTCATATAGGTCTGAAATGTGGAGATTTGTCAATATCTCGAGATGGAATTTTTTGACGTTTACTATACTTAAAAAAAGTAAAGGAGAAAGTAAAAATAATGCAAAATAACTGTCCGTTATCTTCTCTGGAAATTTACTGAAAAATTTATTTCTGTTAATTGATCTGATACATTTTACTTATTGATCTTATCGTAATGTTGACAGCTTTTTAAATGTATTGAATTGCGCTTATATAATACATTTAAAAAGTCATTATTTAGATTATTTTAATTACATTTTCAAAATCCTCAAAAAGAAAATTTAAAAATTTTTTAACAAAAACGTAAATAAAATAAACTTACATTTTTTACAAATAATAGTTCTCACATTAATTTTTTGAATAATTTGAAAAAAGTGTAATGAAATGCAAATAGGTTTTTAACACTTAAATATAATTTCATTTTCGAAATTCAAAATTAAATAAAAATAATCTACTTTTCACTTTCTTATTAAGACTGAAATATATACGCTAAGTGTATCAATTCGATTTTTTTAATATCAATTTCGTAAGAACAAAATTATTAAATAAAAATATTTAAAATCCTACAATTAATATCATTGAAATATTTTAAGACAGCTTCCTTGCCTAGCGGTAGCTTATCTTCCTAGTGTTCTCTGCATCCCGGTTAGGGCGTGGTTGTTATTCTGCGTTCTATCTGTGAGTAGTGTGAATGTGCCCCCTGTGAAAAGGGGTTGTGCAAGCGAATGTGGAGCATGAAGTATCTAAGTCGTACTCTTGGCCCTTGTTGGCACTACTGAAAAACAAGGGACGCTCATTTTGGCTTAAATCGCTGACAGATAACTGTCAGCCATATGCAAAGTGCCATCGGTCGTTGGGCTTGTATGGTAACAACAACAAATATTTTAAAATCTTTAAAAGGAGTTTATTTGAAGTTATTTCATTTTGTTCGATAAGATATAACTCTTTTTCCTTTGAGCCTTACAAGATTCATCTACCGAACAGTATAACCTTACAAGGATGGCCACATTAAAATCTCTTCATATTCTTATCTAACCAAAAGATAACAGCAAACAAAAAGGGCGTAAAAAACCGCTGGAAACCTCCGTCGGAAGTCACTTCTTGAATCGGAATCCTCTTTCAACACTTGCATAGTTTTCTTTGCGTCTTCTTCCGGCTTTGGCCGACATAAGGACCCTTATTTGTCCTCGTCAGCACGTGAGCTGAAGGGCAAAAAAACACTTGTTGGTGTAATGTTTGCTCATTAGTAGGTGCTACCAAAGCTACTTGACCATTTTATTGTACACTGATATCTCTCGCAACTGTCCGCGAATGCTAATGCCCGAAAGTTGGCGAAAAATAATTGATATTTTTATGTTAGAACCGTAAAAAGATGGCGGATCAGATGATAATTTTTTTTAAATCTTGCAATTGTCAAGTAGTATGAAAAAATAAAGTAGCATGAAAATTATTTTTTCTGTATGATCTTCCCATGGTATGGAAGTCATCCAGTTTTTTTCAGTAGAGGTGTTATTAAAATAATGTCCGTGTCGTGTGATATGTCACACTTTTGGTGCTTATTATTAGAGCTTTTTATAGTGCTGTTAATGGAAAATTATATTTGAGTGGGATATTGATCCGGAAAACGAAGTCTCTTTTTCTCACTAATGAATTGTTTCAATTTATTTTTTATTTTGACATATGTTGTAGTTGTTACACTTTATGGCACTTACCATACTCAAACCCGTTGATGCAGTCAGCGATTTTGGGTCAAGTTTGTGCATTACTTCTGAAGCAATGGTTCCACGATCGGAGAAACTTCAAATTGGTCACGCGTCCTCCCTCCCTCGACCCCTCATGTGATTTTCTGGGCTCCTTTGATGCCTGTCGATTCTACCAAAAATTTGTCGGTAAAAAGGGCAGGCATCAAAGGAATGCCTAATGCTTTGATGTCTGCTTTTACAGACAAATTTTCGGTAGAATCGACCGGCATCAAAGGAGCCCAGAAAACCACATGAGGGATCGAGGGAGGAAGGACGCGTGTCTCGCCTGACGGATGGACGTGCTGTAGGAACGGCCCTTCAAGCCAAGTTACGACCACCTGTTCCCGTCTCGACTTCTCTCGTGATTTTCTGGGTTCTTTTGATGCCTGTTGATTGTACCAAAAGTCGGTAAAAAGGACATGCATCAAAAGAACCCAGAAAACCACAAGAAAGATCGAAGGGGGAACGTGTGGCTCGTCTGGTGGATGACAAGTCGTTGGAACTCGACTTGAGGGTAAAGGCCCCTGAGCACCAGAGGGCAGAAATCTGACTTCTAGTTCATATGAAGATGGCGCTCACGCACTCGCTGCACAACTTTTATGGGGGGGGGGGCTCTTTCATACTCCTCATAGATAGAACACAGAGTAAAGAGCAATCATGCTAGAACAAGGACTCATATCACGGGGAAGACTCGCTCTCCCTATGTTATGCTGTCCCTATATGAACAGATATTACCCTATATGAACACATAATATATGCCACCCCTATATGAACATATATTATCCTATATGAACACATAATATATGTTACCCCTATAAGAACATATATTAAGTACCCTATATGAACAAATAATATATGTTACCCCTATATGAACATATATTAATTACCCTATATGAACACGTAATATATGCTACCCCTATATGAAAATATTTTATGTGAAAACGAATATAGAGACAAAATAGTAAGCATTAAAGTCTATTTTTTACTTTCTCGTGTACGTAATATAGAGAAAATATTGTAATCATTAAAAAAAAATCGATCTCAAAATTTTGACGAATGTTTACCTTTTAGACCACCCTGAGTTCGAAAACCAATTTATGGAAAATGTCCGCCTGTCTGTCTGTGACAAAGATCATTCAAAATCATTTTAAACTATACAGATGAAATTTCGTAAATAGTCTTTAGATCAAATTTGTACGTTTCTTTCAAGTTTTGAGCAAAATGTCTTCAGAGGAAGTCTGTCTGCTGGATTATCCGAATAAAAGTTTGCACTATAATTACAAAATGGAGAGAGCTACATAAATAAAATTTAGTACACAGATCCAACATCTATAATGCAGACACCAGTCAAATCGTGAGTCAAATCCAACAACGGATTAATCATATGTCTCCCTATACTTTCTGAAATATGTAAATATAATTACTTAAAACACAGTGATTTAAATGAATTGTATGATTACAATAGCAGCTGAAATTCAACTGAATTTTTAAATAATTAAAATTCTACTCAAAATTTTGGAAAAAATCATTCCAAGATTAGCGTTTCTTTCTAAAAGTTACATACGAGCCAAATTTCGTTGCTGTATATCAAACACTTAGGCATGTAGAGCGCCAATGCATATAGATACAAAGAAAAACAAACAGGCATTTATCTTCATTATTAGTAGAGATGGGATCCCACAATGTGCATGGTCTATGGCCGCAAAATACTGAAATCCGCCATTTGATAATTCGAAACATAAAACTGTTATTATACGACAAATTAAAACCAGTTCTAGTGTTAGGTGAGCCAAGACGATTATCTATTTGATAATTCGATATTATATATTGATGAGGTTAGTATTTTTCTTTGCCTACTGATACCAGATTTCTAGCACCGGATTTGAAAATCACAGATAGAACCAGAAACGGATTTCAGACTACGTAATTTCCTATGATAACTGGATTAAGAGATACCACAAGTCGGCCTATAAATAATATTATTAATCTACTGATGAATGAATTCAGTTAATTAAAAATACAAATTCTAATAATTATAAAACATTAGATAATATTAACATTTAACCAAGCATAGCTGAAATGGTTTCTATCAGTTTTATTAAGTTCATTTTATTATTGCAGCATATACACAATACCTCTTCATGCCTCCGCAATTATAACCCTCAGGTTATTTAAACAGTGTAATGAGCATGAAATGGAAGAGGCATGAGAAGATGTTCCTGTTATATCCATCCCTGTGACTATTGCTCGACATCTGATATTCATTGATGGAAATATGGTTGGGTATTCCAATATTGGGTAAAGCAAAGCCGAAGGAGATGAGCTTTTTGAAATTAAGATTTGGAAATGGATTTGGCTTATTAAGCTAGTTATCAAGCAGAAACTGAAAACTTGTGCTGATTTATAGAAACAGACTTACTGCTTGTGATTACAAGATTCTGAAAAATAAATATAAAAATATTTACAAAAAACTAGAAACGAGGGCAGAAATAGAGAGAAAAAAAGAGTATCACACATAGAAAAATACAAATAAACGCTATGCAGTATGTATAGGGTAATTCAGAATGAATATACCGATTACAGACGGATATAAATATTAAATGAAAAAATTTATCGATAAGATTAATACATAGTGTAGACAGAACTTCAAAATTCTGTAAGACATGCCGTCATACATGTTCTATACGACTTCCCTTGGTCATCGGCAATATCTACGTGGTAGTCCATTTCATGCTATAGATTCTGAAGCATGTTTGCAGTCACCGATGCAAGCGCATTATAAAGATACGTACTTTGAGTTCTTCAACTATTTTGTGCAAGGGAAATTTGGAAGTTTCGTGTACCTTATGTGTTAATCTTATCTATAAGTTCTTATTCATTAAAAAGCTACAGCCGTTTGTAATCAATACATTCATTTTGAATTACCCTACATAAATGGTAAGCGCTTGCTTAGATAATTTGCTGTTGTTGTTTTCAATGACACATGTCACTGATAAGCCCGCTGATCGCTCGCTGTCAGTGATTTTAAACCGAAATGAGCGTCCCTTGTTTTTCAGTAGCAGCCAACAAGTACCAAGAGTACGACTTAGCTACTTCATATTCGCCTGCACAACCTCTTTTTTACGAGGAGGGGGCATTCACGTTACTCACAGATAGAACACAGAATAACAACCACGTCCGAACTCGGACTCGAACCCGGAACTCTCCGAACCCTAGGAAGTACCCCTAAGCCAGGACACCTGGGCTTAGATAATTTTGTGTACATATGTGCTAAAGTAGATGCCTCGAGTCATAATAAATAGATAACCTAGACATTTTCAAAGAGTTATTAAATTTAAAACGAGCTTAAAATAAATCATATTGATTAAGATAAATATGTGAATCTAAATTTTACTACTGCTGAGTTGTGTCATCTTGTCCATTGCCTAGTGCCGCAAAACATCTAAGTTCATCATAAGCAAGAACACTCCAGAAGTCTTTTCAGTACTAGGACGTACAGAATTCCACCAATATTTTTTCCCTTTCTGATTTTAAAACACTAGAGTGAGGGAATCAGCAAGGCCGTTGCAAGTAAACAAGCTATCATTGCACTTATCTCCCCGAATCACTGCCCCGGTAGTTTGTCAATTGGCGCTCTTCTACCGGACTGCGCTGAAATCTGTTCCGCAGAGACAGTCGAAGGCATAAACTGTCCAGCTGGCCCCACTGTAACTCTAGAGTGCGGGTGGGATTGGCCTGCCAGATAGGCCGCACTCGTGAATTCTTGAGCAGTTCTTTCGGGAGGAGGACTTGGTGGTGGGAAATAGTTGGGAGATAATCCCACCGGAGGAAGAAATTCGTTATATTATGATGAAAGGCGGATTGATGACAATGACATTTAGAAACCATAAATTATGTCCAGAAGCGGGAATGTTTCGAGGTAGAAAATCTAAAACTAATTTTCAGTCCCTGACGCGTCATTTTTTCTGAAGAGGAGGGAGAGGGGACTTAAAGAAGGAATTTTAGTTAAAAAACTTTCATTGCCATCCTAAATATACAAATTATTTTAAAATTATTATTTAATGAATTTTAATGAAATATTTTATTTTAAGATGCTTTCATAATTCTTGCTTATAAAAAGAATATAAAAAGCGTCATGTAAATTTCGGCGAATGTTGTCAAAGCAATGTGCTGTTGTTGGCAAGCAAGTAATTATTTTGAAGTCCTGCAGCTAGCTCTTAGAGGCACAGGGACCTTCAGATTTCTTTTATTTTTTGTACTATTTTCAAATAAATTTAATTTATAAGGAGTATCGTTTTTTTAACTTGTTCAAATAAAAAAAAAGTTTTGATTAAATTTTGATGAATTCCTGATTTATTACCCCTTGCAGGTTTTATGTTATGGTGTTTCATAAGTCTTACAAGACATTATAATTTTGAATTATAACCATTTTAAGTTTAAATAATCTATTTTATTTAAAATTACCTTAAAATTTCGATTTCGAATTATTTATAGAGGAGAAATATACTGAAACTAGCTTTCCTTAAGCTGATAAATACTGATTTTTTTTTTCTAATTTCATTTTGTCAAAACTTACTGCTTAATTTTTTAAAATTAAAATTAAATGAATGAAAAGTGTCCAGTTTTGAAAATTGGTCCAGGAAAGCGCGTTTCTAAGATTAGGCCGCTTTAGGGCCCTAAAAAGCTTACTCCAACCTTTTAGATAGAGTAATATTATATTAGTACCTTTTGCTAATTCTATCTTAGTATTAGTTAGTACAGTTTTTCCAGAAATCGTTTCATTAAGCAATAGCAGAATACTAATGACATGGAGAGTAAGTATTAACATATCTTTGGCTTCTGAAATATTCATTGTAGTTGATCGAAGAAATGTTATATATAACTAAGAAACTAAAATATTAAATAACTCCCTTTTTATTAAAAAAATTACATGCTGTTAAATTGGTTGAGTTTCGAAGCTATTTCATTGTAGGCCGTGAATTCATTTTAAATTAGATCACCAAGTTTTAAATTAAGAAATATAGAACTTGTATTTGCTCTTCAAATAGTTGTTACATCTATCTGAAAGGTAACCAACAATAAATGATTTTTTTTCGAAATGCAAGCCAATATTATTCGTTAACAATTTTTGTAAAAATCATATGATTGTGTGAATTTAGGGAGATGCAAATTAAAGTTTGGTAAAAAAATACTGAAGAAATCTTACTTACTAATCTTAGAAAAACTATTCTCATCTTTAATGAGACAATTATTTCTATAAGTAATTAGGAGGCTTCGCCCCCTGCTCGTTTTCGCTCGCCAACCCGTGATTTTCCTGGATTCTAAACAGTTTGGCAAGTTTTTAAACTCCAAGTAACCATACGTTCAGTGAGAAAATAATTTTCTGATCAGTTTACTTCTGATAGAAAATTCAAAGCCGAACTGGATATAGCAATGAGAACTTTCATTGCTTGTATCTCCAATATCTAAATATTGAATAAAATTTTCACGTTTTGCTGCCAGCGTAACAGCTTCAGAACCAGCTTTTCTTTAAGGGACAAAAAAAATGGATATTTGAAAAGGAAGTCATCTCAGAAAAAGTTATGAAGCAAATAACTTATGCAGAAGCAAAACGAAACGTCAAAGTCCGTTCACCGGCAACTGGAATTAGCTATGCAAGAGCGGTGCAGAAAACGGTTCAAGTAAAAAGCACTCAAGTGACCCCTGTTGTCTTACCTTCAGTTTCTGTTGCATTTCAAGCATCATATATTCCTTCTGAAACTTGCCCTAAATCTGCTGAAGTCTTTCTAAATTTGCTTTCAAATAACGATGCTAAAAAACTAAGTTTATCTAAATCTAGATCCCCAGATTGTTCTGCTGATCAACCGGACTTTTCTACATTTAAAACTGCTCAAAACAGGAAAAAAACTGAAAAAAGATTCTAAACTTAATAGAAGTTATTTGTCCAAAAGTGTGGAAAAGGCATCAAAATTTCATAAAACTGTACATAGTGCAGTAGCATCCAAACTCAATTCAGATAATAAGCGCAGTTCTAAGTTTTGGAAAACGTGTCCCCAACAAATTTCAAACACCGTTTCGAAAAAGGCTAACCCGTCCTCTAAATCCCCAAAGAATGAAATCCTAGTTAATGAATACCTCTCATGTTCCTAATATTCCTAATGATAAAGCTGAAATTTTGGGAACGGGTGAGGAAATGAGCACTTCGAATGCTCCGGAAGACATTCTTGAATACAACATTAGTGAGGAGTTAGAGGAGACATCTTCAGACGTCAGTACACCCGCTCCCCCTACTCCTAAAGCAACAAAACAAAAACTTAAATATATTATTCCGATGAAGTATAAAAATGTTTAATTTTTGCTTTTCTGTTCCTACTATGTTCTCAACTTTTATTGTAACAAATTGTTTCGTTATGTTCGAAATAAAAAGTTCTTTGCCTTCTTTGCAAATTTTAGTCTTTGCATTTTAATCTTCGGAAAAAAAAATAACTCTTGTTTTAAATGCTTCTTCATATTTGTCTGTAATTTTATTTGCTTGGATTCTGAATTTTGCTTCAGTGTTGGTGAAATTTTTTAACTTTTACATTCGTGTTTTTACATCGGTTGCTGTAACTTCAAAATTCAATTACATTACAACTTCAAGTTTTATATAATACCATATGCTTGGCGCAGTATGGCCAAATTTGGCTTTTGTGCCATAAAACCTCAACTACCTACCTACCTTTAGGTACAAAAATGCTGTATTTTCACTCGGATTTTCTAGAAATTCTTTTCTTCATCTACTTTCGCTGAAAGTCCCATTATTATTTTAAAAACAATACGTTAATGTGTTGTATTGCTTAAAAACGCAGACGTTTGCTAGTCAAGAGACGAACAATGTTCGGAAAAATTCGATTTGTCTATCCAAAGACCCACAATTACAAAATTTTTTTCCTCTATTTCCAATATCTAGATACTGAATTTCATTCTGGAACATGAAGACCATTGCTAACTAGAAGATGAAAAACTTCCGATACTTGGAGGAAGGTACTAGTAAACAAGCCTGAAAGTTAGTCGTTAGTGTTGCCAGAAACGTTGTGTCTAAAAGGAAAATTAGCAGAAAATATTGTTTAAAACTGATTTGGTGTTAATTAAAGCTTTACTTTTCCTTATTTATCACCATTCCACAGTCAAGTGCGATATAAATAGTTACTACAACGTTATAATAATTTCCCTTAAACAATACTGGTAAAGCAAACCTAAAAAATCATGGATCACGCGATTCGCTATCTACCAATCGCAAACAGAATAAACTATAATGATTACATAAAAAAATTATATAATAAAAAGACAAAAAATATGGTTAAAGTAGGGGGAAAAAATGCAAGCATATGTTTCCAATGAGCAAGATTCCTTCTAAAGGGCCAATTTTGGTTTGAAATCCGATCCCAAAATCTTCACAAAAGCTTTGTTCGGAGGAAGGAATGAATCATTCTGATAATACCGCGCATCGCCCTTTTATTTCACATTTCCCAACAGTAGCAGCACTCATAATTTTACAACTCATAGGGCAACCTTCTCCACGCTTTTCGCACGTGCAGGCCGACTTCTGAATCACACACGTGTGTGTGGAGACGCATAAACACAGCCCCCGAAGTGGGAGGTCCAAAGGACCCATAAATGTATTTTCGGAACCTTACAGAAACAACTTTTTTTGTGTGTATTATTTTGGAAGGGGGAAAAACAGTTTTTTAAGAAAAAGGCCGTTGAAGGAAAATGGTAAGAAATTTTCTGCTGTAAAATAGGTCAAATGTATATAGAAATACTGCTTTGAAAAAGGAATAATGCTTCATTTATTTACTCCAATTACGGTTACAGTTCAACTATCAGGTAAAGCTTTCAATTTCAGACTTAAGAAAAACGCTCTAGCAAGCTCATAATTGTATAGATTGTTTTTTTGATAAATTTTATTCG
Source organism: Argiope trifasciata (assembly GCA_026543055.1). Classification (NCBI taxonomy): domain Eukaryota; kingdom Metazoa; phylum Arthropoda; class Arachnida; order Araneae; family Araneidae; genus Argiope; species Argiope trifasciata. The sequence continues at coordinate 3,536,971 of JAPMOQ010012849.1, read as the reverse complement.
TGTTCTGATGAAACTCAAAAATTAAATAAGTTTATTTTTTAAAGAAATTTAGCCTTTTAAGTTTTACATTATAGTATAAATTTATTTTTTTTGGAGGGGGGGGGGGTTACTTAAAAAAATATAACGTTTTAGAAAATTTCTGATCTTATTTTGACCGTCTGAATCACCGAAATGAATCTAATTTTTACAATCACAAATTTTAGCATTTTGCCTAAAATTTACTTTTAACTTAAGTTGCTGGTTATTATTTATTTTATTTTGATAGTTTTGGTAAAAAATATATATTTTTATTTTATTTATTACGACATGGTTGTAATCAATGCTTGTGAATGCATCAATGAATATTATTTTTCCAAAATATTTAATCAAATGTTGGCATTTTTAAATATTGGAAATAATTTAGTAATAGAAATGAAGTAACAGAATTTCAGGTACAATTTCTATTTAAAAAAAATTATTCTCACAACCAGGCTAATAGTGTTTTTAAAAAATTTGCTTGATTGTAATCCTTTTCAATCAGCCAATCGAGCAGGAACTTAGTCAGAAATTTGCCATTATATCTGAAAGTTATGCCTATTTTGATAATTAAAAACTATCGAAACAGTTATTTTTTGCTTATATATTTTCAGATTAAAAAATAAATTTTATTTTAAAATGAACTTACTTTATTAACAGCACAGTAGTAAGTTCGTTAGATGACTAGTTAATCATTTATTAACATTGTATATATATATATATATATATACATACAGAAATATAATACTAAAATTACTATAAGAAAATGCAAACTGTATTTTCAAATGAATTAAAATTTCCAAATTTTGCATTTGAATTTGATTCGACCAAATGGTATGAAAAAAAAGAGGAAAAAAGCGAAGACTCTAAAGAAGTTTTATATTGATAGCTAATATAAATCTAATTTATTGAGTTTCTTATTTCTAGAGTATATTAATTTGTTTTAAGTATCCTTGTTCAGAAGTAAAATAGTAAAAATAATTATTTTTTTAAAAAGCAGTAAACAAATCTGAAGTCGTCTCAACGAGTAAAAATATTTAAAAGTATATGCTCTTAAAAATGCATATGTTGCTCTCCCTCCCCCAATAATGCGCAAACAGAAGTGTTCCAAACATTATCTTCCAAATTTCCTTTATTAAACATACACACATAAATAACTGTCAGTGCCTATCTCACTTTTTTGCTTTTGATTTTTAAACGTTTATATATTTAAAATCATCACTGGTATCCTGTATTTAAAAAAGGGGAAAAACCGTTAGACTCTTTTGACCAGGTTTCTGCACCCTGATCTATCTATCTATGTTTAGAAAATTTTACAAATCATAAGTTATTGACAATCCATTTTTAAAGACAAAATTGATCTTCTATCTAAATATCAACTTCACGCAGTTAATTATTAGTAAATATGACACTCAAAGTTCGCAACCAATTTCAATTCCTCATATATTTCGTTCCAAACCTCATAAATGAGCTAGTCTTTGGTGCTGACATAAGTTAACAAAGCAAATGTAATCTTAGTGTTTTTCTTTAAATGCAATTCAATTTTCACTCAATTATATATATATACATACATACATACACTAGGGTGAATAGAGGAGGAGGGGGAGAGTACGAACCATTATCATCAACATATAGAAATTTTAAGAATAATTAAACAATTTCTTTAATTGAATGCGTTTCAACTATTGAAAATTATCACTTGACCTCTTTTATTTGTGTTTTTGGAAGTAAGTGCAATAAATAGCATTCAGATTTTCTGTCCGTATTCCAGTTTTTTTAAATCAAATTATAAGCCTATTTATTTGAGGACAAAGCAGTATAACCAAACGATATATGAAAGAGTATATATTATTTAACCACTCTGACATACCATATAACATCTTATATTATTTTTAATGCCATTTTGATTCACAGTGGGAACAAAAATGAAATTGTAATACCGCATTGACATGTATCACGTGGGCATGATTGGATTCCATTTTCATAACTGCCTGTTTCTCCTGAAAAATACCTTAATTTCTAAAGAGCATATTTATTCAGTATCAAATTATACGTGTCGATTTAATATATGCAGACTATTATGAAACATTATAATCAAAACTTTTTTTTAAAAATGACGTAATACAGAAGCAATAACTTTCTGAGCTAAGTTCTATTTGGTTCTGAAACTGCAGTTGGCCGTTTTTGGGGTTTGCTTTCCTCCTTCAACAATGAGTGAATAATGAATGAACCGTGTGTTACAACCCTAGAACCATGCCCTTCTTGGAGGACATCTTTCCCATTCATGAATTGCCTTCTCGAGTAACCCTGGTGCGGTTGTCCGGTTTCATTTCCTTCCCCTCAAGCAGAAAAAAATAATAAACAAACACTCTTCTGCGCTTTCTACGCATCGCCATTGGTCATCACCATTGGCCAATCATTCCTCACCCTTTACAAAATAAGAGATTTGACCTTTGGTGGAGTCAAAATGGCAAATTTTTCTCATTCCAGGAATCGGATGTTAGTCATTTGTAGAGCTGTAAAGTCTTTCTGGTCAAGCTTTCTTTACGTAAGAATAGGTTCAAAAACATTTTGTGGCTAATTTAAACCTTGACATAGAGTATATGAGCTGTTCGCATCTTTTTAAAAAACATTTTTAATAGAAAAAGCATAATCAATATGCAGCAGTTCTTTTTTAAAAATAATTATGGTAAATTGTATTGAATAATTATTGTAACAGCCTTTTTAAAAGAACAATAAATGGCAATGCTTTCCGTTTTCCCAATCAACAAATATTTCTGTTCAAGAAGTTGTAGAAACTACGAAATCAGTATATCCAAAGGTGAAACAAATTGCTAATAAAGGAGTATAAAATTCGATCAATTTGCTGATTGAATCAATTTTAAGTCCTTTGTATATACATTCCACTAATTTGAAAATTTACCACGAATTCCTTGAATTCTCAGATTTAGTTTTAAATAAAATAATAAGTAGTGATCTAATTTCCTCCAAAAAAATAGTTTTATAACAGTCTCTTACTTTTCGGCATGTTTCAAATACAAAAGTCCGCAAAAGAAATATTTATTTGTCAAAAGATATTGCAATTGTTCGTGGATTTTGATAAATATAAATCAAAGCTATCAATCTTGCTATTCCTTACGTATATTTTTGCCACTCAGCGGACATAACAATCAGTTACAAAAGTTATAATAAAAAAATGCATGGCTTATTCTTTAAAATTCGTAAAATAAGATCAGATAGTCCAGAAAATGTTTGGTTAAGCTAAATCATTCAAATGCAAACCAGATATTTTGGAAAAGCAATAGAAATTCAAATTTAGATGTTGCGTTCTTATCTGAAATAGCTAGAAAACACTTATCTTTTTCTAAACTCAATGTGAAATAAGTCAAAGATTTCAAATTTCTGATTAGAAAGTTTTAATTGTTTTTTTTTATTCCATGAGCCTCTAATCATACACAAGTATACAGCTAAGCAAGATCCAATGTCATTTTGAGTTAATGGCAAAATTTTACAAATATTTACCAGTCAGATTTAAAGACATCCGAAAACTGATACACAAAATTTTTTCCATGTTGGAAGTACTTATCTTGGCAAATACTTATTTCTTCTCGTTTAGAAAGAAATATATCTACTATGAAATTCAGAATCAGTGGATAGCCTCGTAGACAGGATATTCACTGATATCTGAATTAATCACTGGGTTGAAGATATCTCATGAAGCAGGAGATGCGAAGAAAACAGTTGCCAAATATTAGGAATAAAACAGAAGTATTACCATTGATTTTTTTTCATTTTCACGCTGTGTTCTATAGATTTTTTTTTTGGGGGGGGGGCACATAAATTAAGTTTATTTGGTCATTCTACCATTTGAACGTAACTATTTTTATACCAATGAATTTAATAAAATGTTTTTTTAAAGACGTTAATGGCTACTGAAATGATGAAAAAAATTTGACAACTTCTTTCATAGATTCCAAAACACAGCGTTATTGATTTATGACTCTTCTTTTATACATAACTGAAAAAAAAAATATTTTTAAAAAAATTTGGAAGACTTTTTATATTTTCAAGAAAAAATATTTGATATTTTCTGTCTTGAGAAAAGACACATTAGAATAGATTTTCTATGTTTATACACATGCCTTTCTACATATATTTGTTTTAAAAAAAAGAGAGAAAGGAAAAACAGCAAACTCATTAAATGTAATTATATTAAGTGATCAAGGATATTATCCCACCTCTTGTAGTAATACTACAGCTTGATAATATTTTCACAAATAATTGAATTTTGAAAACAGTTTATAAAAATGGTCTTTTATTAATGTTTCCAAAGATAGCTTTTTTTTAAAAACAATTTCAATTATAATTTGTTTCATAGATTTTTAAATTCTAATTTTCATTAGAAATATTAAATACTAACCGCCTTTAGTGACCAACCGGTTTGCCAACCTTAATGCTCGTTAAAATTTTAATAATTACATATTCCTATTTTAATAGCTTCTTCATCAAAACATTTTAAAGCTTCGAATTTTGAGTCATATAATATATTATAAAAACCTTCAGTCATAACGTAATATGTATTTCTCTAATTTTCTGTTAGTTTTCATAGAATTATGCTTTAAATTAAAGTGGAAATGATTAAACTGCAATTAATATAAGATTTTTTTTTTATTGAAACGAAGCATTTTTTTTTAATATGACAACTGAAAGCAGAGTTGCTGAGTATTTAAACCTTGCGGACACTAAAAAATATCTTTCTTTATCACAAGAAGTTTTAACAAAATTTTCTCAGATTCATCATGATTAATCGATTAATTTACAATGTTTAGTTTTAAGTGCATCGAACACCAAGAAAATAAACAGAATCGTTTGAAAGAATCAGTCGAAAACATGTTAAGCCTTTGAAGCCAAGTCCGTATCTTTTTAAAAATAGTTGTCAACAATCAGAACACAATGTACATGCAATAATTTTCTACGCCATTTGGGGTAACGCTACACAGATTAGAAAATTTTAATTTCCTTTATTCTGTTTTATTTTAATTCAAATTGCTTCAGGATGAATCTGAAAGATCGATTAATTAACAATGTTTGAGTTTAAATCAAACACTAAGAAAATAAACAGAATCCTTTGAAATAATCGACCGAATAGCAACTTTAATGTGGGAAAAAAACTGAAGCGTTACTCATTTGGCGGTGGAGAAATGACAAGATTTATTGGCCTGAAAGTTAGCTTTGAATAAATTATTGAAATTCAAATTTTAAATTTTAAAAAGGAACCCCAAATGCACATTTCCGACCTTGAAGGTATGCATGAGTTAAATTTGAAAACTGTAAGTCAAACGGCCTGGCCTGTAAAGCACCAACACACACACATTAAGCTTTATTATTAATATAGATTATGAAATCTATATTAATAATAAATATAGATTGAAATTAATTTTTTCTCAAATTCTTTACCTGGGGATTTTACAAGCAGAAAACAAAATGTAATTAAATCAATAAATAGATTCAAATTTATATATACTCCAAAATATATAGAAATTAATTATAAAATAAACTAAAAATTGCGCCTTGCCATTGAGAATACAAAACGTAAAAAATTTTAGATTTTAACATACCAAGCAGCAAAAAAAGGATAACGGAGCCATCTTAACAAGCACGAAAATGAAAATTAGATACAAATGCATATGTATACTTCATCCCCCCCTCCACCTACCTGAAGGCGTACGGTAAAATTGAATGATCAGATTTTCCTGATAGCAAAGACGGAAGTTATAATAGAATCTTAAGGGCCATTATTGGCCATGGTACTTTTACCATAGGAGGTATGTTCCATCATAGGGGGAAATTGATTCTGTCATAAATTGTTACCTATCAACATAGCGAGAATCCACCAACACATCGAGAACTTCTCATCCCTGTTTTATGAATACTTTGTCTGGTGGGACAATAAATGTGTATGAATTAGTTGAATTATGTAGTGTTGTGGCAAATGATAGTGAATATTTTATCACATGATAGAGTGGGTCGCGGTGGTCTGGTGGTGAGGTCGGCTTCGGAACCGGAGGGTTTCAGGTTCGAGACTCGATTCCACCGAAGAGCCGTCGTGTGAGGGGGTCTCTTGCACGTTAAATCTGTCAGGCCAAACGTCCTCCAGCTGGTGTGGCGTGGTGTGGAGAGGGGGATGCCAGTTCAAGTGTCGTCCTCGTCATCTGACCGGGGTTCAAAATGACGAGGTCCGTCTCAAAATAGCCTTACTGTTGCTTTAAAACGGAACGTTAATATAACTAAACTATAAAAAAAATCACCATAGAATTTGCAAGAAAGCAGTTTGAAAATTACATTTCACAAAAATTAGTTCATATTCGTAGGTCCTCAATCTATATTATAATAAATTCTGCATAGAACGATTATGAAATTTTGTGAAAAAATACAAAAACTGATATAAAACCTTTTAGATTGTGTTTTTAAAAGGATAATAATATGCTTTGCCAAAATGCCTATTAAATAATTTTTGAAATCTAAAATTCGCTCGGTTTCCTTTGGGTTTTTTAAGAAAATGAGACATTTTCAGTTTCACTTCATGTAGTAACACTCGTTAAATCATTTTAAAAGGTAAAGGAGAATTATAAATGTTAACAATCAATTTCAAGACCCGAACTGTGGATTAAGAATTGAAATTTAAACTAGATGAACAGTGCATGTTTTCTGGTTCCAAGATATCTGTAGGTTAAAATCTAAAAGTACAATATTTTAAGGGTAAAACTAATTTTGATTATTATGCTAAAATGTTGCAATGCTCCTATTAATTACATTCAAAAGAGATTGTCCTGAATGAATATAAAATATAGCCATAAATGCTGCTTTAGTAAAATAATAATATATTTAATCTGGCATACTTAGTTCTAAATCTGAAATTTACTACATCAATATTTGTGTATATCCATACGTGTGTGTATGCGTGCGTTATGATTGTAACATAATTTTGTGATGAGTGGCCTATAAGAAGACGTATTTGGAATTAACTTCAATTTATTTTCCACAGGAGAGCTTAGTTTATAATCTGGGAGCAAACGCGGAAGACGTCTTTTCGCACCAAAATACACGAACGGAGAAAGAGAGAAATTTTTCGCTTGGTGCCTTTTCAAAGAGATTCTTAGGGAATTTCTTTGATACGTGTCGATTCAGGAAAGATATTTATGATAACATTGGAAGGTATGCCATAGGGATATTTATCCTTTTTCTTTTACCCTGAAAACTAATGTATCAGCAGCTTTTTTAGAGTCTATGTTAGAGATAATTAAATAAAGAAAAAATGATATTAGTATCTAGAAGCAAGAAATTTTTTAAAAATAATGTTCAAGTGCAATAATATGTTATTATTTATGAAATAAAAAAATTATTTAAGTTAGAAATGAAATTAAGTGATATCATTACACTTACATATACACTTCTGAACAAAAGGGCCTTGATCTGAAGGTACTCACAGTTTTGTCATGAGAACCATTGGTAGTTTGCCTATAAAGAATCCATATAATACATTAAAAAAATTAATCATTAATTTTTTATTATTTAATAAGAATAATACAAAGCAATTAATAGTTGTTATTCAATCGGTTTTAAGGAGGAATTAAGAAGATAGTTCCTCGATAATCTGATCGTATTTAACGAGTAATTTTATTATCGAAAGAAAGCACATTTTTCTTTATTATTTATCTTAATAACGATAAATATCACATCGCTGGGAACTAAATCTTATTTACTAATGGCCACTTTTCAGAAAGAGGATAGAAATTCTGTCAATCGAATGACGGTATTCGAAAAAAATAACAGCACAAATTACGAAACGCTACTTTCGAATTCACATATTCATCCTATTTGAATTAAATATGAGACCTCCCACCACATTCTGCTGTGAATAAGATTCACTACTTAAAAATGAACGATAACTTATTTAGGAAACGGGATACCAAATGAATCCAATTTACGGAAAAAGAAACACTCATTACCCGCCGAGAGGAGGCTATTAAACTCCTATTTTTAACCTTTTAAACGGTTCCCCGCAAGCTACAAAAAAAACTTTTTTGACTTTAAATCAGAAACTCGAGCCTTTGCAATCAATTACGTGAGGAGGAGGAGGTTCTACGTCGCAGGATTTCTAAAACGTTTGACCTGAATCTGATTAGCAGGTAGGTTTCCATAATGTATGAGATGGTGGAATCATAATTCATTTTGAATCACGTTAATCAAAATCACTAATAAGTCACTGAGTAGTTGGTGATGATAATTGAAATCGGTGAGTTTTTTTTAATAAGACCGCACCTTGCCGTTGATGAAATTAAGGAAACATATAAAATAATCAGAAAAAATATTATCTCTTCGACTTTTATCAGCTTGTATACGAAGAATAGAGAAATATTATAATCGTTATATATATATATAGTAAAAAAATCGCATCAAAATTTTTTCTTATTTTATACCCTCTCGAGTTCGAAAAATACATTTTTGGCATCATATTTCTCTATCAGACTGTAACAAAGATAATTCAAAAATGCTTTGAGCCAGATGGATGAAATTTTATCAAGTGGTCCTTACATCAGATTTGAAGATTTCTATCAATTTGCAAACATATCCATTCAGGGGAACTCTATCTTTCCAGTTGTTCGAATATAAGTTAACACAACTACAAAATGGAAGAAATTAAATAAATAATTCTATACACCAACTATATTTTAGCTTCATCCATCTAGATATTTCCCCCTTTTTTTTATCATGTTCACATGCATTGGAACGGAAAAATTGGCAGTATTTGCAAAAGGGAATTTTGTTCAACTCTTAATACAATTCCTCAGATTTGTGAAAAGGTAACATGACAAATTTCAGTATTGCTGCATGTCGGAATTTTGGGTTATCAACAACTATAATTCCTAATGTCTTTAAACTATAAATTGGAAAAAGCTTGATAAATAATTCTATACTCAGACTATATTTTAGCTTTGTCCATCTAGCTATTTGAGACTTTGATTTATTATGTTCACATGCATATAAACTGGAAAATTGGCTGAAGATTAATTTTTTCAACTCTTAATGCAAATCCTCAAATTTGTGAAAAGTTGCCATGCCAAATTTCAGTCTTGTTGTAGGCATGTTAGAGTTTTGATTTAGCAGGAGGTATATTTTCTTTTCTTTCTCGACTTAGGGAAGTACAAAGCGAGGAAAACCATTAAATCTTGTAATCTTATTTTTTGTTGATTTCAATATTTGATGTTGGTGTATTCATTTATGAAGAAATAAAAAAGGCTAGAGAAAAGAAACAAATTTCATCAAAAATATGAATAAATTTTGGAAGTTATGAAATATATTTAAATAAGGAATGATTTTGGTCATTACGTCCAATACTTCATGACATCTTGATTTTGAATATTATTGTACAATTCTGGAATTATAACTGCAAAACATCTTATCGTTAGATAATCTACCATTATAATCTTTTTTAATACTAAATCATCTGAAATGCTCGTCAAAGATAACAGCAATCGCCCAGTATTCCATTAAATTCCTAAATTTTCAATATTGTATACCAAAAGGATTGTTCATTAGAGCTCCTTATGCTGAAGGTTTTGGGATTTACACTTCTTGTATACAGCCGACCTACCCGCCACCACTGAACGTAGCAGTATCGACAGGATTTGTTGTGGTCGACTGGGATTTAAACCTGTTCTTTTAAACAAAAAACATCAATACTTTTGTAGACCTCAATATCATTTTCCTAAAAGACATCTGCTATCCTAAATCTTCATTTATATATCAACCCTCGAAAAGAACAACCATCATTGCTGTGTGTTAAGAAGCAGATAAGTTATATCAAGTTTGTTGTTGCTTCTAAAGGCACTTGTCATTGCGATTTAATTCGAACTGTGCGTCTCTTGTTTACTTTCAGTTGCTCCATCTAGGGTCAAGAGTATGAGTTAGCCACTCACACGCCGCAACCCTTCTTACGGGCAGGACTTCATTCATGCATTTCATTCACTCATCCACAGATCATAATTTAGACCTGAATCAGAGAACGATCACCTCTGGACCAGTACCCTCAGAAGTTTTATTTTTGACATAGAGGATTTTGTGACCTCTACATGCTTATGTGCCAGCCAACCACAACACACACAGAGATTCTTTGGCCTGCTGAGTTCAAACTCGCAACGTAAGGGATGCGAGGCCATCTCGGCTCTTTCAAGTTTAAAAGGAGAGATCAGAATTTCAAAATTCTGTTCCTCAGGTATCGCATAAATACATAGGAAACAAAGGATTAAGAGATACGTTTGTCAAACAATTGTGGCGTTATACGGATGGATTTCAAGCACATTGCTGTTTGATTGTAGAATAAATAATATGTTCTTGATCAAATAATTTCCCTTACTGGTATCACTTTATGATTAAGATACAGATTTAATTTTACTCAAAGCAATTGAAAAATTCTGAGTACAAATCAAACGGAAACAAATTTACTCTTAATCACTTGTGTACAAGAGAACATTAACAATGGACTTTAGTTCATTAAAATCAAAGGGCAATATCCTTTTTATCAATGAGCATTAGTTCATTATATTCAAAGGGCTATATTATCATTATCAATGAGCATTAGTTCATTATAATCAAAGTGCAATATCATTCTCATTATTATCAATGAGCCTTAGTTCATTATAATC
>JAPMOQ010012849.1:3452645-3526240 GCA_026543055.1 Argiope trifasciata | reverse complement strand
TATTATCAATGGGCATTAGTTCATTATAATCAAAGGGCAATATCATTATTATCAATGAGCGTTAGTTCATTATAATCAATGAGTAGTCACAATGATGTAGCTCATTTGGTATTAGACACTGTGAAATTTTTCTCGGATATAGATAAACGCCCAGTGGTCACTTGCATGTTCTGCATGTGACTATCTGAATCATCTGAAATTTCTTTCAGGATGTTATTAATCAATTTAATCCTTAACAATAACCTAATTAATCCTTTTTATTGAGATACATAAAATATTTAGCAGACTATATAAGTGCAGTAGTGAACGAAATGAAACTGTTAAGAGAGTCAAGAGTTCTTCAGGTTTTGAAATGGATTATCTTATGGATGTTGACTTTGTGACTAGATAAGTGCCATAAGACTGTTGCAAGATTTTAAGCTTCCTTTTGTATTTTGTTAATTTTCACTGTTTCATATGTAAAATATATAATGAGAAATTAGTGTATGAGTAAAAAAATTTCAATGTCGTGATTTTGACGCTTCAATCTCCCTCATTATATTCAATTTCTCTAATATTTTATTTTCAGCGAATAAGTAACTCTGATCCTTCACTGAACCATGATTCAGATGCCGAAAGAGAGAAATGTCGTTCTTCAGTTATAAACATCCCCCGTAGCGGAACATTTGATGTGTAAAAAATAAGCAAACACAAATCAGGCATTCGAAACCCCCCAAATTCACCTGAAGGCAGCTGCTGTCGAGGGAACAGAGACAACTTTTATGTCTTCTGGCGCATCTGCTCCATACCATCTGGCTGGACCTGCACTCCTACACTTCCTTAATGGGGGAGGGGTGACAATTCGGAGCAGCTGCCGCTTATTAGGGCTCCCCCCCCATCTTTAATCGCAGGATTCGTCTTCTTAGGGCATCCCCATCCGCCTAACACCTTTTTTTTTTGTTCTGGTTATTTCATGTTTTGAAAATGGATGCTACATCATTCGAGACAGGTCGACATCGGGCGGTGAAAGACAGATCGAAGCAATTCTATGCCTGCTTCCATCAATCATTTTAATACATTAAAAAAATCATCGCTGGTCTTTAATTGCAGTGGAATTAGAATTTTAATTTCCAGAACCAAATGAATCTATTATGTGAAAACTATCAATTAGTTCTAATAGTCAAACTATTTATAAATTATTGAGAAGTAATAAACTGGACTCGACTATACATTTGAAATAAGAAAACTCAATAATCCACAAATTTGCACAATATCATTTTTTTAATGCCCTAGGAAGCAAGGAAGACAATATTTTTGACAGACAACATATATATTCAACAGACAATATTTTTGTATATATATGTATATATTATAAATGTGAAAGTTTGGATGGATGAATGAATGTTTGTTACTCAATCACGCCAGAACGACTATGAGATTGGATGAAATTTAGCACAAAGATAGATTATAGTCAGGAATAGAACATAGGCTACTTTGTATTCAGGTTCATTGAGTGGTTCATTTTATATTAATTAAAACTAATTTTCGCGCGAAAAAGGTGAGGCCAAATCCCGCCAAAGATAAGTAGTGGCCTTTTTTTTTTCCCAACCGAAATGAGGTTAGGGTTAGCAGAATTTAGAGCAATTATTCCAACGATTCTATTTATTTTCTTTGTGTTTGATGTATTTAAAATCAAATGTTGTTGATGAATCGATCTTTCTGATTCATTCTAAAGTACTTTTAAATGAAAAGAAAACAGAATAAAGATAATAGAAAATTTCTAATCTGCATTACGTTTCCCCAACTGGCGTGGGAAAGCCTGGTATTTGAGTAACGCTAACGGGCGTTAAAAGTTTAGACACAATTTTTTTTTTATTTATGAAAAAAGAATATTATATTTTACTGCTTTTACCCAAATAATGAAAGTTCTAAAAGGAATGCAATGATATTATTGAGAGATACCGCATGCAAAATAAAATAAATTTAGGAATTGAAAAAAGTTTCATATGTCAGATTTCACAAGCCGGTCTGCTTATGAATATTATTACTTCCAGCTTCGTCCTTGATTAAAAAGAAGAAAATAGTATCGCCAATTCATTTTCCTAAAAGAAAAGACATTTTAAGAAACTGGAACGTTGTCCGTATTCTCTTATTTTATTTATTTCAGAAGTTTAAAAGATATGAAAAAAAAAATACATATTCCTTCGTCTGGAATCAATATAATGTCTGGTCAGATAAATGAATAAACAGTGGAAGAAGCAAAGGTTATAAAATGAATTAAAATAGAAATCCAAGTAAAATTTAAAGAAAAATACAGAAAAAGTAAAATATTTATTGACTATCCAGTATGAAGCAAAAAATGATGCACTAATAACAAAAATATAGTTATAATCAATGTAAAAAGTATGCATGTTATATCAAAATGGCAAAATATGAAAATGGAATAAAGAAGCAAAAAGAATTCCCGAATTGTGTCATAATGACATTCTAATCAAATGTGAAACTTTCATTTTCATTCATGCGCGAATCATTTGATATATCATCTGCCCTTAAAAATGATTTGAATAGGATTAATAAAAATACTATCGGCATTTATTTTACTATACTTTAATACATGTTTTCATTTGTATAAAATTACTGTATCTCTGGTTCATTAGATTGATAATATATTTAAGACAGCCAGTTAAGATAAGACACATTTGTAAAATATTTGCTGAACCTACATTTTTGATCCCGAAAAGAATATATTGATGAAATTTTACTGGTGTGACCGAAAGGGCGTCAAATTTTAATGCTGTCAGGATAGACTATTAAAATCAATAAATCATGCCAATTAAGCTAAAAAAACATTTAATGACATTAAAGAACATGATTTACACGGAGATAAAACTATTTAGCACAATAACATTTAACATATATGCATAAAAAATAATACTCGGGGATTACATCATGCTTTATGCTAGCTTCCAAGGCATGGACTGATTGTTCATGACAGCAACCACTAGAGGGCCGAGGAAAACAGTTACGGTTACACAGACAAATTATGATATATTGTGAAGTAAACCCGATGAATATATTTTGAAAATCCACAGGAAATGCTTGAATGTTCCAAAATTATGAATTTAGAAAAACTTTCAAGTAGAAGCTAATTACTTAAATGCCATTGGCATCACGGAATTAAGATGCAGCTAAGGCTATATCATGATTTTTTCGTTCCAGTTGCCATCGGGTCTCTAAATAACCCTAATGTTGCTTTACAATTGGACGTTAATATAACTAAACTAAACCAAACCAGTTCCCATCGGTATATTAGAAGAATATCAGAAAATTTCTTTCTCACTGATGAAGAACACTTGGCGCTCGAAGTGCGACATTATATTTTCCCTTTCTCAACATGTGCGGCTTACGAAAAATGACGCAATAGGACTCCGCCTCTCTGTCTCTCTTAAGAATTACGCAAAGAGCGTTAGTGTTTCACTTTTGCCAATCCGTCACTAGGCTTGCAAATTATTTGCGCATTTCGCTGCCTTTAGAGATCAGCTGGTTCTTTGAAAATATCGGTTATGTTAATGAATAAAGTTGGGTGTATCTTAATCTTTTATGTAATGCATCATGCTCAAGATTCACTCAATAAAGCAAATTGTGCAAATTGTTTATAGCATCAAATTTAGTGATTTACATAAATGCAATGACTGGAACAGGGGTAAAGCTATTATGTCTAAATCTTATTAAATGTTTATATCTTATCACAGTTTGATGCTTCAAAATATTTCATTAAAGGAATCATAAAAGCCAAAAAAAAAATACTATTGAGAGTAAACGAAATCAATCAAATCAGTTTTAAGTGAAATTGTTTGTCACCAAAGTATACTACAGAAATAAATAAGCAAAAGGAACTGCTGCATAACTATCAGTATTGCGAATGTGTAATTACACGTTCAGGATTAATACTATAATCGAGGCAAAAATGCTTATTTCGAAACCATTAAGGATAGATGTGCATTTCCAACTGTATAAATACTTTAGGGAAATATAAAGAACTAGCCGCTTTTTACGACCAGCTTGTTCACTCGAATTATTGATTTTTTAAACTGTTTAAGTGATTAGCATAGAAAGCAGCGAAAAATTGCCTTGTTATTCAGTATGACGGGAAAACTTAAAATCATTCAAATCAGTTTACTGTAAATTAAATAGTGTATATATTACGAAATAAAAGTGTAAATGAAAATCCTTCTATGCCGTTACAAGCTTGTGGCCTTATGTTTTGATGAATAAAGTGCAATTCCATCATAACAATTAAAGAGGTGGCTTTGATTGACTAATAAATTGAATTAAAAATGTTATTAAAATGAAGGGGGAAAATTGTGCGAAAATGAAACTGATATCGTCATTAATTTTTTGAATCTTAATATTGTCGCGAAAAGAAAGATCATAAATAGAGAACACGGCTGAGAGGTAAATTACTAGCTTGCGAAGCACAAGATTGAATCGATCGAATCCCAATCAAGTGGCATTACATTAAATGTTGGACTTTAAATTCGTTACAATTGTTCATTTATTAATGTTCTAGAAGCATCAAGAACTTTCTATGAACTTCATTAAAATTAATGAGTTATCTGCAATGGTATAAATTCTGAGTTCCACAAGCAGTGGGATCAGATCTTCGCATGCATGTTACGAATTACTTCAAGTTAATAAACTTGATTTAGTATTGTTCTGTGACTTGCTATTCTTTGCATCTTCGTGACAATATAATACAAAGATTTTTTTTTTCAAATAATATTGATGGAAGATACGGATATCAATTTCCATAGGCAAACAAACGTTTACTCATCTCCTAACGATTAAGCCTATTTTTGAGTTCAATTGAAAGTTGATTTTTATTTGAAGCCTATTTCTAGATGTTATTTATTCATTTCTTCTGACTGAGTGAAATTTCTGGTGACACATCGAACACTCTGCAGAATATTTCTAATGACGTTTTGCCGTTTCATTAAGCGAAGAAAGTGCTCAATTCATTGCCGCTGAAAAAGGATTCAAATTTGTTTATATTTGATTGTTGCCATTCTACTACAAGTAAAAAGAGCGATTTGCGATTTCAATGCCACTTACGCTAACGTTGTGTGTCTGTGTGTTGAGAGAGAGAGAGAGAATAGAATATTTCATTTTGTTTCAATAAAAAATTTGCCCCCCAAAAAATTACATTAATTTTGAAACACACACATACATTTGCAGCACAAAGGGGAATAAATGACGGGGAGGGTGAAATTTTCATTTCGCTGTAACTTACTCAATAATGAAGATAGGAAAATCAATGCAACTAGCCAAAATAATGTTTCATTAAAAAGAAAAACTTCTGTATTGAGGATTTTTTTTTATAACTACAATATCTTAGCAATTAGGAGCTAAAAAGAGAATTCCTAGCCGTAATTTTGTCTGAAATTAGATTCATGAAATATCAGCTGACATGAAAAGGATCTTATGTCTTCCAGCTTCCCGATATATATATATATATATATATATATCTTCCTTTTCTCTCCTTTCTTTCTAACTTTTTTTATTTTTTCGAAATGATATTCTGTTGATAATATTTCCTTAAACAAGACTAAGAGACGATATAAAATTTTAGTTTCGAAATTTTTTTTCTGACTAACTACATTTTTCCAGACTTAAACAGCATTTGATATTCATATAATAAACTTTAGATCAGTTAAAGCATTTTTCCAACTGCAAACATATGTATCTAGCATATGAAAAAAAAAAATTTAGATTTGTCTATGGACCGCAATTAGAGTGAAGACCTGCTTAAACTCCAAAAAATTACGTTTTTTTTTAAATGACTAATTTAACTACGAAAAAATAATAGTTTTAAAAACAGCTTATTTAGCTAGGAAAAAATTCACTCAGTTGGTGATGATATTCAAGATGTTCCACGAATTTAATCATTTTCTGTTTTGAATTAATTCTTAGAACAGCATGACTGGCTCGGTTGCAGGTGGTTTAAAAAGCCACATAAAATTAAATCATTTATTTTTAGATCACATGATAAACCAATGATTAATATCAGGAATGCAGAAAATGAATTCCTAAGTTTGAGATATGAAACTCTTGCAAAACGAACAAAAAGATAACATTAAAAAAGGAAAGGAAGAAAACAGATTCATTTTTCAAAATCAAAACCTCAAGAAAGAACAAGACAGATTTTAAAATATGAAGAAAATATAAAACAAAAATTCCAATGTAAAATTCCGTAATTTTCAAGTGGCGTTTAAATCTTTTTTACTTAAAAAAAAGCGTAAAAAATTCATTTAGATGAATACTAATGAATTAAAATAAATAATTGATTTCTTTTATTTAATCCACTTTCATCTTCATGCCGTCATTCATTAAATTAACGACTACGCACAAAAGTGTCTTTCACACGACAAAATATCCATCAACAAAAAAAGCATTAGAAGTCGTCGTCCTAATTATAAACACCGAGTACGTAGTTTTTATTAGCGATTTTTTTTACAGTAAAAATTTTATTCACTTTTCATCCGCACAACTACATCGTCATGGCGTCTTGTAACTGGATATTTTTGGAGATTGATAAAATTGTTTGATATACACGTCTGTTGTAGTTTCTAGGTTAACTGTTTTGTCATTCATCAAGATGCTATGGCGATTCATTAGTCGCTTTTATGAATGGACGATGGACGCCGGAATCTGCATTTTGGGTATCAGATCTTACGATTATTTCGCCAGAGATTTTATCGCCCATTCTTTCATTAAATGGTCATAAAAATAGATTATCAAAAGTTTATGATCATAGAGGGCTGCGGGATGGCGTCATACGGATGACATGTCAATTTAACAGACAGTCGATGTAGGTAGATAACGTAATGATGCGAGTTATATCTATAAATGAGTGCTTACTTTTTTTTTCTCGGAATTATATCAGTCATACTATGATCGTAATTCCATGAAATATATTCTTCACTTGTTAATAGACTAGGGCTGGTCAAAATCTGAAAGCTGATTAAGACATTTATTTATTTATTGTGGTTCTAAAGATTAGAGAATTTCGTCTTTTTATTTATTTATTTGCCCGCCTTTTTTTTAATACCAGGGAAACGGATTTTTCGAAGATTTTTAAGGTTAATTTCTGTTATGTTTTCTGTTTTATAAGCTGGCAGCCAATAAATATTTTTTTTAAAAATTAAAATAGGTTTCGAGAGAAAATAAAATTGCAGTTGTGTATGAAGGATTTTCTGAGGGATGTTTAAAACTTATTTATGTGATAATTTTAATTTTGAAAATCAAAAATTTTTGTTATATTTCCTTTTTTTTTAAATTTCTGGAGAAAGAATTTTCTAATAAAATTTAATATTTAGAATACGTTTTAAATGTTATTAGATGACTTTAAAATGACTTTTAAACAAAAAAACACAATAAAATGGCGTTTCAAACACAATAAAATGGCAATGTCAAAGCAAGGATAATAATTCTATTTTTCGCTCTTTCTTATAAAAAATAAATGAAAAAAATGCATTAATATTTTTCTCTTACAGTGCATCCAACGATTGGCTAAAAGGAGATTAAAACCTGAATAAATATTTGATCACCTATATCAGTAGGATAACGAATTTTTAAATTCAGCGGGTAAAGCATCACTTTATAATAATTTCAAGAATGATGATTTCAGAATGTTGCGACTGGAAAATGATAAAAATTTTATAAAACATGCTCTATTCTATCAAATGTCTCCTCATTTTTTTATCAGTCACCAAATGTTACTTAAAAAAATATTTTATATAAAATATTTAAAGTGTAACTTCTATTATCTACGACATTTTAATTTGAACATTAGTGACAGTTTTACGTTCTAACTTTTCACCGTGCTTAGACTCTTTAAGGAATAACATTTTAAACTTATAAAGGATTTTTGGTTTGATTATTATAATAGGTTTTATTTATCTTGATAAATAAAACCTTTCAAAGTTGTGATTAAGAATTTTTAATGAAAGCAAATAAACCCTATTATAAACATATTTGATGTACCGATACTACCTCTTTAATCTTTTAAGCAAACGACTCATTCTAAAACAATGGCAATAAAATATTTTTTTAAAATGTTTAATACATTCCATACATAGAACAATTTTTTAATTATTGTAAATTAATGATCATAAAGAAGTTAGTCATGTATATTCGAAAATTGCAAAAATATTGTCCGCTATCATTTTTATTAAATTCTTTGGCTTTGAAATCGTTTGAGCAGTAGTAAGAAATAAAATTTTGATTTATTAAATGTCATCAGTTTTCACACTCTAGTCAGTAATTAATGTTTATTTTATAAAGATCGAACATGTTGCTCAAAAAAAAAACTTCATTATCATCATTTATTTATTTTATCTTCCTGTGCTTGTACATATTTCAGACGATAGGGTAAAAAATTCCTGATATTCGCCACTTTTTTTCCTAATTAAATATTAGTTTCGATGTTAGTAGTCAAAAAAATAAAATTTGATGTTATTAGTCAAAAAATCACTTTCAATCGAAGTAGGGTTAGGTTTAAATTGATTAATAATACCAAAAGCGCGTGGTAAAAAGAAAATTAATGAAAAGCAGGAACAATTCAATTTATTTAACAAATAAATCCTTTTAAACATTAATAGACGCAATAAAATAAAATATCTCACAGCTGAATTAAGAAAAATTGCAACAATCAACAAAGTTTGTTTTAAAGAAACTGATTGTATGCATGATAATACATATATGCAAAGGGCTACGTAAACTGTGTCAGAAAACCATTCAAAACATTCTACAAGCACTTTTCTTCGAACTATAGCAGCCAAATTTGAAATTTAGCTATTTCTTGAAAAATAAGAGCTTCCCTCTAAGAAAAAGCTTTTCAAAATTTAAATTAGACTTTTAATTAAAAATTATTCAAAATATCAAAATGTTGCTTCGAGGACTTTGGGTTATTGAACTCATACCATTTTTATACTGCTTTAATATTTAAAAAATTGGCCATTCATTGATACTAGTTTTATTTTCTCGTAATTTTTTCACCACTTGTCATATTTTGAAAATATTTGCTCTGTTCATATCATGCAACAATGCTTCTGGTTTTTTTAGTTATCGCCTCTATATTCACAGGCATTGCAGCAGTATTCAATACGTATTTTGTATACGTATTGAATACTTACCAGTACTTCATAATTAAAAAAGAAATTTTGAAGTTAAATAAAGAGACATGAATCAAATTTTAAGCATCACCATACTACGACGTTATGGGCAAAAAAAAAAAAATAATAATAATAATAATTTTTTAAAAATTATTTGTAAATATTTTTGTAATTTTCATTAATAATATCATGCGCATTTTTTATCAATTTGCTAGCGAATGTTTTTCGAAAAAGAAAATCGTTTGGCAAACTTAACGAATTTAACACTAAAATTCAAAAGGAATACTTTTGTCGAAAACGGCGCATAACGGCTAAAAGAAAGCACGGGGAATCACCCCTTCAGAAACTGATCCATATCTGCAGGGAAGACAGTAAAAGTCTTCCCCAAACGATTTATTGACGCCTGTCGTCCCCCAACTGTCACCGTTCGTAGAAATTCGGAGAGCCTATTGGTGCACTGGCAGAAACGATCCTCTAAATAAAATAACAGCTGCCCGCGCATACGTACTGCATTCCAAACTTCTTATGCGTGGTAAAAACTCCGCCAACATTGCAACTACAAATGATTAGAAAACAATCCAAATTTTAGCTGAGCATTCTTAGTTTTAGACACTTGTATGATTTTTTTAGATGAAATGTTTCTATGCCTTTCTCAAAGGTAAATAGAGCGTCAATTTCATAAATATTCGTTTTTCAATGAATCAATTTTAAAATCAGCATCTGTCTATGGATCTGATGATGTTTCGAGAGATATTTATAATCCATTAGAAAGTCTGTTGTCTGAGCTCCAATTTTATCAAGTTGGAAAAAAAAATTTCAAAAAAAATCTTACAGAATCAAAAAAGGGTAAAGTCAGTTATTGTTTATAGTTATTGCCAAAAAAAATTCAACACATCATTAATAATAATAAAAGCAATCCATACTATGTATAATAAACAGTAACAACAAAAATGCAACACGTAACAAAAAAATAGCAACAAAAAGGCAGTGTTTAATAATAAAACAATTATGATAAATATGGCGCAAAAAGATTCCAACTCAATTATCCTATCTGACTCTATTATCAAAAACTTAATCAATAGTAATTAAATTTGACATCAAAATTTAAAATTTGTGATGCAGCTTGATTTTGACAAGGTCATTCAGAATTGATTATTTGCAATTATAATATAAATCCTCAATTACTACCATGTACTAATTATTTAATATACACTTGCTAATATTTATCAAACTTTTTTAAGCAGAATTTCTGAATTTTATATTTTCTCCTTTATCCTTTGAATTTCATAATAATTCTTTAAAGATTTTTTTGAAAGAATGTATTCTTCGTTTTCAATAATGGGAAACTATTTGGCACTTTTAATGGTGCAGTCAATTTTTTCATGAAAATACGTCACTATAATAATGCTTAAGAATCCAATTGTTTTTGTTTATCACGTCCGCCCGATTTAAATAATGTCCTGTGCAATAAAAGATTATTTCCAGACAATATTATTTAACAAGCTATAGTATCCAAAAAACTCGATTTTAAAGATAAATTTAAGTTTTTTTTTTTTTAAGTTGTAGTTTGTTTGGTTGTTCTTGAAATGAAAAACATATTTCAATTTCTTGGTACAATCTCGGTTAATATGACTTCGATTCGCAGATGCCAGCTTAATTTTGTTTTTCTGATGCGCTATAAATTGAGAATTAATTTTCTTTTTGTTACTATTGAAAAAAATATATATTAAGCTGCTTCTTAATATTTTTTTAATGAATTCTAATCTATTTTTTGAATGTATTCTATTCTACTTCTTGAATGTTATATATTTCTCGAATGTATTCTGTTCTACTTCTTGGATATTCTACATTTCTTAATTGTGTTCTATTCCTATTGGATGAATTCTTTCAAAAGCAATTTTGTAGTGTTTTTTTCGTCTTTTTTTTTTAAAGATAAATTGCTCAAAAAGTTACCTTTTTTTCAATAGCGAAACTGAATTTATGCTCAGCAGACAAATGATTAATTTTTTTATCTGGATCATATTAACTGAAACAAAAACTACAAAATGTTTGTAAACAATTACTTTATTCGTAGTCAAATCTTAAAGCAAACTTTTCAGGGGCTGAAATCTATTAATATGACCACTTCAAGAATTAGATACGCCTTACAACGCGTCAAAAAACAAATAACGGGAATATCTTTTCACTTTTTTTTCTTTTCAACTGTGCGCTAGGATCATATTTTGTTGAAGAAACCTTTTGCAATCCACTTTAAACATCCACTGGCTTCAACCAAACCGCAAATTTCCCATTAAACGTTGGTATCTGAATTGCACAGACACCTGAATCCACGCATCCTGGATCATTGAACAAAACCACATGAGGGGAGAAGTTCCTCCCGTTGATAAAAATAGAGCGGGGGAGTGTAAAAAAATGTGAACACAAGTGCTTTTTTATGAGTGCCATCTTTTGCAAAAACATCTCAGTCAGAATGAATTTCCGATTCCTCGCAAAATCCCATTCATTCTTCCCTTAACGGAAGCCAGTAACAAGAGAGGTGAGATTGAAATCGCTTTTTCCTGCCAATTCAAGATTTACTGCAACTACAACTGCAGTCTTTCACTGCTCACATACAAAGAATTCTTATTCAGTTTTGCTTTGCAATTAGTGTAGATGGTAAACAAGGGATTATCTAACGAAAATTCTTTAAATTAGTTCCACCAAGGAAATACTTGTGCAACCAAAATATACAAGTACATCCAGCATTACGATAGAACCTGATCGAAATATCAAATTCCAACACTTCTGTTGTATGAAGCATCCTTATGTTGTACAAAACAATCTTGTTTATTTATTCGAAGTATTCTTGTAAACGTACGATACGAAGCTTACATGTTTATGTTTCGCTGTGCAAAGTCTTTTAATGTTTTGATGTATGAAATCTGTTTATATTTTGATGTACGAAGCCTTCTTGCAATTTGATCTACGAAGCTTCTTATGGTCAGATGTACAAATCCTTCGTATCATCTGACGTAAGGAATCTTATGTTAAGAAGTACGAAACCTTCTTATATTTTGACGTATGAAAACTTTTTATATTTTGATTTATGAAGCTTTTTTATACACTCCTTTCTTTAAGGATGAGAGAAGGTGTGGTCTTTCAACTGAATCACTCATGGCCAGATGCAATGACCACTTGGCGAAAAGCAGACTACCCTACTAAAAATCGGGAGGTTTTCAATAATGGAGGGCGTTAACAGGCATGACTCAGCTGGCTGGAAATGCCGCTTATCGTGAATGAGACAGGGAAACGTTCAGGACCCTTTCTTGAACTCATACTTTATCTAACGCAATAACAGCGTGTAGCCAAAGTGGCCATCTCCACCGTGACTAAATTAAGAACAATATCGGTATCAATAAAAGCTATATATTCATTTTAATAATAAATAAGAAAGAAAGATTCTACAGTGGAGTCACTTTTACCCACATTTTAAACATTTCTTTAAATTTTTGGTGCAAAGCAAATCACATAAAAATAAGGTCGCGGTTGCTTGGTGGCGAGGTCTCAGCATCGGAAGCGGAGGGTTTCAGATTCGAGGCTCGATTCCACCGAAGGACCGTCGTGTGAGGGGGTCTCTTGCACGTTAAATCTGTCAGGCCAAACTTCCTCCCGCTGGTGTGGTGTGGAGAGGGGAGTGCTAGTTCTGGTGTCGTCCTCGTCATCTGACCGTGGCTCAAAATTAGGAGATCCATCCCAAAATAGGCCTAGTGTTGCTTTACAACATGAAGTTAATATAACTAAACTAAACTAAACCCATTAAAAAATAACATCCACCGTTAGTGGTATATGTACCATAAATTGAAAAGTTTTTATATGAGTACAATAAAGGCGTTATCACACTGCAAAATATCTTCGGCACTTTCTGTCAGCAAACGACAACGAAAGTGACGTCACTTGTGTGACATCAAAGTTTCACATGATTGCTTAAATTTCGTTTGAGGACAATATTTCCGACGACATTTTCGAACTGGTTAGAAAAAGTTGTCGATTATGGAACTTGCTTGACCTATTTTTGAGAGTAGAAACGGAAAAGTGCTGACGAAATTTCACCGTGTGATAAGGCCTTAAGGTTACTTCTGACCCAGCGTTGTTTTTCAGAATCCTGTGAGAAGACGACTTGTGTAAGTCCCCATGAATTGCTGCCTTGTTTCTAAGATCAAATCTTGGGGCTGATGATGGAGAGGCAGACTGATTCCTCTTGTCATTGCAACGGTCCCATCCGTTACTTTGAATCGTCCTCAGAGATACATTTCAATTAATTGGATTGCACTCGAACGCCAGCACTGCGCACAGTATGCAGAAGACATTAAATGTAATCCTATCCCGCATGTCGCCGTTAAAATCAGTCTTTCGTTGACAGAAGCAGCAATGGTGAATTTCTGTCTGTCCGGGTATTTTCTTCCGTTTCAGATACAGAAACCAAAGCACTGGTTCCTAAATTGAGATTGCGACACCAAACAGACAAGGCTGAGTTTTCAAAGAGTTAAGGCAAAGTAGGCAATTCCTCAAGAATCACAACTTTGAGAGGTCTGGAGATGTATTTTGCGGTATTTTTTATTTAATCTTTGTGCTTTTGCAAGATTCACAAAGCTTTTTATTCGAATATAATTAAATTAAAATCAAGAACTGTATGAATTTCAGAATAATATTATTAAGATTTTATTTTCCATATTTGCAAAGTCAGTTGTAAATCAGTGAGTTTATCCCCCCCCCTATTGATTGGCTTGTGAGTCAAATTTCAAATCTTATAGGATTTAAGTATTTAGAATACATTAAAAAATTCTCTAATTTTGTTATAAAATAAATTTGCTTGAAATTACCTGATTTTTGTATTATGTTTTTTTAAGCTCTTGAGATTGAAAGCAGTTCTCTTAAAGATGATTCACGATTAAATATATTGTTAGTTCAGTTTAATGTAAGTTTTTTTTTAAATGACAAAAAAAAAGGATGAAGATACGATCAACGTATGATTTAGAATACTTATTTTAATTAAAGTTTCAAAAAATCTTAACCCTGCTCTGCAAATATTAACTCAAAAAACTATTTAAGAAGTATGGAATTTTTTTTTTTTTTACAAATTCATTGAAAATTCATTAAAAAAATTACTTCGATATAAAATGTCTCGTTAAAAAGTTTTAAGCAAATAATCAAAAATAGATTTAACGAAAGCAGTTTCTTACAAACAACTTCATTAGTATATTAAAAATAGATTTTTTAAATATTGTAATTACTGTGCACTTGGTGGTCTTCGATTGATAATTAACTTTTATAAATATTATAGGAACTTAAGATCATCTTTCCCCCTTTTATTTTTAGATGACGCCACTGGTTTTAAATAAAAATTTAATTAATTGGTTAAAAAGTTCTGAAATATTTATTAAAAGAATCGATTGATTAAAAGTTTTGTAAATGAAAAATATATGGTCATCGAGGACACATAATTATATAGAATGGCAAAGTTCTAGCACATCATGAAGTATGTGTAAAATCAATTACAAGAATCTTATCTTTAAAAATTTAAAGTAAGCTAAGTTTAAGTGTTAACTGAATTTCATTTTATTTTTTTAATTCCTGAATTCGAAAATGTTTTGAAAAAATGGGAGACACAATGTTCTGACAGAAAGCTGAATCTCATCAAGAAAAAAAGAATGAGAATTTTTGCCATTTGAAAAGTGATTTAGCGTATATTCAATAAATCAATTCATGTTCATTTACTATATATTATAACTTTACCACCAAATAAATCTGTTTTATTTACGATATATTACAACTGTACCACCAAATAAATCTTTTTTATTTACGATATGTTGCAGCTTTACCACCAAACTTACAAAAAAAAAAAACTTATTTATATCTAATAAGTTAAATTTAATTAGTCTATAGACCCTTTTTTAAGTTACTGAAAAGCAGTTTTCTACGGAATTAAGGATTTTGAAACATGCATAATTAGATGACAAGCTACCTGAGAACTGAGCTCGCATTTAACTTCCGATAATTTCTTTCTCAAACTGCCGAGAAGAAATCTGTCTTCCAATGAATTAACAAACATTTTTTATTATTATGAAGTTGAATTTTAAAAAAGGTATTTTTTCGAAATTAATGATAGTCCTTGATTAGAGAGCAAAATTATACATAACAACTATAGTAGCTATTGACAGGGGTAAACCATGTCCAAAAATAATTTGAAGATGTAACTATTTTTATAAAAAATCACAGAGAAAAAGAAAGAATGAAGATTGGAGTTTATTCTAGAATAATAACGTTCTAATTGTTTTGTTTTTTAATATTATTCTTAAAATGTACTCTTAATTATATCAATAATTATGTGTTCACAAACAATTAAATGCGATTAGAGCCTCTAGCCCTGAATATCTTAGAATAATGTTTAAAACTTTATTGGTTTATCATATTTAACTGTATTAGTCGTTGTTCTCTATACGTAAGGATTCTAACATCACGGAATTAAAGTAAAAAGGCTAACTTAAAAATACTTCCAAGTTAAAAAACATTACTTATTTCATCATTTGTGATTTTATTTCTCAATTTCGCCTCCGCTTCTTAATGAAATTTATCAACACATAAATTTGTATTAAAATAATATAAATGTACGCAGCATATCTTGACAATCACATATGTCTGAACTATAAATTTATTGTTATACTATTCAGTCTATTTTACAGCCGTAATTGCTTATTTATTATTCAGTAATCAAAGAAATATTGTATTATTAAACCTACTCCATAATCTTGTAGAAAATATCTCAATCTAAAACATCACTATGTTAAATGTTACATTTTAAATGCTGGGTTTTCCCAAAATTAGTTATTGCTTTATAAGTAGCTCACTGTAAAAAGGATAGGAAGTTATTTCAATTTTTCAAAAGAAACTTGCTGCTGTCGGAACACAGATGTCCCAAAACAAAACAAAAAAAAGCATTCTAAATTTTTACAATCTAAATTACACTTCCGTAATTAGCAAAAAAAGTCATTTTGCTAATCATGCTTCCATAAGTAATTGTGTAGCAAAAATAGCTATTTTGCATATTGTGCTATTTCCATCAGTAATTATATAATAAAAAGTTATTTTACTAATTATACTGTTTCTATAAGTAACTATGTAACGAACAAAATTTCTTCAACAAATCATTATCAAATGAACAATGTTATTAAATGATTACTTAGGAATGATATCATTTTACGTATAATTGTATTATGTAAAATATTCTAAGCAGCTCAAGTCTTTCCAATCCACAAAACAAGTTAAACTTTGTTCGTTGCTATTGGTCGGAATATTGAGCGGTCTAAAGTCAACAGGTAAGTCAGTTCTTTGCGGTTGAGTGCACCCAAAGACAGAAGCCCAACCCCCCACCTATGTGTGGTCCAGGCAGGTAGCGAATGGATGTTTAGAGAATTTCTAAGTTCAAATATTTGCGAGCACTACAAGTACTCGAACTTAGCTTGGAGAAATATTCAGTAGTTATACACAGCTAGTAACAAAAAAGACAAGAACTCAAAAATCAAATAAATTATTAAAAAAAATGAAAATATATAAAAAAAGAATCATTTACTTACTTTGTGTACATTATTTAGAACCAGCTGATATATCTAACTTTTCACTCAAAAAATATGCGCAATATTTGATACTGCATGTAATGAAGATCATTTATATGCAGAATTATAATATACAAAATCATTTTATCGTCTGCCACTTTATTTTTTATTTCAAATAAAAATATAAATTGACCAAACGATTTTTTTTTTTTTTTTTTTACATTCCTTACTTTCTCTAAAATTTATATAAAGTTTACAATTTTCAAAAAAACTGATGAATGTTAATTCTTTTTGAAAAACGACAAATATTTCTTAAAGAGTAATACTAAATTTATTTCATGAATTATTAAAATATTTTTTTGATTATGTAAGATTTAAAAAAATATTTCTGGGTGGCAAATTGGAGACGAATGATTAAAACGATTTACAATATATAAAATGATTTTATTCAGTTTTCTGTAATTATTCAGTACGAATGGCAGCGACGAAAACAAATACTTTGTTCTAATGTGACATGGAGAAAACGATTGTTTCGAAACATTCATTTTAAACTTTCTAATTAATCATTGTACTTTTGAGCAATATTTGAAGAAAAAAAAATCTAATCGGCGATTAGAGTTTCTGTAATTTTCAAGCGATTTGTGGATTTCATTTTTAATTAAATAGATACACTTCAAAAACTTTTCTCATTCTCTATGAAAGAGAAAATTGGCAACAATTTTTTTATTTTATTTATTTCAAGAAGCTTATCCCAGTATTTGGGGAGAAATAAATAAGAAGACGTAACATCAACTAATGGTAAGTGAATATGAATTTTTATAAAAGATTTCAAGAAATACTTGAAGTCAATTTTTAGTAT
The DNA here is from genome assembly GCA_026543055.1 of Argiope trifasciata. Taxonomy (NCBI): domain Eukaryota; kingdom Metazoa; phylum Arthropoda; class Arachnida; order Araneae; family Araneidae; genus Argiope; species Argiope trifasciata. The sequence continues at coordinate 3,508,640 of JAPMOQ010012849.1, read as the reverse complement.
TATTTATTCATAGCAATATTGTCACGAATACACTTCATGCTTTTATTTCCATAATTATTCAGTTAAAAAGCAGAGAATAAATTGGGGGTTTTTTTTCGTTCCTTTTTTTCGATTATTTTCGAAGGTTTATGTACGTCCTATTTTGTTAGTGTCAATCGTAGTTTAATAAGCAATAATAATACTACAATATGAAGAAAGTGAAAACTTTCATCAACATATAATATCGAAAAGAATACATATATTTAAATAATACGCATTTAATAGTTATTGAATTAGCATTTACTTTTAACTAACACTTGATAACATCAATAGGAATTTTATGTTTGCATAATTTGGCAATATAAGTTTTATAGTAAGAAATGTAATACGGAAATTAATTGTCGTTGTTATTATTAATCCCACATAATCTAGAAAATAATTGTCTCCATATTAATTGCAAGTGTTCCGAATTTTATTTTTCTGTACATAAGAAATATGAAGTTAAACTTTGTATTTTTATATGTTTCGTTTCATCGATTCGATGCAAAAGTCGATGGCATCAGCAGTTTTGACGAAAAGAGTACACACCAAATTTAATTTATGTAGGTAGTTGTATTTTGAGTTATCTCTAGCTTATATGGGCATAAATATCAGATCGGCAGATAGCCAATCTAGCTGTGAATTTGATCAATAATATTAATAAATCCGGACGAAATGAATCAATTTTTACTTGGTTAACTCATTACATTTTTGAACTATTGTTTTTACACACACACACACTTCTGAAGATTTGAAGCTTAGAATTTTATCAATATCTCGAGAATCGAATTTTTTCACTTTCTGTTTGCATTCGAAAGGGTTAAAATCAGAAATATTTGAGAGGTGATAGTATTTTTTCATTGAATTTCAACCATTTGTTATTGAAAATTAGGCCAATGACACGGTCCCTAGTTAACAATCAACAACTCATCCAGATTGCCTATTGTTCCAAAATATCCCTTCTAGAGGCCTCAGTGATTTAATTAATTTACGATTCGATCCTCGGTAACGGTTCTGCAAATTAACCTTGTCGTTGTTTCAGACTAACCAATCAGAGCGCTGCGTTTATACTAAACAAAGGAAATGTCTGCTTCGACATCTGGTCTGCTGCCGCCATTTTGCACTAGGCGCTGATCGCAGCGATTTATGATCAGTAGTAAAACTCGCGTCATGCGGTTTTGCTGGAATTCTTATGACTAATATTTGCCGTCTGTATAAGCGTAAACTGATATATTCACTCGAATTAAATTTCTTTGTTTTCTAAATAGTTTAAGAAATGGCTCCCGATCTTAAAGATAAAATATTAAATAAACTCGATGTGATGATGGAAGAAAATCATGTCTCTGTTTTAAGTGAAACTGAAATAAGAAAATGATTTCATTGATGGAATATTTTTCTTTTTATTCAATTTTTATCGGTTTATTTATATTTTTAAGTAATATTTCAACGAAAGCAATGAAAAAATATAATTGAAGGGGTTTGCTGCGAAAAAAGATGTAGCTCCAATTAGGAGAATTCGAATTTTCATGTACTATCATGTAAAATAAAAACTTGTCCGTTTGGTGCCAGAAAAATATAACTCCAATCATTAGTACTCGCGTTAATTCAAGCGATAGAGCTATTTGTCTCGTCAGGTTATTGCTATATAGTGATAGTTCCTGGTGCTACCGCCTGTTTTCTGCAAATTTGAACATTTGGAACTACCTACTTTTTGCAGCAAACCATTAACCTTTTCTTGAAAAAATGATATATATATATATATATAAAGAGAGATTGAGAAGTCCCATGATTCTTTCAAACCCATTTTAAATGGTTAATGACTTAAATTAATTACGACAAATAGTGGCTTAAAAAATAATGATGTTCTCACATGATAGTTTGAAATTTGCGATAGTAGATTTCAATTTTTCCTTCTTTTTTCTTTTAATTAATTTTAGCACGTTATTTATATTTTTTGTGTGGAGTCTTTAAATATAATCTAATTAATTATTTTCAATATTTTGAATGACTGTTTAATTTTTTATTAGTATGTTTTTAATCCAACTAATGAGCTGTTAAATGTTTTCATATTCTAAATGTAGGTCAAGCCGCATCAATTTAAAATTCGGATCAATATCAACAATGAAATTAGAAAATACAGTTATAAAACGATCAAAGGCAATGCGTCACTAGATGTCAAATAACGTAGAAAATTATGTCTTCCGTGCGATTCGGAGTTACAGCTCTGGTGGATTAAGATGATTCATGAGCACTAAGAGCTGAACAGATGTACGGCAATCAAAACAATGTTACTTAAATTTCACTTTTTTATTGGCGATTATAAAAATTTTAATGAAAGAATCATGAATATATAATTATGTAAAATAGAATTATTTGAAATTTACTCTTACCAGTATTTCTAGTGAAATGTCTAATTGTTAAAGACTACTAGTTATTAATGAAAATATTTTTCAAGAATATATTAATGAAATATAAACAGCCATTGCTCAGGGAAAGGGCGACATTTCAAGAAAACTTTACACTGGAATTATAGACTTTGGGTTTTAAATTTTTGAGATGGCATGGCTATTCTGCTTGCACTTGCTTTTTGCTGTTTATGTAATCTTATGTTGCTTTCTATTTTTTTTCCTTGTTTTATGTTAGATTTCACTTCGTGTTTTAACTTTCTTATTACAATTTAGACCATTGAGAATCTTTTTTCTTCACTTGTCAAGCACTTTACACCCTGTGGAATAAATTTAGTCTTTGAAGGATAAATGCATTAATATTGTTTCGATTAATATTACAAATATTCAAACTAAGTTGCTTAAATCTGTTGACACCAGAAAAAAATTTTTTTGCGCCAAAATTGCTCAAAAAGGGAAATAATCTGCCAATTATGAAAGAGGAGGTGAGGTCAAAAGTCACCCCTGCCCTCATTCCGATGGTTATGAAAGCCAGGGGTGACAAGAGAAAAGAAGATGCCGCCGTTTTTCTTTTCTTTTCTTTTTTTTTTTTTGTGAAGAAAAATGTTTTGCGTATCAGCTGTATAATGTTAAAAAAATGGAGTATTTAGCCCGTTGAAGCAACCCTAAAGTAATACTTTTAATTCATTTAATTTTAATATCTCGTTTAATTTGATATAATAACATGGAAATTCCGAAAATAATTCGGAAATTCTGAAATAGTTAATGATGAGATTATTTTCAAATGATCAGAATTTATGCTGTAGCTCTATTTAAAAGAGAGAGCGAAAAGTTTTATCTTTATAATAGGCAATTTGTAACAAAATTGCCAGATTTCTATTTTTTAACTAACTCCTTGAAGAATTTTTTGAAATAGAGACAAAAAAATCACGTGTTTATTTTTTTTTTTTTAAAAAAAGACTGCAACTGAGTAAAACAATACTAATATAAAAGGAAACAAAAAAAAAATTTTTTTTTTTTCGTTTCTTAAACCATCAGTTTATATATACATCTAAACATAGTATAAAATAAAATTTCCTGAAATCATATGTTTATTTGAACGACAAAAACTCGCGAAACATTTAAAGAATATTAGTGATATTTATACCATTTTGTAGAGCATTTATTAGGGATTTTTTGTATTTTAAAGTCATCTACATAAATAAAAATGAATGTTTGTCTGTGTGTCTCTTATGACTTCTTAAAGCGTTCATCCGATTGATATGAAACTTGGTCAGCTTATTTTTACACCAACAGGATGGTTATAGGGACAATACAATGATCTAAATAAATAAATAAATAATTCGAATTTCAACCGCATCTATTTACAAAGAAATAATCGCCAAATAACTCACTGAGGAGACAATAGATTCTGTAGAAATTCTAAATCCAAATTAAAGATTAATATTTTGTAACTATAATACACAAACGTCATGCAAGTCATTCTCAGAGGTAACTTTATTAGAGATCATGCGAAAAAGTTTTGAGAAGACCAACCTAGAGTTTTTAAAATTTTAATTAAATTTAAGCGTTTTTCTCGATAACTACCAAAAATATTGCTCTACAAATAATTTTGCACCACCTTAATTTTCAAAAATTATATTTTCAACTATATTGACAACTTTATGATATAAATATATTTTCTGTGTTGGATCAATTTTAAAAGGCAATATTTCAATCACTTTTTTCTAAAATTAAATTTCAGAATTCTGAACGAATATTAAACGAATCAAGAGATACAATAAATATTTTATTTCATTACTATCTGAAAGAACACCAAGTATTACAATTCTTAAAGAACACACTAATCTAATATATAAAAAAGGAAATTTGTTTGTTCCCATTTTATTTATTGTCGTACTGTTCATCCTATTTAGATAAAACATCGTGAAATTATTGATTGTTATCTTAATATTAATTTTTTTGAAGGCTGCAACATGCCGGGTACCAGCTAGTATCAAAATAAAAAAGGGAGTTTTATAATTACGATTTTAATTATTCCGTGCATGCTCGAAAACCTCAAACTGTCATGTGGAAACAACAAGAATAGTGGTATGCATATGCAATGTATTTCTTTGTTTACGGCTGATTTTAAACAGCGATTCAAATCTCATTATGCCCAAAAGAATTAAATCCAACCATGGCCGGGACACATTAAATGCCAAAAAGATTCGTTGTATAAAAAATTTTGTATCTATTTTTGATAATTTCCAAATATATTTTATGTTTGTTTGATGTTGCGTAACATATCCATGTCATATCAGGTGGAGTCTGGACTTCAGTTTAAAGCTAATTTTTCTTCTTGGATCTAGACCACTGGCAACGCCGTGTACGTAGTAGTTTAAATTAAATAACAGCATGTATTTAAGTATGTAATAAGTCTTCCATTTAAACAAAAACAATTTATGTATGTAACAAGTCTTCTATTTAAACCAAAACTATTTAAGTATGTAATAAGTCTTCTATTTAAACTAAAACAATTTAAGAATGTAATAAGTCTTCTATTTAAACTAAAACAATTTAAGAAAGTAATAAGTTTTCTATTTAAACTAAAACAGTTTAAAAATGTAATAAGTTTTCTATTTAAACTAAATCAATTTAAGAATGTAATAAGTCTTCAATTTAAAGTAAAACAATCTAAAAGTTAAGAATCACAACATTACAATGAATTCTCAATATATATTTCTCAAATTGTGAATTTACACCGTTCTAGTAAATAGGTGGCCATGGATTGTATGAAAAGATACCAAGAAAATCTGTTGGTACCTACATCAATTCCATAATCTACACCTTTATCTGAAGCAGCCGATATTGTTTCTTTTCTCACGGTACATCCCCAGAATTTCCTTCCTTTGCCCAACCCCCCACAGGGAATCGGGGGATTTTTGACGCCAGGAAAGCTCAAATTTCAAAACAAAAACAAGGGTCGTTTCTTTTTCGGTAGCAGGGCGCTGAAAGGGGATGGAACGTGATGCACACGTGTGCACCCAACGGAAAAAAAATTGTCTGTCGAAGTGCGGTGAAACTTCCATGGTAATAAAACAGATTTTTGCTTATTTATTTTTGGCTGCCATCTGTAATGCCATAAGAAAACAGCACTTTTTTTTTTTTTGTATTACAAAATGGTTGCACAAATTTAATACTTTCAAACGAAAGCGTTTTACTAAGATTTATTATTTTATTCAATAAAAGTAGTTAATTTTATTTCTTCCAATTATGAATCAACTGAAGATATTCTCATTTCTTATACAGTTTAGCAAGTTAAAAAATAATTTCTTTAATATGCTAAAGTGGGGGTATGAAGGGGGCATTTTAAAAGCATTATTTAAAATTTTATCATTCACTTTATATGAATAAGAATATTTCTATTCGTACTTTAAAAATCAACTGAAGATTTAAAATTGGCAATATGTAAAAAATAATTTATCTTGGTTTTCATGTACAGTAAATGGTGAATTTTGACATTTTCCCTATGGTGTTTCAAATACTAAAAATGCATCGTATTAATTAAACTGAATTTAAAATTTTTATAATGCTTATTTTATAGACTGATATGTTATCTGAAAATTATTTGATTCTTCATAAGTCTTAAAAAAAAAAACTCAATTTTTAAGAAAGATGTTTGAAAAAAAGGCTATCAAATATAACTTGCAATAATTTATTACTTAAGTTGAGGGAGCGTATTAAAGAAAGTATTTCAAAATTATAATTAGAAATTTTATAAATTAAAAATTATTTAAAATTTTACCGTTTCTTCGATAATAGTTTGGCACATTATCATGCAAAAGCTATTTTTATTGAGATTTAAAATCCAAAAAATAACTTTTACTGCGATACCAAACTTTATTTTCATGCAAATTCTTTTTTTAAATTTTCCAGGATTATTTGCAAAATCTAACTAGATTTTTTTTTTTTTTTCATTTTTCAAAAATATAGTTTAAAAAACGGTGGTAATTTATAATTGAAAAAAAGAAAGAAATTAAACTGAGATCAAATAGTCTATACATCAAATTCGGCTAGAATAAATAAACAAAATAAAAATGAATTGTTTTTGAATACATGCAGAAGTTAGAAAACCGATCGTAATATTTTCAATTACATCAATTAATTTCAACACGTATACGAAAAACGAATTTCGTGAAATATAAAATATTTATCAAATATAAGAAGTTAATTTCAACAAAAGAACTGATCGAGTACGAATTAACGTTTATAAACACAACGAATTTTAGAACTAAGCCAGACTTCCAGAAATTTAATTCTTATTTAACGGATCATAATTGAAAAAATTCTTAAAGATGACACTTTAAAATGATAACGAATATTTGATTTAATTTTAAAGTGGTGTAAAATGTTTTTTCAATAAAATGCTCTATATTATAAAGGAATTTTTTCTAAATTTTGAATAATTTTTGATTCCCAGAATCTAATTAAAATTTTTAAAAGAGGGAAAGAAAAAGAAAGAAGGAAACATATATACACTGAAGTGACAAAAGTCATGGGATAGTAATATGCAAATATACAGATGGCAGTAGTATCGCAGCGAAAAAGTATAAATGCGCAGTCCGTTTTCCAGAGCTTTCATTTGTGTTCAAGTTATTCATGTGAACAGGTTTTTCGTGATTTATGGCGGCACGACGAGAATTAACATACTTTGAACGTGGAATGTTAGTTGGAGCTAGACGCATGGGTCATTCCATTGCGGATATCGTTAGTGAATTCAACATTCCGAGATCCACAGTATCAAGAGTGTGACGAGAGTAGGAAATTTCAGGCATCCCATCCCATCATGGACAGCGCAGTGGGCGACCACCTGCACTTAACGACCGAGACCTGTGTAGAATGGTCACTGTTAATAGACACGCAACACTTCGTCAAATAACAGCAGGAATCACTGTGGGACGTACGAGGGACGTGTCCGATAGAACTGTGCGGCGAAATTTGTCTTCCTTGGGCTATGACAGCAGAAGACCGACTCGAGTGCCTTTACTGACAGCACGACATCGGCTGCAGCGATTCTCCTGGGCTCGTGAGCATATCGACTGGTCCCTAGACCAGAGGAAAACCGTGGCATGGTCAGATGAGTCACGATTTCAGTTGTTACGAGCTGATGGTAGAGTTCGAGTGTGGCGCAGACCCCACGAAGCCATGAACCCAAACTGTCAGCAAGGCACTGTCCAAGCTGGTGGTGGCTGCATAATGGTGTGGGCTGTTTTTACATGGCATGGACTCGGTCCTCTGGTGCAACTGAACCGATCATTGACTGGAAATGGTTATGTTCAGCTGCTTGCAGATCACTTGCAGCCATTCATGGACTTCACGTACCCACACAATGATGGTATTTTTATGGATGACAATGCGCCCTGTCACCGGGCCAGAACTGTTCGCGATTGGTTTCAAGAACATTCCGAACAATTCCAGCGCATGATCTGGCCACCTAGATCGCCCGACATGAATCCCATCGAGCATTTATGGGACATCATCGAAAGGTCCGTTCGTGCCCAAACTTTTGCACCATCCACACTTTCACAATTATGGACGTCTATACAGACAGCATTATTCAATATTCCTGTAGAGGACTTCCGACGACTTGTGGACTCCATGACACGTCGAGTCGTTGCACTTCGCCGGGCAAAAGGAGGACCGACACGATATTAACAGTCATCCCATGACTTTTGTCACTTCAGTGTATATATATTGGGAAATAGGTATTTATTAAGAAGGTTTTCAAGGTGATAATTAAATTTTATACTGAAATTAATTGAAATATTTAATGTTTCTCATCAATAATTTTGGAGCATATCATACAAAAACAATTTATAAGCCACTTTAAAATTTAGAAATTAAAATTTTATTTTCATATAGTTTTTTAAAAAAAATTAAGTTTACTAAGTTTTTAAAAACATGTTTATGAATGTTTCAAAATAGTAGTTTCCATTTGCTAAATTTTGTTATTGCTTTTATGCAAGCAAGCGTTACAGCAATACTAAATGTATTTTTTGTGCATGTAATTTTTTTAAATTTTATTTAGTAAGTCTTTGAAAAAAAAAAGAATAGGAAGACAAAAGAAAACATTAAAATGTCACTATATTTCAGAATAGAAATATGGTTATCTAATAAAATTTTATGTAATTATCTCTCATATTCTGATGTCTTCAATTTGGAAAAAAATAGAGCATTCTTGTATTTTATTTCCTATATAAGTATAATAAATAGTATGATAATCACTAATAATTCACATTTGGATCACGAAATAGCTACGCGGTGTGTTTATGTCTTAAAAAATAGTTTTAAACATCATATCAATAATCTGAATGCAAGAAATACATGTTCACATAATTTTGATTTGAACATCACTAATCAATACTCTGTCATAAAATTAGAGCAATAAAACAAAACATTAAATTTCTTGAAACTCTTTCTGTTTCTCTAAAACCCTCAGATATAAATATAACGTTGGCATAAAAGTGATTTGGTCTCTACCGGCCGTCAACTTGAAATGTCATTGAGTATAACTGAAAAGAGAAATGTGAAACTGCCACAACTTTTGAGGTTTTAGTTATAACAAGTTGATCTAAATTTCTGACTGCGGTTTTGAAAACATTAAAGGGCTAAATTGTTCTTGCACCAAATTATATTTCTTATCTGTTGCTTTGACATTAAAAAAAAGTATTTTTTTTAGAATGTGACATGGTTAGGAAAAGGGATACTAATGCAAGATTAATTATCCTATTGAGTTTTGATATGGTGTTAATATTTTTGACTTAACAAAAAGCCGCAAATAAAAGCCAATCATCTTTGAAATGCGTGTGTATATCGAATGTTATAAAATTTTATTTTATGAAGATTCGAATCTCTCTCTGAAACATCATGGTATGATATTGCAACAGGCTTCATTATTTTATTTTCTAACGAGCTGGTACCCGGCGCGTTGCTGCCACAGAAGAAATTATCTTGGAAACACCTTTTGGAATTTGAAATAGTTATCTTGCTTGATTAAGAATATTTATTTTCTTGTCGACAGTGAATACATTCATTGAAATGGAAGGATATATAAAGGAAAAGCATAAATAGTATTTATTCTAATTTTATTATTCTAGTCTACAAACAAATATTCATTTTTATATATTAGATTTGTGTATTCTTTTAGAGTTGTAAAGCTCGGTGTTCCTTCAGAATGGTAATGAAAGAAACTATTTATGGTATCACATGATTCGTTTAATATTCGTTCAGTATTATCAAATTTAATATTAGAAAATTTGATTAAAATATTTTCTTCTCAAATTGATTAAACATAGAAAATATATTTATGCCAAAAAAAAATCTTTAATGTAGTTGAAAAGATAATTTTTTGAAAATTAAAATGGGACAAAATTATTTGTACTATAATATATTCGGAAGTTACTATAAAAAACGCTAAAATTTTATTCAATGCTTAGTTAAAATTTCAAACCTATAGGATTGGTTTTCAATAAAACTTTCTCGCACGCTCTCTAATAAAACTATTACCTCGGAGAACAATTTGAATTCCAATTACGTTCAATAACTACAAAATATTAACGTCAACCTTGAATTTAGCATCTTTACTGAATCTATTATGTCTCCTTGGCGAGTTATTTGGTGGTTAATCCACAGTTAATAGATGCAGAAATAGATATATTTTTTATACTGTAGATGATTGTTTTATGAATATAACCTTCGCGTAAATGCAAGCAACATGTTGTCGAAGTTATATCGGAGTCGGATGAACAACATGGCAGCGCATAAGAGACATACTGACAAACATTCATTTTTATTTATTTAGATTATTATATTTTAAAATTTGTTCTTAACCATGTATTCTTGCATTCAAAAACTGTACATAATATAGTTACATTGGTCATGTGCATGAAAGCTTTAACGTAAAAAATTATAGGCCTTGTCTCAGAATCAAATTTAATTATCAAATTTTCAAATCCGAGAAAAACCGGTGTGATTTGTCTCTCCAAATTTTCTCGGATGTTCTCAAATAGAGGTATTCTACAGAATGTCTTGCATGGTATTGACTTACAATAATTACAGCCTTTAACTTACTATAATAATTAACAAGCCATTGGCGTAAATTTAACCAGAAACGTGTATATGCATATAAGTTATTGTTATTATAATAAAGTAATTAAAAAAATTATATAAAGTTAAATTACTGACTAGTATTTTTTTTAATTAAAAAAAATATTTTAAAATGTCATTTTAACTTTTTGTTTGTTACTTTTTTTGCTCTAAACATAATATAAACATTGCTACAAAATGCAGTGGTTGGTGAAATAAAGGCAGGCGGAGACAAAACTGGCGTGTAAACTTAAGGTACCCGACTGCGTTCGAAGGAAATTTTTTGATAAATTGGGTTTTTTAAAAACTATCATTTTTAGATGTATTATCTATTATAAACCCTATGAATACAAAAAATTATTTGAAAATATAAGATATTTTGAGAAATAGGAAAATATGTAGTAAATTTTAATGAAATTTAAGCAAAACGGTTAACAAAATAAGCAAAATTGTGTTGCTGCAATCCTATTTATACACAACTTATAGAATGTAATGAACCAAAACCGAAGAAAAATCTTGAGATTCAAAGAAGTTATGGGTAAAAATATACGTTTATATGCATTTTTTTCCACATAAATTTACAACTTAATTTTTCAAAAAAATACTTATAAATGAAAAAGTATTTCACTAGCAATAAAAATTTTGTCTCATCCCATTGCCCATATCTTTCAAAATACAAGCTGAAATTTTTATGTAAATACCTCTATTAGTTTTTGAGATATTGTGTTAACGGAGGAGAATGTTTAGGAAAATTAAAATTGATGTTAAAGACAAATTTTAGCTGAAAAATTGTGTTTTGCTTAAAATTCCTCTAGATGATAGGCCAGGCCTTCCTTTTCCTAGAAAAAATAAACTGTTTTGGAAAGAGAAAAGACTGAACAACAAAAAATAACAATTAAAAAAATATCTCCAATTTGATCGAAAACCAGTGTTTTAGCGTAATCGGATACCTTAAGGCAGTGTTTCTCAACCTTTTAGTATTCACGACCCAATTTTCAGTCATAATTTTCATCGCCCCGCCCTTTCCCCACCACATACAATAAAATGAATACAATAATAATGTATTTTGAGTATTTTGGCGCTAAATTTACACTACAACCTAAATTTACACTACAACCCATTTTAACTTTACAAATTACCAAGAATACGGAAGTTTATTGACATTTTGCAACACCGATCCTCAGCATTGAAAAAACAAGAATCCTATGCCTTTTTAGTGCTCTTTTATTGAGCCATGTCGGGCATTCTCACGGTTTCGCGAGATTTCGGTTTGTCTGGAATTTGTCTATTCAGCTTAAAAGTTAAGTTAGAAGCGAGCGCAGATGTGAACAAATGTTTTCTCATAGGGAGAAGGAGAAAGTTCTATGACGCCAATTTCAATTCCAGACAATCTCATTCGAGTCGATCCTTCTATCGCTATTGAATATATTCTGAATGTGTATGTTATATATATTTTCGTGTAATTGCAATTCACCGTATTAAATATTCACGGCAGCAGACTTATGCAGAATTATGGATAAATTTTTAAGCGGGCGTAAGCGAGCATTAGACGATAGACAAGCATCAACAAGTACATAAACGAGTGTGATTCCGAAAATAAAATCAAGAAAATATTCTCAAGAATACTTAAATTTTGGGTTCACAAGTACTGAAGTAAATGAAGAAGAAAGGCCCCTGTGTATCATTTGCTCAAAAATGTTGGCGGCAGACAACATGAAACCTAATAAACTTAAACGACATTTGGAAACGCTTCACAGTGAGTACGTAAACAAACCCAGAGAATTCTTCGAATTAAAATTAAAATCATATGAAAAGCAAAAATCATTGTTGAAAAAAACTTTGTCTGTGAATGAAAAAGCTTTAATTGCCTCTTACAAAGTTTCATATTAAATAGCCAGATGTAAAACGTCTCACATCATTGGTGAAGAGCATAGTTTGCCAGCCGCAATTGAGATTGTAGAAATTATGTTTGCAGATAATTTTGCAAAACAATTGCAGTCAATACCTCTTTCAAATGATACTGTTGCCTATCGAATTGCTGATATAGCTGAAGGTGTAGAGTGTCAGCTTTAGTCGAAGTTACGTGACAATTTTTTTTCAATACAACTCGATGAGGCAACAGATAGTAATAAAGATCCTCATTTCATTGTCTATGTCAGATTTTGTGATGATTTGTGAGTAGTAGAAGAATTACTTATCAGCGAACCAATAGAATTCAAAGCAACAGCATTCGCATTATTTGCTATCTTAAATGATTTTATGAACGAGGCAAACATAAAATGGAAAAATTGCGTAGGAATATGCACCGATGGTGCTCGTTCTATGTCCGGAAGATTCCAAAGTATTCAAGCACTTGTGAAACAAAAATCACCAGAATGCGTCTGGACGCATTGCATGATCCACAGAGAAACTTTTGCTTCCAAAGAAATGAGTCCTGGTTTGAATATTGTGTTAACTACGGTTGTAACCGTAGTAAATTATATAAAAATGAGACCTCTGAAATCAAGAATCTTTTCCTAACTTTGTAAAGACATATGTGCAATACATTCAGCGTTACTATTTCATTGCGATTCAAGATGGTTATCACGGGGGAAATTTTTGTAACGTGTTAATGAATTAAGAGAAGAAATCGCCATTTTCCTAGAAGAGGAAAACAGACCGAAAGCTGAGAATTTCCGCGATAGTTTATTTGTAATGAAATTGAGCTACATGGTCGACATATTCGAGAAATTAAATAACTTGAATTTTCAACTGCAAGGAGAAAATACACATATATTGGATACGAGTGATAAAGTTAATGCTTTTTTGTAGGAAATTGGAATTGTGGATCAGAAATTTAAAGCAATAAAACTTAACAATGTTTGTAAATTTGAATGATTGCATTAAAACTTACAAGACTGAAGATCAACATGTAAAAGTTGTTTTTGTAACCATTGAAAATCATTTAGCAATGCTAGCAAAGAATTTTAAAAAGAACTTTCTTGCTCACGACAAACTGATAACAAGTTACAAGCGGGTGAGGGATCCATTTCAAAATGCTCCCGAAGGACTCTCAATTGATGAGGAAGAAACCTTCATAGACCTCACGGCAAGCGGGGAAACCAAAAGACAATTTAGTGATAAATCCCTCTTTGAATTTTAGGCAGGAATGGATGATGAGTTTTCTGCACTAAAAACAAAGGCATTTCGCATTCTACTACCATTTTCAACATCTTACCTTTGTGAAACTGCATTTTATGTGGTGGCTTCTTTGAAGACAAAATATAGATCTCAACTAAATATAGAAAAAGAACTGAGAGTGTATTTCTAATATTAAACCCTCCTTCGAAAAACTTTGCTCTGCAAGACAGGCTCAAGGAAGTCAATAATAATTACTAAATTTGTTTTTAATTTAGTGAGTTGTTTTAATTTAATAAGTTAATTATTAAATATGTCGAAATGTATTTTGTTTTTTGTATGTGTGTTTGTTCTTTCCTTTCAGTCAATCAATTTTTTTAAATAACATTTTCTCTTGGATATGCTCGCCCCCCCACTATAGTTCTCGCGCCCCCTAGGGGGGCGAGTCGCACAGGTTGAGAATCACTGCCTTAAGGCATTATCATGCTACAATGTAAAATACACATTGATGAATGGAACGTATTTTGTATTCAAAAATCAAATTTCCATGATTGATATTCTTGTCTAGAACGTGTTACGTTCAAAACTCATAAGACACTGAAAGAAAATTTTGTAATCAATCTGACAAGAATTTGAAAATTCTTAATTGTACGTCTAGACGAAAACACTCGATGAAATTTCAAGCGTAAGCCGAAAATCTGCCCTTCTTTCAAAGTACTTAAATATCCCCACTCCCACCGAATAACCGCAAATTTCGAGGAACTAGTGTGAAATTTGATGTTTAGAGTTTTTTGAGATATAAACTCTTGAGAATTATGCGAATATCAAATTCGGTTTGGAATCTTGTAAGTTTATGTTTCAATTAAAATATCTAAGATTTTTTAATTATAAGATACAACATCGGTGAAATAAATCATTTGACGAGAAATAAAAATAATAAACTATTTTTCTCTAAGGCATGCCTACTTTAAACTTACTTATGTTAAACGTTTTAAACATGCTTCCGAAATTTATTTTATAATTTATGTATTAATGGTATCTGAAAAGAAAAGAACAATACCATTATATAATAATTTTTTAAGAAATCATTTGATACATATCATTTCCTAAGATAGTATACCAATTCAGTTGAAATTCTAAAGGATATTATGTAGACATGGTCAAAATTCCAGAACTGAAAAATCTTTCATAATGTATTGCTCCTAATCGATATCTCTTATATTTTTTAGAGAAATATTAAAATTTTATAGAGTTGGCACCTTAAGAAGCGAAACATCCAATTAGTAACTATATTAAGGCATTAAAATGTGGCACACATTATAATAAAAATTTAAAAATGCAATGTGTAGATGTGTAAATGGAGATTCCATACTTTTACGTATTTTCAACATTCCTTTCCTGTGGTAATTTTTACATAACGAATGTTTTTTTTTCAACGATACCCCTGCATTGACTTAGCTGGCATTTAGTGACTAGCCAGTTTTGGCAAAAAACAAGAGCAAAAGTTCCTGGAGATTCTGGTTATTTGGCGATATTTCGAAATTGAGAAGAGATACGATATCCTTCTAGAAGTTTATCCTCTACATGAAGTTGAGAGACAACGATGAAGTCAATTGATTTAAGTAGTCTATTTTTTTTCCGCTATATCGATTTCATCCCTCTGCTATTATTTAATAACAATTCACTGCCTTTTCATTATTATTTACTTCTTGTGCACGATTCGGCTGTGCTTGCTTCTGCGTATTCATGCTTTCGCTTATTATAAACCCTGGTTGTCCTTTATTGGGCCAGTTTACCCCATGCGATTAATGCCCGATTTTCAGACTTTTTCTTAAGATGCTGAAGTGGTCTGATGGTTACGTCTCAGCTTCGAAACCAAATGGTTCTATGC
This sequence comes from Argiope trifasciata, assembly GCA_026543055.1. NCBI lineage: Eukaryota > Metazoa > Arthropoda > Arachnida > Araneae > Araneidae > Argiope > Argiope trifasciata. The sequence goes on along the minus strand of JAPMOQ010012849.1, from coordinate 3,493,082 downwards.
TTGAAACCCGATTCCTCCAAAGACTCTCCATGTATACAGGCTTGGTACACGCATCCGATTCTTCTTCGGATTATTCATTATTTACAAAATATCGGAAAGCGATTACTAGTAGCCTCAAGGAATATTGCTTGAGTGTGCATCTTTGATTAAATTTCCTTTCCACTTCTGAAGAAAATGTTGCTCCAAAGTGCAACTAATTACTTATCCACCACGACAGTATCGAGGAAATATGCACGCATCACTCAAAAAGTGCCAATGTACTTCATGCGGTTAATCGCTTTTCAGACATTTTAGTGACTGTTTGACAAAAATCAAATGAATACCCAGGGGACATATTCCCATTCCCTACCCCTAAATGAGAAAATCCATCATTGGTCCGCACCGTCGCCCCCTCTATGACGAGAGTGTGGCATCATTATAAACGTGGTTTGAAATGGTTTTGTTTTGTATTGCTGGCACTGATTATATATAGTAATTTCTTTTATTATAATGCTTACTCATAAGAGAATGCAAACATTTTATGACTTCTTCCATATGATTGACCATCCTTGGTCATTTATATTCGATGGAAGATGAAGGATGTAACATTTATATTCCTTCTTGCAGCTTTTCAGATAATAGTAAATAAAATACATTAACTAAAAAAAATTTTTTTAAAGAAAGATAGAAAAGAATTTTTTTTAAAGAGGCAGAATTAATCACTGTCTTACTGTCTCGTACTTTAAAAGAGTCCGCGTCAATTTTTTTTAAAAATTACGATAAGAATTAAATCGAAATCATTCAGTTTATGCGATCTAATAATAAGAAGCGTCAAATACAAGTTGCGCAAAAAATCTGAGCGAGAGCGAACATAATGTCACAGAGTGGGGGGCAGTGTGAACCAATGATGTAGTTCGATTTTCCTTCATAAATGAAATAGGGCAGGGAATGGAAATATGCTTAAAATCTGTCATTAAAATTCAAAAGTGAGGTGAGGAGAGAAAGTGTGAAGAGAAGATTAAAAACTTAAGCGATGTTCTCGTTGTGTGAACTATTGTACAAGAACTGTCACAAAATAGCGTAAGCATTGTTTTAGAGAAGATATAATAAGACTGGACTAAGCATGAGCTTTGATCTTGATATAGATGCTCTTATTTGTGATTTTGATAGTCTTCATCAAATATTTCTACCAACACAGAAATTAGATTCTAGTTTCAAAAGAAAATCTTATTTTTGATGGCACTTTCTATTGCGTAGCCAGAAAAATTCCAGCACTTGTCATTGTGTTAAAGAAAGCAAAAATAAATTTAAAAAAAACTCTTACATTATACACTATAACTATTCAATTCCTAGTATTTACGACAATCCTCAAAATTTTCTTTTCGATCTCTAGAAACTTTAAAGGAGGAAGTTTCTTTTTTTTTGGCCACTCTCTTGCTTTGAAATTTTGAGTGGGAGTACCTACCATCTGCATCTCAGAAGACAGTCCTATTTTCCTCAAACCTTGCTCGATTTAAAAACAAGACGAACACTTACAACGGAAAAGAATAGTTTCTGTGAAGAAGCTTCCTGTCGGAGGTTTGGATGCACCACCAACCCCTATTCTGACCCCCGAAGATCCCCCAACCTTGCGCAACAAGCCCTTTCACACTTTTCCGTTGATCTAGGGGGTGCTATCTCGGATTCGAAATCAGACAAAGAGCGCGTGTGGTGAAGACCCCTCAAAATCTTTCCGGCGCTTTCTTTCCGCCTCCATAAACTTGGAGAAGTCTTTCCACACTTCCAGGAAAACTTTTTGGTTTGGATGACGGTGTCTTTCAAAAAGATGCGTTAAGGAGATGGAGGATTCCACCCCCACAATTCGTGGTACTTCTGTGATCTGTTGTGCTAATGACGATTTCTAGCTCTCATAATGCTGTTTTTGCAATCCTAAAAATAGAATGCCTTTTGTTTGTTTTAGTTGTCTTTTGTTTTAATATTTTTTTAATAATTTAATAAGAATTAATAATGATTTCAATCTTTAAAGTGATATAATGATTTAAATCTGTAAAGCGATATAATGTTTTAAATCTTTAAAGAGATATAATGATATGAATATTTAAAGTGCTATAAGGATTTAAATCCTTAAAGTGGTATAATGATTTATATCCTTAAAGCGATATAATGATTTAATCTTTAAAGTGATATAATAATTTAAATCCTTAAAATGATATAAGGATTTAAATTATTTTTTTTTTAAACTCTAACCTTCCATTAAATTTGAATGTTATTAAGTTATACTACATGTTTGTGAAACAGATCTCATTTGCTGATTGATTTTCTGAAAAAATTAGTTTTTGTTTCTTTTCGTTTTTTTCTTTTAATCGTCTAACTTGACTAGTTTATCATCGTTCAAATGAAATTCCGTAATCGATATTTTATTTAATTTTTTAAGCTCTGGAATTTAGATTTTTTTTTCTCTGGATTATTTTCAATTTCAATATATTATTTTGTTATTTCCATGATTTAATGAAATTTTGAATTCGATAAATATAATTAAATTTTAATTGCATGTAAGTTACGTCACCAGGTGAAAGAAAAAAAAAAGAAAAGTAAAAGAAAATGAATTCAAGAATCTGGAATATTTATAAAAATGAATTAAAAACTGAAAAATTGAAAATAATTAAAATAAAAATAATTTTTCATTTCATCATATTAATAAAATAAAATTTATTGATTGCTTTTTTAACAATACATTTATAAAAGAATATGAGTTAATCTATGTAAGACATTATTAAAAATTGTAACTCTTAAATCGATATATGGCTTTTTTTTGGCATGTTACATTATAATATGACAGAAAATATTTTGTATAAACATACCTAGTCTTTCAAAAAGAAAGTATACGTCAAAAACAGCACTATACTTTTATTTTTGATATTGTGTTTCATTTTTCTAAATTAACGTTACAAGTCGAGTTGAATAACATACCTCCCCTAAAAACATTAAAAATGGTTTTATATTTTTGACTTCCCGTTTGTTTTTGTTTGTTTCAGCTATTTCAAGCATATTTTTAATTGCGGCGCTTTGAGTGAGCAATGAAAACAATTTTTGGCAGAAAAAATAAAACTTCGCACCTGTCATCATCAGGAATATGAAGTCTCAAAATACGCTTTGAAGGCAGGTATTTTTGAAAAAGTGTCAATTTATGCCAAAATAAACATGTTATATTCCAAAAAATAATATCCATAAATTGTAGCAGGAACATAGGGAAAAAATTTCGAGTATTTTCACAAGAATCTGGAAACTAGCCTACGCGGACAGGAAAAGAAAAGTAAAATTAAAAGCCAACAACACAGCGAATCTTACTTTTCGTATGCTAATTTTAAAACCAGATGCTTTTAAAAGGCGAGAAAAATTGATGTAAATTATGATTTCGCGTTCGCTCTTAGTGAAAAGCGCGGGCTCGTGACGCGAGCTGTCGTCATGGCAACTCGGCAGAACCCATCCAGTTGTGAAAGGGGCGCGCTTGCGAGCTGAAAATAGATTCTTGTTTGTTGATTTAGCCGCGTCAAGAGATACGTAATTCTAGTTTGATTTTATGCGTGCCATGAACTGCGAGCTTTCATTTTAGTAATGCATCTTCTTACTATTTTTGAAGCAGGGAAAAAAAAAAACCTTGTCAGCTTTTTATGCAAGAATTTGGCGAACAAATTCCTCCCCCCTTAAAATAATTTAAAAAGAAACTAAAAATATGATTTTGGTATTTGCTTATATATATAGGTCTTTTCTTAAAGTGCTTATTTTAATTTAAAATTCGCTGGGAAATATGAAATGATTTACTTCTTAGCAAACACTGCTATCTTGAAAAAAATTGCCTGATCTTTTTAAATTCCAACTAATAATACAGAAAAATGTATTTCACTGCATGTATGTTCTGTCGCTGTATAGAGTGCGGATATCTTAATAAGCCGGTAACAGCCACTGGACAGTGGTGATCACTTTTGTCTTGCGGATATGTTACGCGGCTGCTAATCGTGAGGCTGCGAACTCGATCCTTGGCCGAATTCAATTTCCATATTGACGTGGCACCACAATACAATTCGACAGATTGGCGATCTGAAAGAAACGCTCTTTGCTCGCCATGACGCCTCGCGTTACCAAAACACGTAGGACTAACTGTTTAATATGGCGATATCATATTTGGCACAAATAGGATTTAAAGGCTGGGTTGGGTGAAGGATTTGCATTTCTGTGTCATTTCTTTAAGTATTTTAATTAATTAAAAATTGTGCGAGATTTATGTATTTTCACTATTATAATCATATGAATCTTATTTTAATCCCATTTTAAAATATTAAAAAAAATGTCATTTTAAGGATATAATTTAAAATGTACGCATTTTTCCCCTCTCTTAATTGTGTTAATTTTTTACAAAATATTGTATCACCTAGTTTTCAGCAGTATACATCATTATTGAACTGAAATTCAAATTATTTTCATTGTTTCGTCGTGTATTTTATCGCATAGTTTTTCTCCCACCGTTGAAAGCTAAGAAAGAAGGATTCTATTCAATGCTTTTGCAGTTTACGTTGGTAATAAGAAAGCGAAGTTACGATGTCAAAAAGCTCCGGACAGTTGCGTTTTTAATAGTAACATGAAATTATGGATTTTAATTCTATCAAGGCCATTCGCATACACAAAGAAAAGCTATTAAAATAGCGCAGATTAAGTACTCATTACAATTTGAACTTTAAAAATATTTCTTGTAGGAATAATCAGTATAAAATTATGTATAATGTGATTACTTGAAATCGCAACCAGTAATTCAGATTATAAACATCCCAAATATTCCTGTTTTACTAGCAGGTGTCCAAAGTTTTTATTAAATAAAGAGTAACTGAATAATCGTTGCTACGTATTCAAAATTAGCAATGTGCCAAAATTCTTTTGTTCCCATGAATTAATATCATATAATGTTCCCACTCTTTCATGCCTACATATGAGTTCTACATTACTTTTTCCAATTCCGTTGCATGAACGTCCTCTTTCAGACATTCCATGTTCATAGGAAATCTGTCTTAGTCTTGTCTACATGCTAAAAATAATTGCATGGCTCAACTAAGTTTTTCCCCTTTAAAGTGCACTCGTTTCGAGATATGACTTTACAGAACTTCTGTTTTTGAAATGCTACATGTTTCAAGTAATTCCATGCCAATCCCTTTTCATGTTTAAGTAGACTTAAAGGAGCGTTATATAAGAAAAGCATATTCGCTACAATCGTGCAATTATTGTCCTCTGAAACCAAGGACGATTCGAAACTGAACGATTTATCTTGAGAAATTCTGAATAATAGAACAAATTATAATCGAACAACCAGGCAGACTGTCTTCTTTGGATTTCTAATGGATTCAAAATGTGATAGAAATCTAGAAATTTGATTGCAATTCCATGTATCACATTTCAGCAGTCTAGTTCAAAGCCCTTTTGTTCTATCGTATTCACGGATAAACAGACTGACAGATTAATGAATACAATTCCATTTTTTTGGAGGAGGGCAGGCAGATTTTAAAATAAGTCAAAATCAAGTTCGAATTTTTAAACGATTACAGTAATTCTTCTATATTTCGTTTATGAGAATATTTAGAGCAGCAAATCTTTCTGATAACATTAGTGTTTCATGCGATTCGATACTGAAATGCTTTTGCATATTATGTAATTATTTCTCGGTTTTGAAACATAATGAAGAGTTAAAAGCATACAAGGAATAGCTGAAGTGCAAGGTATTTATTAACTTATTTAACTATCTAGGAATCTCCATTTAAAGATAAATAACAAACAAACACATTCAAAATTCATTTAAAAAAAAATCATTCAGTGCTTTCAAAGATTTGATAGGCATTTCCAAACATGTCTAATAACTGACAAACTCTTTCGTGAAAGTTGATTGGATTTTAGAAAGAACATGGAATATAAAAGCAATACTGTTCTAATATGTTTTGTTTAAGCATTAAAAATTTATTTTATTATTAGTCGCATTCGATAACTGGCAAACTCTGTTTGTGATACAACTTGCATGAAGTTCTAAAATGCTTCTTTTATTATAATGCTACTCTATCCTGATATATATGCTATTCTATTCTGGTGGGCTTTAAGTATTTATAAGTTCTGCCTTTATTTAATTAGTATTAACAAGTTTGCATACAAACACAAAGATTTATTTTATACCTATTCGGGTCCAAAATTTGGCAAGTGCTGTTTGTGAGAAAGCTATTTCATATAGGGTCTAGAATTTTTTTTCTTACTTTGTATAATTTAGTTTATTATGGAATGTGTAAGAAATTTCGCTTTTGATGTATTGAATTTAAGGCTAAAAATAAAACCAAAAATTCATTACCTACTTTTTCAGGTCCAATGATTTTTAAGTTTTATTTGCGTAATAATGCATTGGTTATCTTACGTACGATGGTGGGAAAAAAAAAGAAATTCTGCATTATTTGTATATTATTGCAGTTTTTCAAGTAATGTGCTAACAAATATGTTTTGGTGTGTTCTATTTTTCACAAATGTGCATTAAGAAAATAAAAAATACAAAAATTCATTAAATGTTTCAATCGATTCTATAGGTTGTTTACATATATGTATAATTAACGAGCGCTTACTGATTACTTTATGCAACATTCTGAAGTTTTCCAAGCACAACGCTGTTTTGTATAAGATATATGTTAATAACTAACAATGACATTGCGCAAAATGCATTTGCGTAATGATGCATTGGTTATCAGAAAAAAGAAAGAAATTCTGCATTATTTGTACACTATTGCAGTTTTGCAAGTAATGTACTAACAATTATGTTTTGGTATGTTCTATTTTTCACAAATTTGCATTAATAATATAAAAACAAATACAATTCATTAAGGGTTTAAATCAATTTTATATGTCGTTTACATGTATGTACAATAATTAACAAACATTTATCGATTACTTTATGCAACCTTCGGACATTTTCCAAAAGCAACGTGGTTTTGCATATGTTATTTTCTCTTTACATGTTCTATAAACCGATTTTTCAAGCAATAAATCTTTCTGATTTAGTTTATTATGGAAAATGTAAGAAATTCTATTCTGAAATTCTTCATTTAATTCTTAAATTCATTTAAGCTTAAAAATAAACACAAAAACTCATTACATACTTTTTCATGTCCAATGATTTTTAAATTTTATTTGCGTAACAATTCGTTGGTTATCTTATGCACGATCCTGGAGTTTTGCAAGTAATGTACTAGCAATTATATTTTAGAGTGCTCTATTTTTTTACAAATTTTTATTAAGAAAATAAGAACGAATACAAAAATTCAATGAATGTTTCAATCGATTCTATATGTCGTTTACATATATGTAGAATAATTCACGAACATTTATCGATTACTTTATGCAACCTTCTGAAATTTTCCCAAAGCAACGTGGTTTTGCATATGTTATTTTCTCCTTACATGTTCCATAAACCGATTTTTCTCGAAAATATTATCTCAACACCGAATTCAGCAAATGGTTTTCTCGGCACTCTTTTGCAAAGCCTACCGTCAGTTTTCAGCCAGCACTGCATAAATAAGTTTTTCTCAATCCACTGCTGTGCAAAGAGCGACCAAAATACACTCGTCCGGGGCTGACTTCTATATTCGTCTCAACCCTCCCTCCCTTCGATGACAAGCAGTCTGAGTCTCTCTTAATAAAAACATCAATTGCTTTGAAAAACTGCCATGAAGACGGCGACTTTTCTTTCGATTCGTTTTACGACGCCCTTGACGGTGTTCGTGAAAGAAACAGCCGACCCTTCACGGTCACTGCACAGGAATCGGTTATTGATGAAATTCGGTAGATTTCAGCTCAGATTTTTTGATATTTAATACCTAGCATCTATATTTGAGGCAGGATCAGTGATGTTACAATACAATGTAATAATATTTTTGCCCATAGTACCCTCTCTTTCGAAATCATCCGTTGATTAACCCGCTGGTAGTCTCCCCAAAGCTTTCTTGCATACTCACGAATAAAGGCAATTGTCTCCCCAATTCGATTTCCTCGCAATCATGGCAAAAAAATTGTGGGCTTGAGTAAAACAGAGGAGATCTTACATGACACTGGCGTGTAATAATTACAAAATATTTTGTTTAATACCTCAGAGTTTTTGTTTAATACCTAGCGTCTATACTGGAGGAAATATCAGTAATGTTACTTACTATACAATTGCAACATTGTCTAGTCTGTCCCCCCTTTCAAAATCATTTGTTGATTAACTCACTGATAGTCTCCCCAAAGCTTTCTTGCACACTCACGAATAAAGGTGTTTTCTTCGCAATCATCGCAAAAAAATTGTTCGCTTGAGTAAGACAGGGGGGACCTTACATGACCCTGACGTGTTATAATTACGAAATGTTAACTTTTGGAGTGAATTTAGATTTTTACTGAATCTATCGTATCATCCCTGAAGTGTTTTTTGGCGATTAATCCCTGGCATGCAGTTAATATTATACGAGAATCGAATTTGTTCTTTATATGCTTTTTCTCCCAACCGACTGAAACACGAATTTGTTTCAGAACTACAAGTGTAATCAAAAAATTACACACCTAATTTGTTATATTTAAGTGATTGCTATTTTGCGCAGGATTATGTATGTGAAGATAAATAAAATAAATGGAATTTAGAATTAAAAAAAAAATAAAGGTATTAATTTAAATTCATTTCTATTTCAAAAAGTTTTTACCAGTTTAAATAAATTTTTAAAAACTTATTTACAACAGAATTTATAATGATTTTTTATTGTTGTTTTAAAATAAAACAATTATCTTATTTGCTCACTTTTGTTATTCAAAAAGTTATTATTTAAAAAATGACTTTTCAGATGTTGTTATTAAAAATACTGCTGACCTCGTCACAAAACCATCAATTTTCACTTTTATTAAAATGATACTATTTTGAAGTTTGCATTCTCTGTATATTAGTTGATGTAAAGATCACTATGCACTAAATACAACGACAGATGCAATCAAGCTAGAGGAAGATATAACTGACAAACCAAGTCTAAATCATTAGGATTCATTGATGTTTCTCCTTAGTAGTTCTAAATTTGTTTCATACTTTTTAAGCATCAAAAATGAAAAATCTTTAAAATTACTTATGAAACTACAATGACTTTTAAACTTAAGTACAGTATTCCTTAAACTCACTGTTAAAAAATATATGGCCGTGACATTAAGATTCATAGTTTGTATGCATGGTAGAAACGAATTATAAGAAAGCTTATGCACAAATGATAGCCACCTTTTTAAATTAAGGGACTTGAATATTTATATAGGAATTGAAAGACAAAAGCAAATATTTAGTCTTCTTATTTCCATGTGCTAGTTTTGTGCCTGATTCAATTACTATAATCAAATCCGCTGACAATATCTACGAAACCTGCAATGTCTAGAAGACACCATTTTCTCATACGTAGTTGGAATCTTTTCTTACTACTTCCGTCATTTCAAGAATTGTTTTTATAACTAATAGCATCATACAAATCGTGTCAATACTTTTAACATCATTTAATTGTACTTCATACTTAAGAAACAATCTTTTTTCTTTTTTTAAAGTTTCTATATTTAAGTAACATACACTGAAGTGACAAAAGTCATGGGATGACTGTTAATATCGTGTCGGTCCTCCTTTTGCCCGGCGAAGTGCAACAACTCGACGTGTCATGGAGTCCACAAGTCGTTGGAAGTCTTCTGCAGGAATATTGAGCCATGCTGTCTGTATAGACGTGCATAAATGTGAAAGTGTGGATGGTGCAGGAGTTTGGGCACGAACGGACCTTTCGATGATGTCCCATAAATGCTCGATGGGATTCATATCGGGCGATCTAGGTGGCCAGATCATGCGCTGGAATTGTCCGGAATGTTCTTCAAACCAATCGCGAACAGTTCTGGCCCGGTGACATGGCGCATTGTCATCCATAAAAATCCCATCGTTGTGTGGGTACGTGAAGTCCAGGAATGGCTGCAAGTGATCTGCAAGCAGCTGAACATAACCATTTCCAGTCAATTATCGGTTCAGTTGCCCCAGAGGACCGAGTCCATGCCATGTAAAAACAGCCCACACCATTATGCAGCCACCACCAGCTTGAACAGTGCCTTGCTGACAGTTTGGGTCCATGGCTTCGTGGGGTCTGCGCCACACTCGAACTCTACCATCAGCTCGTAACAACTGAAATCGTGACTCATCTCACCACGCCATGGTTTTCCACTGGTCTAGGGACCAGTCGATATGCTCACGAGTCCAGGAGAGTCGCTGCAGGCGATGTCGTGCTGTCAGTAAAGGCACTCGAGTCGGTCTTCTGCTGTCATAGCCCAAGGAAGACAAATTTCGCCGCACAGTCCTATCGGACACGTCCCTCGTACGTCTCACATTGATTCCTGCAGTTATTTGACGAAGTGTTGCGTGTCTGTTAACATTGACCATTCTACACAGACGTCGGCGGTCTCGGTCGTTAAATGCAGGTGGTCGCTCACTGCGCTGTCCATGCTTGGATGTGATGCCTGAAATTTCATACTCTCGGCACATTCTTGATACTGTGGATCTCGGAATGTTGAATTCACTAACGATATCCGCAATGGAATGACCCATGCGTCTAGCTCCAACTAACATTCCACGTTCAAAGTCTGTAAATTCTCGTCGTGCCGCCATAAATCACGAAAAACCTGTTCACATGAATAACTTGAACACAAATGAAAGCTCTGGAAAACGGACTGCGCATTTATACTTTTTCGCTGCGATACTACTGCCATCTGTATATTTGCATATTGCTATACCATGACTTTTGTCACTTCAGTGTATATTTCAATGTTCGAACTTATTGAATTAAACAAACGAATCAAGAACAATTAAAACAAAAACTAATGAAACCAAAACTCTTTGGTTTAATGCAAATCGTTATATTCATGTAAAATAATGCATTTACCAAAATCTGGATTATTGCTCCAAAGTGGATATAGTATTTATATGAAAAAAATATAATTCGTCATTGATTTTTATCATATTTTTTTGAATAAACTCATTGAAAAGCAATTCATGCTTCATAAAAAACAAAGTGGAAATTATTCAGATAGTATCAAAACGCATGAAATTATATTAAACAACAAGTTATTAAATATTCGATATTTTCTTAAACATGTTAACTCTAGCCAAATCTGACACTTTCAGATAACGTTTAAAATGTTGAAGCTTTTTCTAAAAATGATCCTTTACTGTAACACAATCCCATTGTAAACGACACCATTGATTGACAGTTTTATGAGCCGCAAGCATATGGGTGTACGCAAGAGTCATACACCCTTGAGTGGATGGAAATACGATTGTCACATACTGATGCTGCAAGACATGTCAATGCTTCTCATAGTGGGGATCAAATGAATACGACAGAGCGAAGACGCCTTCACAATATAGCTCTTTATGCAAAGCGACCAGTCATGCATCTTCCCTTGAAGCTAGGACACAGAAGTGCCCATTTCCTTTGGACAAGAGAACAATCTCCTAAACCAGTCAGAGTGGGCTTTTGTACTTTACACAGACAAATACAGGTTCACACAGGGGAGTTAATCATATCATCAGATGATCTGAAGATAGTAACGAACCAAATACAACATAGTTGAAAACCACAGTTACAGGTGGAAGAATGATTTGAGCAGAGATCTCTCTCGGTGGTCACAATGATCTGAGTATATTCTAAGGAGAAACTTTGAATGGTATAAGAAATTGAGATGAGATCCTGAATTAATCTGTTGCTGTTATCTTAAGGCTGTCGGTATGGAGTTGTCAGCTCGATCTCAAGACCTGATTTTGATAAAACATCTTTGGAACGACCTTGGGAGACAGGTTTCTACTTTATTTTCTTCTCCAAGATCATTAGATGAGCTGAAAAAATAATAACACAGTGTCTGTTTTTCATTTCTCATTTCAATGCCTAACAATTTAATTCTCAGCATGAAAAATCAATGCTATCAATACGTTATAACTAGGAGTGGAGACATTCCTTATTAGAACTCTTTTTTCTAATGTTTTCGAGCCATTTTTCTACAAATATCTAAGATGTACTGTTTTCTACAAGAATGGAGATATCGGCAAATAGTGATTTTATTTTTATTTTGTGTTATGTTTGTATTGAACTTAAGAAAATTTCTGTGTTATATTCATTAAAGAACAATTTAGACCTCATTTATTCCATATTCCTTGTTTCTATGTTCATTCTGTTCATTCGTTCTCAAATTAGATGCAAAGAGCAAGATTAAGTTTTTCTACGTTTTTGGAGGTCAATATACTTATTTAAAAATCATTTACAATTGTTTTTTTAAACATTACTTATATTAATTTTTAATATGATACAATATTAGGCAATTGACTTTGATTCGAATTCTACTTTAAAATTCTTTGCAAAAAGTTTGGTATTCGTGATGTTAATTCAAGAAATTTCTTCAAGAAATATTTATAATACCAATGCAAATAACTCGCAAATAATTCTTCCGGATCTCTTAAAAAATTTACAAAGTATCTCACTCCCCTCCCAGATCTTTCAAATGCAATATGTACTTTTAAAGAAAGATGTGTGGGCAGCAAATTTTTATTACCATTCGCATGCTTTAATTTAAAAAAATAATATTAATGTCGCCGATTTCCAACGAATGATAAGAAGAGGCAGGCACATTATCACCTTCATGACGAAAGATTTTCTAAAATTTGATTCAGAATGTGAAAAGGGAACATGGATTTTATCGTAGTTGGGTGGTAAACAAGAAGGTCCTGCAAATCGGAGAAATTAGATCAGTCCAATTTTTTTTCACTTTCTCGTACATGAATATGCATTGCAACTGTTAAAAGATTTGAACTCGAGATTTTAACGAATAAGCTATGTTTCAGGCCACCCAGAGTTCAAAAAACACATTTTTAGAATTCTGCCTGTCTGTCTGTAAGCGAATAACTCAAAAATACTTCTGCCAGAAGGATCATATTTACTATTTAGATCTTAAACCACATTTGTAGATTTCTATCACATTTTTTAAAAAATCTATTCGGTAGAAGTCTGTTAAATGAATGTCCTAGTAAAAGCTACAAAAAATACAGAATAAGACAGATCATGTTTAGAGTATGGGTTTAGCATCTAAAACATAAGTTCTTATCAGATTTTAAATCAAATCTATCAAAGTTGCTTGTCTAGCAGCAGTCTGTACTTTTACGTGCATAAAAACGCATTCACTCAATAATTGTAATGAATTAAAAAAACGAAATTTATATATGAACTTGCTACTGTAATTGTAATTCTATGTGAAATTGTCTAGATTACATATTAGATTTTCAGATGCTTGTGTTTTAACTCATTCCATGGTTTAATTGTAAAAACATTATACAATAGAATCAATAAAAAGGCTAGATTAACGCCAAAGATCTATTTCCCGATAATTATTGCTCGTCAAATTATGTATGAGTAAAGCATTTGCAGCCTTACCCAAGGTCTACAATTTTAAGCAATAGGAGTCAGATTACACATTTTATTAGAAAGCATACAAGAAAGTTTTGGAAAATTCCCCTCAACTGTTTTTTTTTTCTTTCAAAAATTGGCCTAATTAATTTTTTTTAAATAATATTTTTAGATACCAAGAAATATGAATCATTCTTGTAATTAATGAGTTTTTAATACCTGGATTTTTTAAATTTTTTTCCTAACAAATTCAAGGGAAAATCATAGCAGAAGACTAATTTTATAAAATTCTTTTTGTTTTATAAATAAATGTATTTGTCAAATAATCTTCAAAATTTTGAGGCGAACATTTCAATAAAATCGTAACCAAGAATAACTTGCGGAACTCTGCCATCTCTGCTTATTTAGGGTCACTTAATAGACAGCTAGACATATTATTGCTCAACAAATGTTTCTATTTTTTTTAACACAATGACAATTTTAGCGAATAAAAGAGCATAAAATTAAGCTTGAAAAGTCTGCGGTCTCAACTTAATTGAGTCACATCCGAAGAATGATATAATTCAATTAATTAAACTAAATGAATTGATGCTCTGCCGTGACGATGAGAAGATGCGACAAACAAAACTGTTGAATCATCCCAATTAAATATCTACCACTTTCCGCGTTTTTGCTGGAGAAACCAACAATTTAAAATGAGGCAGAGTCACGTGCTGCCTTCATGTTCATCTAAATTTTGTCCTAAATATCTCCCTTCTAATGTTTAATAAATATTTCGAGTTTTATTTTTTCGTTGTATTTTGGTATAATATTCCTTCCCCTTGATTAGCTTCATATAGTGGATTTCTAATTAGGCAAACTAGGTAGCTGCTTGAGTGGCCAGGATGAAAAAGGGCCTCAAGGGTATGATTAATAAACCTTATTTTTTCAGAACCAATTTAATAAGTTTATAAAAAGAAACAAATCCTGCGAATTATAAAAAAATTAAAATAATATAAGATATTTATAAATGAATATCTTGACTTCATAGGGCTATTAAGAGAAAGCAAATCAATGTGTAACCTTATAGTCATTGGAAATTAAAAATAGCATTGAAAAGTTTTAAAGCAATGCAATATATATAAATGTTCATTGTAAGAACTTCCGAAATTAAGAATGATATCAAGGTGATATGATAACTCATCACATGCTTTACAGTATCTCTGTTGTGAGGCTTTGAAATCGTGTAGATATGTATGTCTTAGCTTTATGCATTCTTGAGGTTCGAACTCGGGACCGTTGGGTCCGTAACCGAGCGACATAACCTCTAGACAAAAGAGCACACTCCAGTCTGGAAGTTCTTATGTGGCTTATGAACTTACCGCCGCATTACTTCCCCTCCAGTGAATCAGAGGTGAGACGAACGATGTTATCGAACCAAGTGTTTTTTGACGGGTGACGAACGTTTTCATCGCACTAAGCGTTATGGCGGGCAATGAACAACTTAATACCGCAAAATGTTATGGCGGGCGATGAACGTTTTGTCGTGCCAAGCACTATAGCGACTTTCTCTACCGGTAGAGGGCGCCAAGAAGGTTGCATTTGTTAGCTCAGAACCAAGGTCACCAATGTGTATTCTTGATGTTCAATCTCGGGATCATTGGGTCCGTAGCCATGTAACATAACCGCTAGACAAAAGTGTACACTTATGTTTGGAAGTTGTTTCTGGCTTATGAACTTACCGTCACAAGTTCATCGATATCTTTTGGTAGAATTGGAACTATTAACTGCTGTTTGAAGTAGCCCCAGTAATTTAATAGTAAAAAAATCAAATATTGTCATATATGCATATCTGCTGTTTTCAGAGCTTTATACCAGGCATGTAGAATGAGTTATTGTATTGCTTCTATATCCATCACATTTTTAAGGGAACTCACAGTCATAGCTGTGTTGAATTTAAACTTCTAACTTTTATTTTTGATTTTCGATTGACGATAAGGCTGTATTTTGTTTTGCTTTTTAATAGATCTGCGAAGTTGGAATATTCATTTATAACCTCCTTGTATGAACACAGTAATTAATTGGTCAGCTTCCGTCGTTTTTCATTAGGGCCACTTACGTATTTAATTATTTACAAAAGTGAGGATTTGTTTTGATGATATTGAATACAAATGTGGATTCTGAACAGTTTGACTTTATAATAGATAAGTAAAAATAAATGCATTTTCACAAAATTAACGAAATAAAAATTATCATAAATATTAGCACACTAAAAACCGTGCTGAAATGTGAAACAAAATTGGCCAACTTGTTAAAAAAAGGGGCTTGGTAATGCATATTATCTAAGGCCACAAAATACTGAAATTCACAGCTGATGACTTCATCCAAAATTTAATTAAGATCTATAACCCAGATATAAAGTCCATATACTAAATTTTATTGCGTTAGCACATCACAATTTCGAATTATCGTTTACAGAGCCGCCTTTGAAGCTTTTTATAGCATTTTATATAGACCATTATCATTTTTATTTTTGAAATTTTTTTCAATTGTTTATGCAATTCAATATTCATTCAATTTTTCCTTTCAACAGTTTGTTCAAAATTTGATATTTTGACCACAAATTATATTTCATACATTTATTTCTATTTTTGAACTTCAAGTTAGCATATGCATGGATGAAGTGTCCAGAATGTTTTATGTAGATCAGTCTTATGTAGTTATATAAGTTACATATATGAAATACATAATACCTTTCAATAACGAAAGGCGAACATTTTGTAATTTTGCTTAAATATAATACATTCCTTCAATTACTTCCACTTTATATCCATTTCTAAAAATCAAGAGATCGTTCTATTTTCTATAATATTAATCTACATTTCTTTCAGTTATTGTTTTAATAAATTGTTTCTACCATTTATGCCACATATCATCCGTAAAAGAAATATGTAATACTTTAGTTTCAACATAACGTAATAGAGACTCGGTTAATTTTTCTTTACAAAAATCAAGATATACTTTTATATTTTCTGTAATAATAATTTTCATTCCTTTAATAAGGTGTATCTAATCATTAACAGATTATTTATGCTGTACTATCCGTAAATTAATTGTGTAACACTGTGTGGTTTTATAAAAAAAAAGACAACAATTTCAGACTTTAGTCTATAAGTCTTTAGCCATTTCCAGTTAATTTTCTTTCCAAAAATATAAAAAGAAAAAAAAAAAACTATTCTATTTTTTTTCTATAACAATCATTTTTCATTCTTTTCATTCATTTTTTTAAACAAGCGGTTGCTAAATGGCAGCGTATTCATGCTATATAATGTTATGTTTTCTCAACATCAACATTTAATTAATCTACGGTCTCTCTCTAAAATACACCCCGCACTTGTTTCATAAGATAATGTTATTCCTTTTAGGTCTGATTGGAGCCGGTTCAGTTGAACACCCCTTGCTCATAAGTCACGTCTTAAGAACCTCTCACCTCTAACAGCGGAAATGGCTCCCAAGCAGATGTTGGAACCAATAATTTAAATCTCAACCTCGGCGCGTGTATTTTACTAACGATTTGGCATGCATATGTGCAGGATAAACATTCCATTCAGTGCGAGGCATAATTGATTGTTTATCTAGACAAGGTGCAAAAGTGAACACCCCGTTCTTAAAATACACCACCCTCTACAGAAGCCAACCCAATATTTTTGGGCTGTCATATTCAAAGATGTCTCCGGTCCTTTTGGTGGGCATCTTTTTTTAACATCCTGTGCCGGATGCAGCATGGTCCCCCTGGGAAAGTCCAATTATTCAAGGGTTTCTGCTCTACTAAATGAGCTTTAATTAATGATCTGCTCTCGGAGAAGAGGGGGGCCCCGATTCACCCTTGTCCTCGAATCAAGGTCAAGGACCAATTTTACCCTTTGCATTCGTTGAAGTATCCCGTTTCGAGGTCGGACTATGAAAGCCATGTGCAGCTAATTTTTGCGATCAAATATTTCACGGTGGAGATAAAAGAGTTCGCTTACAGACCGCAAAAGATGCAAGAGATAGATTTAATATGAAGTTCATCATACATTGACTAACCTTGTTCGGAATCTTAGGTTTGGTAAAAGTACAGTCAAAGCTGGGAAATATTTAAATGAAATAAAAGTTAAATTTTCCAAGAAAAATGATGGTTTGTGGATCAAGGGAGGAGGGAGAGTCAGAGAAAAAAAATTCAAATAATCGTAGAAATTTTCAAACGACATTCTTCACTATGTAGTACAGTATATTTAATATTAATTAATTATTAATTATTTAATACTTACACACACACACATAGAGAGAGGGGAGGGAGTATGATATTTTATAGTATATTTAAATAAGACATTTTTAAAAATGTATATTTATTAGTTTAGTAAAAAAAGTAGATATCTATTTTTATTTAAAAATCTTTTTATAATTTTAAACAATTGCGTAACGATAGATGAAAAATGACTCACAAGTTGTGATAAGATTTTTTCGTTCCTAATTGTCATCAGCTGTTTAGCTTGTGTGAATAGCTCCTGAATAAGCAATTTGTAATATATATTTATACTATATATTTCTAATTATTTAATTTATATTTTAATTATTTATAGTATATATTTGTAGCGAATAAATAAATAAATTATTCGTCCCCTTCATCATATAAATACTAACATAAGCAGCCTAACTTCTTGTCAATAAATATATCATCTGTTAAATGAGAACATATAAAAATCATTTTCATAATCATAAAATATGTTTAATAAAAGAGGATAAAAATAATCGAGAATGTTATTTGAATTTTAAAGGTTTAATTAAAATATTCTACACGATTACTCTTAACTGAATTTTTTTTAATATCATTAATAAAACATTTTATATTTGCTCAAACATAGAAATTGCTACGCAATTTTTACTTTAGAAAGGAAGTCATGGAGCAAATTTCCTATTGCCTGATCTGTGACTTGAATAGGTCAGTCTAGGCAGAAGCTACTTAGGTCAGGAGTTTAAGAGACGGAAACACAAGTAGATTCTTAAAAATTCGTATTAGTCATAATAAATAATCATATAAATCATAAATAATCATAATCTTATTAAATAATGAAATAAAGTTGTGAAAAATTTGATTTCTATGAAAAATTATGTGACTTCTAATTTTATGAATTATAAGATTTTAGGATCACATTGAATGTATTTAGTGTAGCTAAAAGAGATTTCCTAGTTTCAACATCATTCCTCTTCTATATTTTTTCATTTTTTTATGTCTTATCTGAGATCATTGATGAAAATGACATTATTTTTAATTTAAAGTTAATATTTTATTATAACATTGTTATTGTTAAATTAATGTTACAGCATTAAAGTTAATTATCCCTTTAAGCAGTTCGTTTCTTTACTATTTAGCAAGATGCCATCTTTGGGTTTGAGAATTATGTTTCTGTTTTGTTATGACTAAAATTGTATAAAAGGCTTGTGATAATTATTAATTCATAATTATCACAAGCCTTTTATTAATTGTCTTTCAAAGATTCAAAATACGATCAGGTAAGAGATCATTTCTATTTGCTATAAGTAATTAATTTTTGTGTTTCTTGCATTAGTTTATAGCCATTTGGACCAATTGCTCCCGGGTTCTACCTCCATACTATCAGGTATAAGTGCCTATTCCTTTTCGGATAAATAAGGGTTTGTTTCAGTTATATTTCTAGAGTTAGATTAAGCAAGATAGGTGCGCTACATGCATTTTCAGAAACAACAAAATTGTGAAGGATTTTAAGAGTTTTTTTTCTTACTTTCTGGTTTATAAATAATGCAAAAGAAAAAATTGCAGTTTGTAATAAATTCTGTCTGTAGGGTTGGGCTAATCCCTATCTTTTAAATCTTCCTTAATTAGAAAAAAAGTATAATACCTTTTTTTTATTAAAAAAAAATTAAGTTGATCTAATGTAATTACAAACGCAACGGGTGAACTTGGATTTATAAATAACAAATGCAATACCAATACTGCAGGTATCGATGAATTTTAAATAAACAAATTAATCGTTCAGTTTTAAATTTACAAGCATTAAGTCTTTCTGTCCGTTTTCGGGAGTGCTTGACAGTTTAAAAACGAAAGTTTTAAAGTGTTCTAATTTAAAATTTCGTTATTAGAATTGGTGACCTATATCATATTTTTAACTACATCCAGAAGCGTGTTGATTATTTCTGGTCTGTTTGTCCGTGAGCACATGAGAATTATTAATTAAAAATGTAACTTCTTAGATAAATGAAATTTCTTAAGTGTTCTTCTCATCAAAATTCTACTTTTTTAAATATTTTTTTTCTAATGAGAAAAGTCGTTGTTTATATAACTATCGTCGGTACACGAAGAAGCATATAATCATATTGTGCATATATACCAGAATGTCGAATAAGAATGCTCCATATTTCGTTCGTTTTTCTGCCTTTCTTAATTTTAAATTTTCAGATTTTTGAAATGTTGAAAACATATAGATTAAATTTTTTTTTCTTGTCGGGCTCCGGTTCTCCTGCGGTCAGTTTTGTCTGGGGCCTTTCAAAGCATTTATAAGATCGAGAATATCTTTATAAACCGTTTTTCCATAATATGAAGCAATGGTACTTTTCCGTTCTAAGGGTGCGATGAAAAGATCACCAAAAAGTCGCTGAATAATTGTTAGTCGAACAAGTGAAAAATCGTAAAAAAGTCACCAAAAATACAAAATTACATCAAATTTCACGTAGTTACACTTGACGACTTTGTTCGAGTTTTCTTCACATTAGCAATATTTGTTTTGTTATTCTCTTCTCTAGGCGACTTGGTTCGTGACATCTTGCATTCATATAACGGAAAAGTACTGAATTATTTTACAAAAATTTTCGTCATATTGTTACAAATTTATGATATTACTTCCTAACTCATTAGTCCCCTGATAAGAAGATAGTTATACAAATAACTCTAATGGAGATGGATGAAGGCCGAATCATTGACCCTTAACCTGGAAGACAAATTTTGTCCTGAAACTATAAAAAATCTGAAAGTCATATGTTAAGTAGTCCGTCGATTCACTCTCATTACTGATACAATACTTGACTATCAGATTAGTAGTGAATCGATCGGTGAATTTAGTTAATGAAGAATAGAAAATGATAGACAAGTGTAAATAATCTCTCTTCTGTGAGTACAGACGAGTCGAAAGCTGGAGTAGTTGTACGAAGTCTCTTCTAGAGAAGCAGACGAGTTGAGAAGCATGAGCAACCATTCGAAGTCTCTCTTCTGTAGATTTTCTCTTTAAAGACTTTATATTGTTCAGTTATTTATTACCAAAGTGCAGCTTGTATGAATTGTTTTATGGCAAATGCTATTTTCTACGCTTCATTTTTTTATTATCTGTATGCTTGTGATTTCATGTTGAATGGAAAGTTGTTATTAGTTAATGAGTCCGTCTGTACTTCAGAAATGTTTAAACGTGATAACTCAAAAGCATAATAGTTTAAAATATCAAATTTGGTATGTGAGATTTTTTGACTACAAGTGTAGTTTTGTACAAGTTTTTGCCTCATTCGACATAGAAAAAAGAGTCTAAAACACAAATTCAATTCTTGCATACTATCAACGCACGTCAGGGATTAGTTACCAAAAAACTCGCCAAGGATTCCACGATTGATTCAGTTAAAAATATAAATTTACGTCAAAGATTAATATTTCACAGCTTTTGTAAGCCAATACCATACATGCATTCTTTGCGATAATATTAGAGAAAAGGCAAAAAAGTTTTGATACAGCATTCACACTGAATAATTTTAGTGTTTATTAGCATTGTCTAAAATTTCATCAGCAATTTGCCAGTTTGCTGATGACATCACGCATCCATCTTATTCAAGGTACTTTTTGTTGTCATATTCATAAGCATATAGATACAATTACCAGAAAAGGTCTAAAGACATAAAATGGAATTTTTACGATTTATTATTCTTTTTTTGAGAGTAAGTACCGTTTTGTTCTTCTATAAGTAGCATGTTCGCTTCTTATATAAAAGCAAAAATCACGCAATAAACATATCTTTCTATAGGTAGCATGGCTATTTTCAAAAAGAATGTATCAAATCTAAAGAGAAATGTATTGTCACGTGTGCACATTTTAAGCTTCAATACATCTCTTCCAGATCTTTCTCTATTAATATTACGAAAAAGTGTTCTTCTTTATGATTTATGGCTCCATTTTTCTATTCGAAGGATCGTTCCGAAACGGAAACGCGCTCGTCTCCATTCCGTTTCCAGCGGAAGTCCATCACCAGGTGTAATTTTCGAAAAGAAACGCTCGCTGACAGACGTTGTAAATCTTTTTGGAAAACAGAAGCCATATGCGCGTGCCTCGCGAGTAACTCTTCTCGAAAAACAAGTGACTTGTAACCCATACCCTCAAAGAAGTGTTCGCTGTGAATGACTGTTGGAGTAATGGGTGTTGAGTGTACAAGTTAAGTTAGTTAGTTTTAACTATTTAAAAAAAGGCTCGTATGAATGAAATTGGAGTTGCAAAAAGAATTAGAGATGGAGAAAAAAAAGTTAGCTTACTATGTTTCTATAAATTGTTTTAAATGTTGCGTTACGGTGAGTAATGACTCTGGTCTAATGTAGTTAAGTTTGGTTTGTATAGTTTATTGGCGCAAGAGCCACATCTGGCCATACTGCGCCTAATGTAGTTAAGAGTATACTTACTGTAACACTCCTTTTTTTGTAGTAACATGAGTTACAATTTGGGAATTAATTTTACAACTTATATGTTTAAATACTAAAAATAATTCGGCAGTCACAAATGTAAACGATTATTACTAATATTATAATTAGGTGGTTCCATAAAAATGTAAATAATAAAATATATAAATTCCTTTTCTAGTTTTGAATGTACAAGAGGTCTATTTTAATTATACCCCAATATCTAATCCCCAAACCCTTGGAGATGGGTAAGGTTGCATTAAACTGTGTTGGCCGTTAGGAAATGCAAATTTAAATCTTCCCCTTTCCATACCCAGGTTTGTTTGTTTTTAAATTTAATAGCAGTGTACGCAGGTTTCAAATAAAAATATTTATTGTAAGCTACTATAGTAAAATATTTAATCAAAAGAATCAAAATCAAAAGACCCAAATCAAAAGAATCGAATAAACTATGCATCACGCATGAAAACTGGAGTCCTGGCACAGTGGTAGCGTGTCTTCCATGTGATTTGGGCGTCCCGGGTCCAAGTCTCGGTTCGGGCATGATTGTTATTCCGTGTTCTATCTGTGAGTAGTGTGAATGTACCCCCCTGTAAAAAGAGGTTGTGCAAGCGAACTTGAAGCATGAAATAGCTAAGTCATACTTTTTGCCCTAGTTGGCTCTACTGAAAAAACAAGGGACGCTAATTTAGGCTTAAATTGCTGACAGCTTTCTGTCAGCTGGCATGTAAAGTACCATAAATAACAACGACAACACCACCACGAATAAAAGATAAATTGAAAAGTTAAATGTAAAATCTAAGGAAAATGGTAAGGAACGGTTTTAAAACTTCTTAACTCATTCTAAACATTAAAATAAAAAGTCCCTCATGGCTGTGAATCAATCATCAAAACGCAAAAGAAAAAAAGGAAAATTAAAGAATTTGAATCATGCTGATCTGTAAGCGCATTTGACCATATGAAATTTTTTAGGAGTTATGATTTGAAATTTCAGATACTGTCTGTTTCAGGATACCACATTTCAACGATTATATTTTTTTAAGGGTGATATGCAGAAGGATGAGGATTATTACGACTCTTAATGTTGCGAATAATCTTTCATGCTATTGCTGAATATAAATATCTCCTTTCAACCTACCCTTTTTTGACAAAATAAGCGCTGCGCAAAAGCGCGGTAGTTTCCGAATTTGAGAATGAAAAATATGCTTGATTGTGATTTGAATTTGTTCAAGTACTGGGTCCTTAAAAATTAAACGAAAGAGTGAAAAATTACCTCAAAAATAACACAAAAGTAATTTCTAGGCCTTGGGCTCATACAAAAGTTGCAAGATCCATAGGCAGTTACTTACTCTGTTTATTTGATAATTCGCTTCTGGAGATAGACACTTAGTTCTAGTTGAAAAAATACAATGGAAGCTGGCTTAACCAGCATTGTTCCTGGATTTTACTCGTAATGTGAAACATTCTTTACGCGATATAATTTTTTTCCCATAGAAATCCATCTAAAATAAAACCTTCCATTCCAATCCAGAAAAAAAATTATCATAATGCAATTTATTATTTATAATGCTTACTTTTAGAAAAAGAAAATTGTCTAAACACTTTTGCCTTTCGCTACTTTTCAAAATTTGACGAAAATGAGCTAAAATTGACCAATGATGAGTTTGGAATGTGCATAGCGACTGCTCAATTGTTGCTTTTCTTGCATCGATTATTTTTTTCTCCTGATCAAATTTCCTTCAGAGCTTTATGCTGCGACAAGCAAATTTTAGATTGTAGGCACTCTTCAGCAGTTTTGGCTGTACGCTTCTACCATCTCAATGATGTCAGTGCTATCCAACACTAACCCCTTATTCTTTTTTCGCCAGGGAACATAATCTCATCGATTAAGCCTTGACTGGAATTTATTCAAACCCCTTGGAGGCACGTTCGACGATTGCTATCCTACTAACACTTCAATCACGTTCTCTTCAGACAAACGCTCTCCACTAACTGATACAAGCTAAACCTATATGTGACGTCACAGTGTCTCATCTTCACTTTTTCAACAAATCATCGCTTGTTAAGTGAGTCACTTTTTCACATTTTATTTTGCTTCTTATCTGAATCACTCGTTAAGCGAAGTTTGAAACGAGTTCAAACGAACATTTTAAATAAAAAAATTATTCATAAAACCTAGCGGATTGAAATGGTTGGAATCATTTCTTTAGTAAATTCAATAAATGTCAAAGCCAATCTCAAAGACGGTTATCCTATTGATAGATTTCAATAACACAAATTTCCTGCTGATTGGTCTAAAATGATGTAATTCTAAGCTTCAGAACTGGGCCAGATTCGAAGAAGATTTGGACTTGTTTAGTTTGAAATGTTACTATGCCAAGAATATTTATTTTAGACTGACTAATATGACTTACAGGAAAAGGAGTAGAGTATAAAAAATAAACTGAGTACTTATTTTTTAATATTGGTGCATTCATTGATTCAAACAAAAAAAAGATTCTTTATACCATTTAGAGCATGTTTAACTATTTGTAAAGGTTTACGGAAAAAAATTAGATATTGGGCCACTATAGACCAGACTCTCTATATATCAGTAAGGCTTTATTAATGTTCACTTTTTAGGCTATAGGTATTTTTTTAAAAACTGAGACATTCTTAAATTTTGTTGGTATTTCCTCCGTACAATATTGCAACAAGGAGTATATTGACACAATATATGTCATATACATTATGAATTTCTATGTTCATATATCTATGAATTTTTGTAGAATCAAGTATCAAACTGGGTGGCTAAATATGGAAATATCAAATCATTTTTTTTTTTCGTTTTGTTGTCATGTTAATTTATAAGAGGAAAAACAGACATATACTTTCCTTGTGAATAGATTTGGTTCAAAATTTGATTGAAATTTAATACAGAACTGTAATTGAATTCACGAAAGTATGTACCAAATTTGATATATTTAACTCATTGTGTTTTTGAGTTATCACGTTTACATGCCTCAGAAAGTACAGACCAACAGACGTTCAAAACCTTGAAGAATTTTGCTCAAAATTTTCTTTCTTCAATATAGATGTTAAAGAATCATTTTTATTTTGCTCTTTTTGTTTTGTAGTTATCGTGTTAACTTATATTCGAACAGCTACATAGACGTTCTTAAAAGATTTTGTTCAAACTTTGAGAGGAATCGATAAATTTATTGTAAAGAATCTATATCAAATTCCATCACTTATTTTCAAGAATTTTTGAATTACCATTTTCACAAAGAAGCAGACATACTTAAGTAAAATGTATTTTGGGAACGATCTGAATTTTGAAATTATGAGATTCATCAAAATGTTGATGTCTTTTATTTCCCTTTTTTTCTTCTTCTTAATATTTACATTTTTTCTCTTATTACTTCACACATGAAAAAGGATACAAAAATCCCACAAATCATAAGAATCCCTCAAAAAAGGGGGAAAAGGATCCCACAAATCATAATTAAATTAATTATGATTTGTGGGATTATTTAATCTGATTAATAAACAATTAAAAAAATGTTTATTTAATCATACATAAAAATAAATTTTATTAAAAATTGTTTAACAATTTAAAACCTTTTTTGAATGAAATGCATTCCTAAAATCTTTTGCTTCCATATTTGAAAGAAAGCTCTCTGAGGTTTCACGATTGTGTGTAACCCTACTTAAGAAGGCGACCCCCATTTTCGAAGAAAACTAGAGATAGAGTGTATAACAAATGGAAAGAAATTCATCACAACTTAAAATAACTTTTTTTCTATATAAATAATTTAGACGTAATAGTTTTTTCTCCTTTTCTTACTCGTTCTTCTTGTTTTTAAAGCAGCGTGAACACCAAGTTGAAACTTTACTAATTTATGTGACAATATTCCTGTCTGCTGTATGTCGCGGTCGAGTCTGTTTACTGGCAGCTTGTTAGCATCCGATCAATTATCTTTCAGTCTGGAAGATTAAATGCCTCGGCAACCTTGAAACCTCAACTTAGCAGTTTGAATCGTCATCTAAATCAAAGCGGCCATAAAGTCAAAATTAGGTTTATAGTTTATTGGCTGCGATAACTTGTATCTTGTTGCTTACTTGTAACTTTTAAAAGTGTACTTGAAATACTTTGAAATTAGGAAGAAGAAAAAAATATCCATATATATTTCGCGAACTTCTATAGTTTGATCTTTACCCACAACGATCATGATGGCAGGGATGAAAGGCTGTTTTGCAAAAACAATTATAAGATTTGCATGCATTCCATAAAATGCTTCTCTGTCTGGATTTAATCTTATTAAGTTCAAAGGCAATGAAGAAATTTAACAGCTTGCCTGATTATCCTGAGTTATCTCAGGTTCGTATATACTGCAGTTGATTCTTATCCCGATAGAACTCGGGCAAAGCAGATTTTGTCAGTACGATTTGTTTTATCACGGTTTTCATCGACCGGGAGAAAATGAAAGGAAATATTCAACTTTGATTGGCAATTTGCCAAGTTCTGTTGGTTCCGAGGTTCTTTTGGGGATACTGGTTATGTGTTTTCTCTGTTGTAGAGTATACGTCTGTTTGTGAATTTATAATGTATAAAAAACGATAGTTGTCTTGAGAAAAAGGTAAGATAATGGCTATGATAAAAGGTAGCGAAAGCAAAGATTTTCCAGATAGTGATTCCTGATACTGAAAAAACAATTATGTTGTTCCCGTAAAAGAGATTCCAGAGGTATAACAGTAAGAACAGAGACCAGGTACCAGGTACAGAATGTCAAATATCTGAATGAGTTACTTGATATATCTGATAGTTATATATCTGAATGTCAAGTATAAGTATTTTTGTTGAACCTTGTTTCAAAAATTATCATACAAAAATTCATATTTAACTTAGTTTTTAACTTTTTTTTTATTCGCCCGAGATAACTCAACATAGGAAACTACTATTATAACTAAATGCTTTTACATCCATAAAAAATGAAAATTTCGACTTAAAACCTACACTATTTGTTTTGTTTCGTTTTCTTGTGCTTAGTGATAAAATAAAAAAAAAAAACGTGATGATTTTTTGAAATTTTGTTCAAAAACGTTTGTAAGGGAAACGATGATGGAATGTCTAACTTCTATTCCCAAGCTTCTAAACTGTTTTTCGTATTCCAAGTTGAAAAACCGAATTTTCCAAAGCTCCATCTTGTACACAGATCTCATGCGCATTAAATTAAATGTCGAGAACTAAACAACACCTTTTAGAAGTGTAGTGTAGTCCTCGTCATCAGTAATGGTTTAAAACTACGTGGTCCGTCCAGAAATTGTTGCTTCTTAACGAAACGTGGATATAATTGTTCCAAACTGAAATATCGTGTCAAATCGTCGCGTTATTTATTTCGGAAGTTTGAACAGAAGGGCAGAAGAGGAGAGAAAAGATAAAATTCCTTGACCACTACGACATTCTTTTAAAGATATATTAAGGTCTTATCACACGGCGAAATATCGTCTGCACTTTCCGTCAGCTATTTTCCATTTCTACCCTCAGAACTGGTCAAGCAAGTTTTTCATAATCGACAACTTTTTCTAACCAGTTAGAAAATGCCGACGGTAGAGATGAAAATATTGTCCACAAGCGAAATTCAACCAACCATGTAAAACTTTGAAGTGACGTCACTTTCCTTGTCGTTTGCTGACGGAAAGTGCCGACGATATTTTGTCGTGTGAGGCCTTTAGATTGTTTATTGGGTTTTATAGGCGCAAGAAAAGATATCTTAAGACCTTATCACACGGCAAAATATCGTCGGCACTTTCCGTCAGCAAACAACAAGGAAAGTGACGTCACTTCAAAGTTTCACATGGTTGGTTGAATTTCGTTTGCGGACAATATTTCTGACGGCATTTTCTAGCTGGTTAGAAAACATTGTCGATTATGAAATTTGCTTGACCGGGTTTTGAGGGTAGAAATGGAAAAGTGCTGACGAAATTTCACCGTGTGATAAGGTCTTTAGAATCCTCTCCCTAAGTTAAAAGAAATTTCTATCAGAATCTCATAGTAAAATCACTGAAGAGGAAAAGCTCTGAGCATTTCAACGCATTTGTTTTGGCACCATTACAACTCTGCGCATTAAGGCCTTATCATACGGTGAAATTTCTCCAGCACTTTTCCGTTTCCACCCTCAAAAACCAGTCAAGCAAGTTTCATAATCGACAACTTTTTCAAACCAGTTCGAAAATGTCTTCGGAAATATTGTCCGCAAACGAAATTCAACCAATCATGTGAAACTTTGAAGTGACGTCACATTAGCTGTCGTTTGCTGACAGAAAGTGCCGAAGATATTTTTCCTTGTGAAAGCCTTTATTTTAGGAGGGGGATGAAGAATAAGGAGTCTTTAATAAGGAAAACAAACTTATGCACTGATGAAAGGCATACCTACATCAGAAAAATTACTAAGCTTAATCGTCAGTCACATTACCTCAGGGCGATGACATCATATTCAATCCAACCAATAAACTATTGCCACGTTGCAGCTTATAGATGAGATTTTCAGTGCCCTCCTACTGCATATCTAGTTGCTGTCAAGCAATTGCAGAAATTTTTTCACTCAGAAATGTCTCACTCGGCACTTTCTGAATATCCAAAGAATTCTAAAAGAGTAGCCGAGGGAAAAGAAAAGAAAACTGGAGACCCCCTACAATTTCTTTGTTGAGAAGACACAAGAATTTCTCTAAATTCCCTCGCTCACCGAACTCATTCTTGAATTTCACGGTCCGGAATGTTCGGAACAAGCGAACTGCAGCCGTAACAATCAGGGGCTGTTCCTGAAGCAAAAGCGAGGTTGCTTATAAACTATGAGTGATGGGACAGCAGGGGGAACGAGGCTAAAAATAAGTAGATTAGCTGCGAGGCACCGGTGAATGATGGCTATTGTTGCATGGCTAAATCGGGACGTTTTTGCCGGTATTGTCATCGAAATTAAGTCATTCTGCGGAAAGAAAGGAGATCATTCTGCTGTGGGGTTTTGTCCCACGGTAATTACGCGTCCTCTAATAGAGGAAAATACCACTTCTCAAAGGAAGTCACGGCGGATTTAGTTACATTGTTCTCATGTGAAACACTTAACTTACGAATTTTGTTGAAATGTTCTTAAGAACGGCGTGCTCAAGTTCAACTGGGAGATTCAAAGATAGAGTTGTTTTGATTCCTTAAATATGCAGAGTAATTATGAGAGAATTTCTGTCTTGAGAGACTGCTTTATCTTTTGCCGAAATTTTGAGTTTTAGGAGTGCTGTCATGTTTAAAATGCTTGTGAGATATTTTAGTGCAATCTGGTTATGACCGTATGCCTTTTAAATATTTCTTTTTTACTTTCTCATAGATGAAGTACGGTGAAAATATAGCAATCAAAAAATTCGAACTCTAGATTTTGATGAATTTTCATATTTTAAATGCCCCCAAGCTGAAAAAAACACAATTTTTGAAAATGTCTGAAAAAAATGACATAGATAATTCAAAAACATTGTGAGCTTAACGGAAGGAATTTGGTAAACAGACCTAAAATCAAATTCATAGATTTTTCTCAGAGTTTGAATAAAATCCATAATGAGGAAGTCTATCTATCCGTCTGTTCCAATTACTTAGAAGTTAGCTTAATATCTACAGAACGAAAAGACATAGACAGATAAAATTCGGTACATAATATAGATATCTGCAAACTTTTCAACGACATTCAACAAGGAAATCAAATGTAAACTTCATAAGCCATCTGTTCTGTACTATCAGATACATGTAAAAGCGATAACTCGCAAAATGCAATGTCTTAAATACACTGAAGTGACAAAAGCCATGGGATGACTGTTAATATCGTGTCGGTCCTCCTTTTGCCCGGCGAAGTGCAACAACTCGACGTGTCATGGAGTCCACAAGTCGTTGGAAGTCCTCTGCAGGAATATTGAGCCATGCTGTCTGTATAGACGTCCATAATTGTGAAAGTGTGGATGGTGCAAAAGTTTGGGCACGAACGGACCTTTCGATGATGTCCCATAAATGCTCGATGGGATTCATATCGGGCGATCTAGGTGGCCAGATCATGCGCTGGAATTGTCCGGAATGTTCTTCAAACCAATCGCGAACAGTTCTGGCCCGGTAACATAGCGCATTGTCATCCATAAAAATCCCATCATTGTGTGGGTACGTGAAGTCCAGGAATGGCTGCAAGTGATCTGCAAGCAGCTGAACATGACCATTTCCAGTCAATGATCGGTTCAGTTGCACCAGAGAACCGAGTCCATGCCATGTAAAAACAGCCCACACCATTATGCAGCCACCACCAGCTTGTACAGTGCCTTGCTGACAGTTTGGGTCCATGGCTTCGTGGGGTCTGCGACACACTCGAACTCTACCATCAGCTCGTAACAACTGAAATCGTGACTCATCTGACCACGCCACGGTTTTCCACTGGTCTAGGGACCAGTCGATATGCTCACGAGCCCAGGAGAGTCGCTGCAGGCGATGTCGTGCTGTCAGTAAAGGCACTCGAGTCGCTCTTCTGCTGTCATAGCCCAAGGAAGACAAATTTCGCCGCATAGTCCTATCGGACACGTCCCTCGTACGTCCCACATTGATTCCTGCAGTTATTTGACGAAGTGTTGTGTGTCTATTAACATTGACCATTCTACAGAGACGTCGGTGGTCTCGGTCCTTAAGTGCAGGTGGTCGCCTATTGCGCTGTCCATGATGGGATGGGATGCCTGAAATTTCCTACTCTCGGCACACTCTTGATACTGTGGATCTCGGAATGTTGAATTCACTAACGATATCCGCAATGGAATGACCCATGCGTCTAGCTCCAACTAACATTTCACGTTCAAAGTCTTAATTCTCGTCGTGCCGCCATAAATCACGAAAAACCTGTTCACATGAATAACTTGAACACAAATGAAAGCTCTGGAAAACGAACTGCGCATTTATACTTTTTCGCTGCGATACTACTGCCATCTGTATATTTGCATATTGCTGTCCCATGACTTTTGTCACTTCAGTGTATATCAGTTTTCATACGTGATTTTCTGAATTAGAATTGCAATTTTGTGTCAAATTTTTGCTTTAATCAGCAGGGAAACTACCAAAGAAGCAAATTTGATTTTCGGATGCTGTTAATAGCATGCAAGGGATTACACTAGGCAATATTAACCAAAAATGAAACAATAGACTCTTTTAAAAAATACTAAACTCATTTTTAGTTTTTTTTTTTTTTTTTTTTTAAATCAAACATCATTTTTTTTTCTCTATAAGTGAATTGTATAAAAATTTTATACCGCTCTTTAAGCTTGAAAGTTCTGCCTTTTTTATTTTAACGTCTTGAATTTTTGTTTTATTAGTAGCAAGAAACAAAATCTTTCAAGGGTATTAAATGATAATGAAATATTTTTTTCTTATCATACAGATGAAAAAAAAACCTTTTGATTTTGAATAATTTGATTTATTACTCCTACATGTTTTACAAACACATTTCGATTCAGATGGCAAATATTGCGCTATTTAAAATTTAATTATTTCCCATTTTATATTAAATTTTATCTAAGATATCAGATAAAGAGACTTAGATAATTGTATAGTTCAATTAATATGTAAGGCTTCTAAAAATTATATACGCTACAAGTCCGTCAAAATTTACAGATTAAAAAAAATGAGGGTATTGAGATAAAGTTACACAATTTAAAGAAAAAATCACGAACAGGATTATTGCACAATTTCAATACAATTATCCTGGCGAACCAGCTGGCTGACAAAAGCAGGTATTAATGGCTCTGAATATTAATCTATCTATAAGCAATGACTTCTGTACAGTAAAATCTGATAGAATTTTTATCCAATTTGATCAATAATTTATATTTCGACCTTTATTTCATCTTACGTAATTATGGTAGATTTGAAAAAATAAAATAAAAACAGCAAACTTAGTAAGATCATCATCATCAAATCGTTTGAAATTGCTTTACTTTAAAAATCAAGTTTAATGATCCTGGAGAAACATAATTTCAGCTTATTAACTCTTCAATTCTTTGATTGATGATGACAAAACGAAACAAAAAAAATCTTTGATGGCAAGAAAGGTCCATTCAGTCGTTCGTAGGCTTGTCTTGTTTTCAAAATGAAGAACGAAACGTGAGCTTGCGCCTTCAGTTTCGGGAATCATTTCAGGGGTATAATCCTAGTTAACGGGAATCGTTTGGCATTTTAATGAGAGTGACGCGAACGGAAGTCAGACAGGAATCACGAACTGCTTCTAACAATTTTATAGCTTCCGGTGTTATTTTAAAACGTTTCTTTGGAGTTGAAGCACCCTTGTGGAAAAAATGGAATGACCTTCCGTTCGTTGAAGTTTGGTAAAATTTAGACAGTGAATCAAAACTAGATGAGTTATAGAATCTCTAAAAATATGTGGCTGAATATGCAATCGTGTTTCCGAAGGAAATACAGTTAATCTTCCTATTAACGGTGAAATCGCATAGAGTGGCAACCGTGGATAATCCTTCCAAAAAAAAACACCACAAATCAACGCTAAAAAAATGGTTTTGAACAATTGTTTTATTCTAAGATGTTTACCATGTTGTGTGAAAGGAAAGAAAAAAAAAGATAGAAGGAAAAGGATAAATATGTGTTTTTTTATATTCAGTGTTAAAACGCATATTTTTATTTATGATTAAAGTTTTTAACAAAATTTTAACCATGAAAGATCGCTGATAATTAATAATTTCCTATACTATACTTTCATGGTTGTACCGGACGATTTAAATATCCGACATTTGAAAATTCAATAATTTACAGCATAATGTAGGTAGCAAGGTAAAATTTTGGCATGCATGTTTGGAATGGCATGAAATTTTATAAAATAAAAAAGTACAAATCATAATTGCCAACAGCAACAATTAGTATAACAACGTATTTTTATTATTACAATTAGTATAATATGTATTTTTAGCAAAGACTATGTCCTTTATGATAAATGCTCAACGTGTCGACAGTTATTCATCCATAGTGGAGGGACAATGCTCTGAACATATTTCTAGGTGTGATGTTGTCGTCAAATGTCATCTTTTAGCCTCCTTAATGAGACAGGACTGTTTCTATTGGCGATAGGTAAGATCGAACTCGCGATCTTATGGTTCGTTGCTAGATAACATGACCACAAGACTAAAAGGGATTACTCCGTCTTTAGGATGTTATCTGGCTTATAAAGTTTCCACTACAGGACCATCACGAAGGTAAATTTAAAAATCTTTTTCCCCTCTTTCCTTAAAAAATATTTTAATTCTTTTTCTAAATTAACAAACAATAATAACTCATAGTAGATAAACAAAACTCAGCCAAAGGCAGCATACCCCTCACACAGCTGACTAATACCATATATACCCTATTATTTGGTCTCCATTTTCACTCACTATTCACCTCACTTGGCCCGTTGGCCAAATCTAAAGCGCTAATCAGCATTTGTTCCTAGGTTCTCCACTCAGATCTTAGTCACTATCAGTCTGAGTAGAAGTGCACTTGCACTAGTATTCATGATGAGATCCAAATTCAGTCAGTTCAATTTCATATCTCTCCGAAGATAATCACGAGAAATATGGACCGCAATGTTCTTTGCAGTTTACCATTAAAGGAGATAAGCCCCTGCCGGGGCTAGTAGCCCTTGAACCACACTCACAGATCATCACGATAGACTTATAAGACTAGTCACTGGAAGACCAAGCATGACGAAAATGGTAGATTAGCACTCGATCTTCACCAAACGACATGCGCAAAAGATCTTACATATATGTACAATATGGTGTAGAGCGCCATCCTGCATAAAAGTCATATCTTCCAACACATCACTCAGGCTAAAAGGTGCTCCCGCTGGTGTGGTGTGGTGTGGAGAGGGGGGTGCCACTTCAGTTGTCGTTCTCGTCATCTGACTGTGGTTCAAAATTACGAGGTCCGTCCCAAAATAGCCCTCGTGTTGCTTTAAATGGGACGTTAATATAACTGAACTGAACTGAACAGGCTAAAAGGTGATGCGATTTTTTCCCAAACAAACCGCAAGTCATTTTCAGCATGTGTACCAATTTTTATCTCTTTATCTCCATTATTCAGTGAATTATTGAATTTTCAAATAATAATTTAAAAAACTTAATATCACGACTCCTTATCACCACCTGACCAAAATTTGAAATAAATTTACAGTTTTGATACCAAGATGTAATTGTTACAGAGCAAATTAGATCAATTTACTCAAAAAAGCAATTTTGTCTAATTTGTTCAGATTGTGAGTAGTTATGACAGGGCCCGATTTAGTCTAATTGGGACCCGGGGCAAAAACTTCTTTGGGGGCCCTCTTCTGCATTGCACTTCAATAATAAAGAACTCTGCATTGAACTTATCCAGGAACTGAGGGAACTTTGGAGGCCCCTCTGAAGTAGGGGCTCGGGGCAGCTGTTCCTTATGTCGCTTTATACTGGTCCTGAGTTATGGCTGTATACATTAGTAAAGACAAGCAAACTGACAATTTTTTATCTTTTATGGATTAAAGTAAACCCAGGCACAGATCTGTAATTTCGATGTTATATCACTTTAAAATTGCCAGAGCTAACTTCTAACATTTCTGGGTGGTATTCTGTGGCATTCTTCAGTAGCGGACTGAGGCATTTTGCAGCCCTTGGCAGTTCACGTCAGGAGACCCCCCTTTTGATGAGAAC
Source organism: Argiope trifasciata (assembly GCA_026543055.1). Lineage (NCBI taxonomy): Eukaryota > Metazoa > Arthropoda > Arachnida > Araneae > Araneidae > Argiope > Argiope trifasciata. Next base: position 3,458,193 of record JAPMOQ010012849.1, on the reverse strand, counting down.
ATCATTTATGTTTTATATTTCAAAACATTTTCAGCATACTATTGATTTTCTTTAATAATTTCCTTGCGGTCCTCTTTTAACCTTAGACAGCTGTTTAGTTGGTTACAATTTTCACTTGAAAACCGGTGGGCAAAGAAACCGATTTTTCCAGCTTGATCCAAATCTTTATTGAAATCAATAACTTTAATGTAAAAATGTCACAACGAATTACATTAAAAAAATATTGTGTTTTTGAGTTAAATGTTTCATAAACAAACCGAAATAACTTATCTCTTCTCCCCCTCCCTCCCAAAAAAGACGATTTGAATGAGAATATTCCCTTTGCTCCAAAATTTTATAATTATGTCAAATTTCTGACAAAATGCGTCTAAACAATTTGTAAGAGTTGATTGGTTGAATATATTTTAAAAAGAATTACATTAAAAGATTGAATTCCACATGGTAAAAAGTAAAAAAAGTATTAAGAGATAAAATGCTAAAATCTAGATATATCCGCAAAACTTAATGGTCCTTAAAAACCTAAAAATATTTCCATTGAGATTTGTTATCACTAAATCTGGCATTGTTAGCAATGAAGTTTTGAAGAAATGAATACGCTTAAATTTCGGGCATTCAATCAATACATTAATATTAAAAGCTGTATTACAAGAAGTACATGTAGGTGTCCTTTCACCAAATAGTAAATATTTGTGCGCAAAACGGTTTTTGTAAAGGAATACATGTATATGTGAATGAAATGTATATAAATTTAAAAGCATTGAATTAAATAGCATTCGTTGCTTCTTTTAGTTATTGTGGAATAATATTTTATTCGTATTAAAGATCGAAAAAAAAGTGTAATGGTTTTATTCCTAGAATTGCAATTTTCATTGTGTTAAAACTCAAAAACATAAGTTTTTATGGAAATTGTAGATTTGGGTCCACTTAAGAGCTTGTCTGTTCATCGCACTATATTTATGTATAAGAATATGCAACGATTCCAAAAATTACTAAGTTAGACAAATGGCATTTAGAAAAAAATTTTGATGCATAAATTACAGATTAACATGATATCTTGTATTCAGTCGGCTAGCAGAAGGAAGATCAAACAGTATCTTGGATTATTTTCTTTCTACAACATAAAAATGTCATTGAGCCGATTTTTCCCCTTATTAATGAGTAGCCGCCTTTGGCGACCAACTGGTTCGCCCTGAATAATGCGTTCTAAAATTTTCAATTAAATACTTAGTGCCTTGTTCTCCTTATTACTTAACAGCCAATTATCTTTAAACTTCAAACTCCAACAGTCACGTAACTCGTATTATTATAGAAGCCTTACGATTATTTGTTCACTGTACTATATATCTTTCTGATTTGCAATCAGCTGTTGTGGAAAAAATCACGTCTTATATTTATTCCATAACATTTCGATCCATTTCAACACGTGCTGAACACCACACTTTCCACTGTTTAATTTACAATAAGAGTTAATTTAATCTTTTCTTTCTTTCTTTTTTTTCTTTTCAAAGTGACGGCAAAGCACCGGTGCTCTCTTAACGTGCTCTAGGGAGTTAAATTCTACTTTGATTTTGGGAGAAATTAATTGTTGGAAAATAGTATAGTATTAGTATAGTTTGCAGTTATAGTATTTTTTTAATTCATTAAAAATAGGTTAATTTATAAGTTAAAACATTGTTATCAATTAAAAAAAATTTTAAGAGGATATAAAAACAGTTTTGTGCTGTAATATTTTCGGAAATTATCGCGGAAAAATTTAAAATGTTAGCGCAATTTTTAAATCATTAAAGTTTAAAAAAAACTCCGTCAAAGTATGCTTTTTCATCCTCAAAAGTAAATATGTAAATACCAAGTGCTGTAGTTCTAGATCATATGGTCTGGTGTGTAGTGCCCTAACACCCACACGCACGTATTCATTCATGTAGCAAACACATATTCATTTGATTGTCAGCATTGGAGTAATTCCAGGCATTGTTTGGCCTGAAATTGATATCTTCTTTAAGGTGATGGACGGAAAGATCTAAAAGAACACTTTTTCTTAATAATATACTTTTATTTTTATAAATAAGTCAGTTTTAATGATTGATTTAGAAGACTGATTGATATAGCAACTTTTATTTAAAATATTAATAAAAATATTTTGTAAACTATGGCTCACAAAGCAAAGTATGAAGAAATCTAAAACACATTGTTCATCAATGCATTGTTTGACTCAAGCTGCATAAAATATATTTATTTACTTCATTTAGACCAAGTTAACAGTACTAAATAATATGAATGCATATTACTAATGATTTACAAATTAGCCATTGGACAACCATTGAAGCATATCTTGTATAAATTCAGTCATGTCTACCGTAAATAATTTATTAAATTAATGATACAGACATTGCAATAGAAACCTTGCTTTGCATTCATTTTTTTAGAAAATAACACATTTAATATTTATTTTATTTTATCCAGTCCCGTGCTGAAAATTACATTTTTTAAAAATTTAATTTGAAATAATAGCTGATTTAAAAAAAATTTGAACTTCTGTCAATATGATGGCGACATATTGATAAAAGGTAAATTTTTTTGCTTCGATGCACTCGCGCAGCTAAAATTTTATTATTTTGTCCGAAATATTTTGTTGAGAGATATAGTTAAAATATTTCTTTAAAAATTCGTAAAAAATAGAAGTTTAAGTTACATGTTAAAACACTGATACCATTAGAAAGTTAATTTTTATTCTTTAACTTGATGTAAAAATCATGTTTGTGCAATAATATTTCCGGAATTTATAGCGGAAAAACGCTAAAGTTTCGCTTACTTTTTAATGCATTAAAATTTTAATTAAAAATTCGAAAAAAATCGCCACTATCTGCACATTTCCGGTGTCTTAGTTACATAGTACCAAATATGGTAGCTCTAAGTGAAACGCTCTGGCCTATAGAGCACCAATACACACATTGAGCTTTATTACAAGTACAGTAAAAGCTCCTTATTCGCGCTTCCTTCATTCGCGGTTTCACTATGCGCGGCTAAAAATTTCTTTATTCTCGGTTTCTTTATTCAACCTATCAGTGTTTTGGCATGTTAATAAAAAAGCGTGGGTTACAAGTGCTATTTTTTGTGACTGGTTCCGGAATTGTTTTGTTTCTGAACTTGAAACTTATTTAAATAAACAGAATTTAGACTTTAAAGAACTTCTAGTTTTGGACAATGCACCAGGTCATCCTAGCGAACTTGAAACTATGCATCCAAATGTTAAAGTGACATTTTTACCTCCCAACACGACAGCTTTGCTTCGACCTATGGACCAAGAAATAATCCAAGCCTTTAAGCTCTATTACATTAGACGAACCTTCAGAATCATATTGGATAATATGGAATGTAATCCTGATATGAATGTTATTGAATGCTGGAAGAAATTTGACATAGCAAAATGCATCGTAAACATAAAAGAATCATTGGAAGAATTGAAGCCATGCTAGAAAAAAATGTGGTCTGCTCTGACTGCTGAAAGTGACGGAGAATCTGTGCAAGTTCAAACTTTGACTGCAAACATAGCCGAAATCACGAATGGAATAGGACGAGATGGATTCGAACCGATAGAATCAAGTGACATTCAGCAATTGCTTGAATCGCAAGATGAACATTTGACGGAAACCGACTTGGATTAATTGTTAAATTGTATAGTCATAAACCTTTTAAAGCGCGCCGTAATAATTAAACTAAAAAATGTGAAATTTGGAACAGGAAATAAGAGAAAATTTTAGAATAAAATGGATTGATGTAAGATTAAAAAAATACGAAACAGTATTTAAATCTGATTAACAGATATTGTTGCATTTACAGATGTACATACATTCTCAATCCTCTTCATGCCAGTCCTATTATAAGCATGCATAAAAAATTACTGGTATCATTTTCTGTATATCTATATTTTGAACAGCATTCAAAAAATATTCTGTTGTTCCAATATAAATTAAGGCGATAACTTCAAAACAATGACTGCTAGAATAATCAAATTAGGTACACAGATTAAACATCTGTAATGTAGACGTCTATTAAATTTTGTGATAAATTCAACTGGAGATTGACGGTTTGTCGACTCATACTTTCAGAAGTATGTAAACGCGATACAGAAAATGGAATGACTTAAATATAGTGAATTTGATTTGTGATTTTATGACTACAGTTGTAATCTTGTTGCATTTGTTTTTCTATAAGCGGTTGCGAAAAATGCTATAAGATTCAAATTCGATTTTCGAATGCTATTAACTGCTTGCCATGACATAATCGCCAAATAACTCACCAAAGATCACAGATCCTTGCGTAACATAACAGATTTAGTAAAATTTCTAAATTCACTTCAAAAGTTAATATTTCATAACTATTGAAAGTTAATGTCATACAAAGCGTTCTTTGGCTTGCCCAATATACAGAATTGTTTGCTTGAGGGTGAAGAATAACACCTTTATTAAAGAGTATGCGAGAAAGTTTTGTGAAGACCATTGAGAGAAGATTGGGGAAGAACTCTTCTAATTTTTTACCAATTCTTCACAATGCTGATAAATAAAAATAGTCTTTCAACTTACAGGCTACTCATTTTTAAAATTAGGCAATTACTGATGGGAATATATCCCAAATTTTTAGTATTTTTGCTTATATGGGGAACATGATTCCATTTATAGTAGATGGCATTCATTTTTAAAATTGCTTAATCTTAAAGGAGAAATAATTATAAAAATATTTATCTTGAAAATCTAGAACGAAACTATAACTTTTCCCCTAAATTTGATTTTAACGGTGTACACAGCTCCATCTCGGAGCAAAACGGGAACACAATAAAGACGTGTTTACCTTACTCAGCTAAACTTACTGACGTTAAAACGTCACAGAGAATCCATTGCAAGGGAAAGCCGGAAGCCTGCACAACATCGTTATTTCATCCCCCGCCGTTTTTCCTCGCCTAACGCTGTTTTTCGGGCACCACAAAAATTTCTACGTTAGCTCTGGAATTTCCATCCCCAGAATCTGTGGATGGAACGTCAGAGAAAGCATCCGCTGTAACTGAAAAGAGCAAATATTTGCTCTTTTCAGGAGAATATATCCGGAGAAAATGGGGGGCTTCTTTTTTTTTTTAAAGGTGACCGTGTTTTCCGGTCGATTGCGTTGTTTTTGGAGTGATCTACTTTGGTTGAATCATTTTGGAGATACGTCTGACTCGAATTATGACACAATGTTAACGTCTGCGGATGAAATAACTCAAAAATAATAAATAGTGGCGAGACTGTTCCATTTTATATCTGTGGACCTAGTATTTAAAATGATTCTAAAATTATGGAACAAAGTGTGTGGGTTTGGTAGTGCTTTTTTTTCTGTTTTTAATCAATTTTAATCATTTTTCACAAGATATTAATGATTACTTTCTGGTATATGTAGTACAGAAAAAGTATAATAATCATCAAAAATTTCGAATTCAAGATTTTGACGCATCTCCTTGTTTTAGACCTGTCTGAGTTCTAAACATGGAAACATTAAATTCATGAGTTCTAAACATGGA
>JAPMOQ010012849.1:3429878-3452635 GCA_026543055.1 Argiope trifasciata | reverse complement strand
TTCATGAGTTCTAAACATGGAAACATTAAATTCATGAGTTCTAAACACGGAAACATTATGCTCATGAGTTCTAAACATGGAAACATTATGCTCATGAGTTCTAAACATCTTTTTGGAAAATGATCCGTCTGTGAAAAAGATAACTCAAAAAAGCTTTGAATTAGAAAATTGAAATATGGTACGCTGTCTTTAAACTAAATGTTAAGTAAAATCCGTTCGGAGGAAATCTGTCTGGTCTGCTCCTCGGATATAAGTGTAGGTGTGTAAAGATTTAAAATCTTGGTAGTAGATTACAGTTCGAAGACATTGAAGAAGACCTTTCATTTTAAAGTTTGTTTTGTTTCACCTCCAGAGACAGGCATATTTACAAGAAGGCGTCCGTTACACAGCGCGAGACAAGCAGAAGTAGGCAAAAAAATGCGGAAAATAATTTTTCCTGGTCTTGTATAAAATATTTTGAGACGGATAAAATGTTTAAAATGCTAATATACTATTAGAACTCTCATAGGAATTTCTGCATGTCAATCTTAAAGTAGGGTGAAACGCAGGGATAGCGTTTTATAAAACTATTTATTTAGGTCTGTAACTTTTATCAATCACTCTCACCGTGGGATTCGCTGACTAAACATTTTTGCAAAGCCTTTCTTGAATTAATTAAGTAGATAACGGGGAATCGGATCAGGAAATAAGAGATTATTTTAGAATGAGTTTGATGTGGACAAAATTAAGAGGAAACTTTAGAAATTAATTTAGTTTAATTTTTAAAATACCATTATATATATATATATGTGTGTGTGTAACGATATTTTAAAATTTAATTTAAATCTAAATTAATTTCTAAAGTTTCATCTTAATTTTGCCCATATCAAAGTCATTCTAAAAATATTCTCTTATTTCCTGATCCGATTCCCTGTTATCTACTTAATTAATTTAAGAAATGCTTTGTAAAGTTCTTCAGTCAGGGATATCCTAGTCTTAATGAGTCTTAGAGAGGAAAAACTTATCTTATAGCGGATATATATATTACTAGCCGCCTTTGGCGACCAACTGGTTCGCCATGAGTAAAGCGTTCTAAAATTTTCAATTAAATCACATATTCATTAGCCTTGAAGTCATTGCGGGCATTGATTGGCCTGAAATTAATATTTTATTTAAGATGATGGATGGAAAGTTCTAAAAGTACACCTTTTCCTAATAATATTCTTTAATTTTATAAATCAGTCAGTTTCAACTATCAGTTATGCTTCCAAAATATTAAAAATGTTTTTTTTTTGTTGATGTTGCCAAAACATTAAATATTTTTTAAAGAAAGAGAGAAAGGGAAAAAGTATTGATTTAATGATACAGATATTGCAAACGATTACATAAATATGCCAATAAGTCTGGATTTCAATGCATATCCTGTCTAAATTCAATCAGGTTTACCGTAAATAAAGAAGATTTGTTGAATTAATTATTTAGATATTGCAAACGATTATAGAAACCTTTGCTTTGCATTTATTTTTTAAAGAAAATATCACATTTTATATTTCTTTTATTTTATCCAGTCACGTGCTAAAAGTTGTATTTCTTTATATTTGATTTACGATGATAGTTTTTTTTTGAACTTCCGTCATTGATTTCTTTCATTTTTATCCAGTCACGTGATAAAAAAACGTTCAACTATTTCTTTAAAAATTCGTTAAAAATAGAAGCTTAAGTTATACATTAAAACACTGATACCATTAGCAAGCTAATTTTTTAATCTTTAAATTGATGTAAAAATCATGTTTATGCGATCATACTTTCGGAAGTTATAGCGGAAAAGCGTCGAAATTTCGCTTAAATTTTAATTAATTCAAATTCTAATTAAAAATTCGAAAAAAGGGCTCCGAGGTGCACATTCCGGAAATCCAAGGTATACATGTACCAAATTTGGTAGCTGTAGGTCGAACGGTCTGGCCTGTAGAGCGCCAACACACACACACACACACGCACACACACACACGCACACACACACACACACACACATTGAGCTTTATTATAAGTATAGACTATTGCATATATTTAATGCATGATTTTGTTTTCTCTATAAATTAGTTCAGGAAAATTACCATCTTGTATATAGGAAGTGCATTTAAGAGCTGTGCACACGTGTTCGATTGAAGACAAATCTTTCTTTAATTTACAGAAAGCGCGCTCAGCATTTATCAGAGTATTAGGCAACATAAAAAAAGTTTTAACACGATTAATACCTTTAGAAATAAATCATTATAATCGTTAATTAGTATATATTGCAATATGTGTTGAACGTGATTCACATCCCTTTCATTCAAAATCAAATCCCGTTGCCACCTTATTCGGGGTGCCCCGGTGCATAGTAACCGCCGTAACCCAAAATGGCCGGCCTTGATTAAACGCCAGGATGATATGAGAGATTCAGTAAATGTAAATTCACGACGACTGTTAACATTTCGTAACTGCTGTACGGCAGTGCCATATAAAGCGCTCTCTGGCATAACAAGTTTATTAGAGAGTATGCGAGAAAATTTTGGGAAGACCAGCCTGCAGTTGGTTTTCTTCAGCATCATATTTATTTTGTATTTGGCATTGCAGTTGATCGGAAATGCATATTTCAATGTTTTCGGAATCGAATTTAATCATTCTTGCGAATTTTTTATATAATTGTTGATATCTCAAACACTTTTTTTGTATAAACATATTCATTTTATTGTTCATTTAATCATGCTTTAATTAAGTCAGTTAATGTCAACAAAATTCATTATTCTATGAAATTTACCTTTTTTTTTTTGTTACAAACTTGTGTCGTATATGATTACTTTCTATTAATGGATTATTATCAGTTTCTAACCGATTTTAATAATTAGATTTGATTTATTTATTTGGGATCATTTTGTATTGTGAAGATTCCACTGCTAGGAAACAAAACTTCTGATGCTACCATATATTTACATCGATCATTTACTATCCGGCCGGGGTAACCTGGTTGGTAGAGCGTCAGTCTCGTAACCGAAAGGTGGTGAGTTTTGTCCTCGTCTAGGCCAAAAAACTCCGTTTTGGCTAATGGCAGTTGGGGCACGTTCAATAGGTCTTGACTGCGAAATCCTCCAAGTTCCCATCACAAATGATACCACTAGGGGTACTGAATAAGGGATGAGCCAGTCTCTGAATTGGATCTAAATTCTGTCTTGCGAATGGATGAGTGAATGTATGAATGAGTTCGACCACCCCCTAAAAAGGGTTGTGTCGGGTGTTTTGGAGTAAAGTCGTTATTTCACCTTAACGGTGCTCGTGAACAACGACAAGCGCACACTTCTACCTTTATTCGAAAGAGTTACTCTCATTCGGCTAGGTATGACCAAGTGGCATTCGACTGACCCGATAATTTTCTAGAAATAATAGTTGCTATTTCATTATTCAAGCATGCCTTGTGAGCATGAAATTTCAACAACAATTTTAGTTGGTTGATCTCTGACAGTCATGTACAGATATACCTATTTAATAGTAAATCAGAATGCTTGTCTCTCTCTTTATGCAGCGCTCCCAAGTTAGGCACAAATAAACTGTGAATGATAGGAAGGTACACCACAGAATTATTATTATTTTAATTTCAAAAATCTAAATAGAAATTAGCTCATGTGAAATTAAGCAAGATTAAGAAAAAGGATTTATAAAACAAGACGTTCTCCCATCAAAATTTTTCAAAATATTATTAGACAAAAATTATTTTTTAATGATGTAAATATCAATTTTTTTCCTGAATTTTCGTAATTTAAAATTATTTTCTTTGCATATTTTTCAATAATAATTTTCATTATTCTAATGAAATTTAACTCGCTTTCATTGCTTCTCTAAATATTTAATAAAGTATTTTTCTTCTACTGTGAAAGTGCGAAAAAGGATTTTGTTTATTGTCTACATTTAAGGAATCAGAACATATAGTCGCTAATATCCCATCAGCGAAAGTCTATGCAGTCAGAAAAGGTCCTTAATTGTTAATTAACTTTTTAGAAGAATCTCACTGAATCAAAAGACTATCAAATTATAAAAAGTCTAGAAATATCTAATTGTTTTCTCATTCATTTTTATGAATAGTTTAGAAGACCTTCACTGAAATATAAGACTATCAAAATATTATTGTCTGGAAATGTCCTTTTCGGTTTCCAATCGCGATTTATTAATGGTGTAAAAGAGTTTCATTGAAATATGAGATTTTTAAAGTATTAAATGTCCACAAAATTTTTTTAATTGTTAATTAACTGTTTAGAAGAATTTCACTGAATCAAAATATAAAAGGTCTAGAAATATTTAATTTTTTCTCATTAATTTGTATGAATAGTTAAGAAAATTTTCACAGAAATATAAGACTATCGAAATATTATAGTCTGGAAATGTCCTTTTCGGTTTCCAATCGCGATTTATAAATAGTGTCTAAGAATTTCATTGATATACGAGACTTTTACAGTATTAAATGTTTATAAATGTTCTTAATTATTAATCAACTGTTTAGAAGAATTGCACTGAATCAACAGACAATCAAAATATAAACGGTCTAGAAATATCTGATTTTTTTCTCATTCTTTTCTATGAATAGTTTAGAAGACTTTCACTGAAATATAAGATTATCAAAATATTACGAACTAAAATTGCCATTTGTTTCGTTCGCTATTCATTGTTTATTAATAGTGTAAAAGAACTTTAATGAAACCTGGGAATTTTATAGTACTAAAGGTCCAAAAATGTCTCTAATTTCGACCTCCATTCATGATTTGAAAAGCCCTGTTTTGGATCATAGAACTACCGACATTAAAAAAAAATTAGAATAAACAAATAATTTTTTTGGTATAAAGTAGATGAAGGGGGGAAAGATAAACCGAAAAAGAAAAAAAAAACGAATGACAAGCGGTCACTTAAAACGCGGTTGAAGTGATCTTGCCGGCCTGCAATGATTGCCGGTTGTTTGTAAAAACAAAACGAGACGTTCGTGTAAGTGCTCTCTAACTAACACAGAGCCATCTGGTCTGTTTAACAAAGAGATTTATTTAGGACTGGAGTTGTGTCTAGCAGTGATTCCGCTTGCTCTACGGCGTGAGTGCTGGTAGCAGCGCAATAGTGAAAACTCTCTTGTCTTGTTTTCACAGAAAGATAAAGGTCTGTTGCGGGAAATTTCGAGACCAAAAGGAGTGCCGCGCAGTTTCGACTCGGAGGATTTGAATACTTCATTTGAATATCTTATCGTCCGATGTGTTTGAATGGTGTTGTCTAATTTGTGTCGCTTAAAAAAAATGACGGCGCGTTTATTATTTCAAGGAGTTGAAGTATCAGGCCAAGCGTTTTGTGTAGCGTTTATTTTTTCTTTTTGTATACTATGTAAATAAAGTGGAAAAATTATTGTCAAAGCATTCAACCTCGAAATTTTGATGTATCTTCTCCACTTTTCAGACATCACTAAGTTTTTTTTCTTAAAAAAAAAAAAAAAAAAAAAAAAAAAGATTTTTATGAAATTATATCAATTTTCCTACGTGTTTATTTATTTGTGAATGAGATAACTAAAAAAACAAAACACTATAAAAAGACAGTATGGTATATGGTCTTAACATTAACCTAAGATTGGGATTTTTTTTTTTTTTTGAAACTTTCCACTTAGTCTTTAATAGAGATATCATCCCCCTCTCATATAATAAAATAGGAGACTCGAAATAAAACCTTGAAGGTCATTGTCTAATATTTTTATGCATATGAGATTGTATGCATTGCATTCATACAATCTCATATGCCTCTCATGCATATTACCGATTGTCGCTACACTACTGTCAGTAACTGAATTTACGGTTGTTTTTTTTAGTTTAGTTAAGTTATATTAACATCCCGTTTAAAGCAACACCAGGGCTATTTCGGGACGGACCTCATCATTTTGATCCATGGTCAGATGATGAGAACGGCACCTGAACTGGCACCCCCCTCTCCACAGCACACCACACCAACGGGAGGACGTTTGGCCTGACAGATTTAAAGTGCAAGAGACCTCCTCACACGACGGTTCTTCGGTAGAATCAAGTCTCGAACCTGAAACCCTCCGGTCCCGAAGCCGAGACCTTACCACCAGGCCACCGTGGCCCAACTGAATTTACGGAAGTGGCATCCAGTTTTCTATTTTTAAAGGACAAAGATGGCTTGAAAACAAAATCGGAGTTAACTGCAATCCTTTTTTTATAACAGAAGTCAATTGCCATCACTCAAAGTAACAAGCGAATCGCTACTAAATCTTTTATCAGATTTAAATCCGGCCTTAACAGCTTTTTCTGGGAAAATAAATCACAGAAAATAGATATTGTTCTTAAATTGTGTTGCCCTTGGACCCAGAAGGAGCTTTTCTTAGAAACAGACGACAACTAATAATTCCTCGTGTCGATCTTGATTGGTGCCAATTGGCCATCGCTCGACGGGGGTGAGGATCCGAATGTGGTTGGAAACGTTGGCCTTCGCGCCATTTCCATTAAAGAGCCGAAAGCTTGGAAGTTGTCAAGACGCATTTTCTTGAGATGGTCCAATTGGCAGCATCCGCAAATCAGACCCCTGGGACGGACGACCTCGCCTCAGCCCAGCGCTCCTTCTGCCAGATGGATGATGGAATTAAATGGGAGGAGGGAAATGTAGGGCTTCGTTCGAAGACTCGTGGACAACAAATTTGTTTCTCGGTACCCAGAAATCTCTTACTTCCGCTCGGGCGAAAGGAGTGTTCATAACACGGATTCAGTTGTTAAAGAGGCTTATTCAACTTGATGACTGATTTCACACGGCTTGAAGATTTACAAGGTGGAGCGCTTCGGTTTTTAAGTAGATGTGGACTTTTTAATTTTTTCCATCCGTATTCCCTTTTAGGATGAAGAAGTCATTCTCGTTTTTATAAAGGCAAATTAATGAAAGTATATTTATCCACCTAAAGAGCAAATATATGTTCGAATATAATATTGTCGATAAAAAAATATTTCTAAACAAACAATTTATTTACAAACTTAATACAAAAAAAATGTAAAAGAGATTCGAACTTCTTGTTTGAAATATCATAGCATCAGGATCGGATTAAGTCCTCTGAAGTTCATTTGGCAATAAATCGGGAGGACGCTGTGGTCTGGTCTAGGCTTCGGAACCGAACGGTTGCAAGTTCAGGCTCGCTTCCAAAGAAGAACCGGCGTGTAAGCGGGTCTGGTGCACCTTAAATCCGTCGGGGTCAAACGTCCTCCCACTGGTGTGGTGTAGAAATTGGCGAGGGGAATTCAGCTCCGGTGTCGGCCACGTCATCTGAAAGTGACTCAAAAGGACGAGGTCCGTTACCCAAAATACCCCTAGCGTTGTTTCAAAACGGGACGTTAATATAACTAAACTAGGCAGTATATTTCCCCCCTTCCACGTCTTTATCTCTAAGTTCCTATACTCGATACATTTTTTAATGGTCTTTATTATCTGTGTAGGCAATTGTTTATAACAAATTTTTAATTACAGGTTGTTTTCGGGATAATTTATTACGGTATTTCTATTATATTCAAGATTCAAATTTAAAAATATTTTTAACAAAATATTTAAAAAAAAAAATCTTTTGAGCATAGTTTAAAGATTTTTTTTGTTAAAAATTGTTCATTTTTTGTAAATTTAAAAGAAAATATCTTTTAAAAAGTTTTAAACAGCACAATGTAGAACTTATAAAATATAATAGTTATAGTTATTGAAATAAGGTTGTATCATGTAATCAATACTGAATTATAATTATTTGCAAATAAATGTCCTTGTAAATTAAATATAAAATTAACAGAATCAAAATATTTCGTAACAAATGTAAGGAAGAATAGTCTCCCTCTTTTTCTCTAAAGTTCACAAGTAATCGTCCATTTTGCATATTCAATAATCCGACTTTTCTCTATCTCTCTTTATATATATATATATATATATATATATATATATATATATATATATAAGATATGAAAAGTGGTATGTGGTATACTTATATATATATATATAAGTATATAAGTGGGCTGTAAGTGACAAAAGTCATGGGATAGCAATATGCAAATATACAGATGGCAGTAGTATCACAGCGAAAAAGTATAAATGCGTAGTTCGTTTTCCAGAGCTTTCATTTTTCATTTAGAGAGCTCAAACTCTCTAAAAACTTCAACTTAACCCTCCAACAACTCCACAAGAACTTTCCTGACTCAGAAAATAGAATTGTCAACAATACAATAGCCATACAGCCAACTTCCGAGGAACAGCGAAAAGAAATTATCAAATTTCTTGACGGGATAAAAGAAGAGTACGTCCTGTCCGAAAATGCAGAAAGCAGGCCAATTAAAATTATCATCAAAGGTCTCCCAGGAACTGCCGAAAAAGATGATATAAAACTTGCCCTTACGGAAAAAGGATACAGCGTTTCCAGAATCAGAAATTTTCGTGAAAACTGCCTATACCCAATATTCCTTGTCGACCTGAAGAAAGAACCAAAATCGGAGAACATTTACAACGAAAGGTATCTCATGCATCTCCGAGTCAAAATAGAAACATACAGGAAAAAACCAGCTGCCACGATGTGTTTTAACTGTTCCGGTTTCTCCCATGCAGCCAAGAACTGCAGAATGGCACCAAAGTGCATTAAATGCGGTGGCCCCCACCAGACCCGAGATTGCAGTATTAAGGAAAAAATCCCGGCACCAACATGCATCAATTGCAAAGAAACTGGCCACCTTGCAGCCTGAAAAGGCTGTCCCAAACATCCTAAGTTGACGTATAGAAAGGGGCGCCCCACCTACGCCGAAATAGCAAGAAAACCAGACCAGGCCGCAAGTGATGTTCCCCCAAGACAGGTAATGCAGCAAAGACCTGTACCCAGAAGGCAGACATACCCAGATTCAGATTATCCCCCAACTTTAGAAGCCCACCAGTTCTCTAATATTGGAGATATCAAGGAAATCTTTGAAGCCCTGCGAGAAATAAGAACCATTCTCAAGGAATTCCCTAACTTAATAAAGGCAGCAAGATTGGCAAAAGTGGCAAAAGACCCAGAAGAGAAGAAACTCATCATACTTAACGCACTCATCGAGTAAACTTCTCTCCCAACCCAGAGTAGCTAGTTCCTGATTGGACGCCGAAGAACAACATCTTATCCAGACCCCACCGCATCTTCCCCTGACCAGATCGACTTCTCTCTAGCTTCTACAACTTCACGGACGGAGTGATCTGATTGGTTGCCTCCTCCCCTACACCTCTAGACTCTCTGCACCTACCAGTATACGTGCCATCTTCTACAGTTTTAATCTGTTTCTTATATGTTCTTTTCATTATAGGATGTTTCCAGTCCAGGGCATTAACGCTGCCATGCTCTCTATGTTCCAGGACACTGGGGATAGCCCTGCTCTGCAGGGCGGGTACCCCGTCAAAACCACCACTATTCAGAGCTTTCATTTGTGTTCAAGTTATTCATGTGAACAGGTTTTTCGTGATTTATGGCAGCACGACGAGAATTAACAGACTTTGAACGTGAAATGTTAGTTGGAGCTAGACGCATGGGTCATTCCATTGCTGATATCGTTAGTGAATTCAACATTCCGAGATCCCCAGTATCAAGAGTGTGCCAAAAGTATGAAATTTCAGGCATTACATCCCATCATGGACAGCGCAGTTTGCGACCACCTGCACGTAACGACCGAGACCGCCGATGTCTGTGTAGAACGGTCAATGTTAATAGACACGCAGCACTTCGTCAAATAACTGCAGAAATCAATGTGGGACGTACGAGGGACGTGTCCGATAGGACTGTGCGGCGAAATTTGTCTTCCTTGGGCTATGACAGCAGAAGACCGACTCGAGTGCCTTTACTGACAGCACGACATCGCCTGCAGCGATTCTCCTGGGCTCGTGAGCATATCGACTGGTCCCTAGACCAGTGGAAAACCATGGCGTGGTGAGATGAGTCACGATTTCAGTTGTTACGAGCTGATGGTAGAATTCAAGTGTGTCGCAGACCCCACGAAGCCATGGACCCAAACTGTCAGCAAGGCACTGTTCAAGCTGGTGGTGGCTGCATAATGGTGTGGGCTGTTTTTACTTGGCATGACTCGGTCCTCTGGTGCAACTGAACCGATAATTGACTGGAAATGGTTATGTTCAGCTGCTTGCAGATCACTTGCAGCCATTCCTGGACTTCACGTACCCACACAACGATGGGATTTTTATGGATAACAATGCGCCATGTCACCGGGCCAGAACTGTTCGCGAATGGTTTGAAGAACATTCCGGACAATTCCAGCGCATGATCTGGCCACCTAGATCGCCCGATATGAATCCCATCGAGCATTTATGCGACATCATCGAAAGGTCCGTTCGTGCCCAAACTCCTGCACCATCCACACTTTCACAATTATGGACGTCTATACAGACAGCATGGCTCAATATTCCTGCAGAGGACTTCCAACGACTTGTGGACTCCATGACACGTCGAGTTGTTGCACTTCGCCGGGCAAAAGGAGGACCGACACGATATTAACAGTCATCCCATGACTTTTGTCACTTCAGTGTGTATATATATATATATATTGAAATTTTGATGTATATGTGCGAAAATCTATCAAATAATGACAAGTAAAAAAAATTAAACCTACCTAAAAACGATACATTTGAAAGTATAAGCATATATGAAAAATGTAACATAATTACAATTTAATAACAAAAACACACAACTAATGTCAAAACAATTTATTTACATTGTATACCCAAAATAAAACGAAACAGTAAATCAAGTCCGTGTTTCTTTAAAATCAGGTCAAATACAGTTTATTTATTGGTCGAGATTGAGATACCTACAACAGTATTAAACACATAATTTTTAAACTTTTAATTTAAATGTAAACACAGTTGTCATCACGCGCAAACACAGATGATGTCACGACAATCACGTTCGAACTTTCAAAGCCAGATGGCGTAACGCACATGTCTGACTTTCCAATGCCAGTTGCGGTAATGCAATGCAGATTAGAAATTTTTTATTTCCTTTATTCTGCTTTCTTTTAATTTAAAAGTATTTCAGAATGAATCCGAAAGATCTGTTAATCAACAACATTTGATTTTAAATACATCAAACACTAAAAAAATAAACTGAATTGTTTGAAATATTCGGTCGAAATTCTTCCAAGCCTAACCTCAATTCTGTTGGGAAAAAAAATCTGGAGCCTTACTTATCTTTTGCTTGATTTGGCCTCAGCTTTTTGGAGCGAAAGTTAGTTTTTAATGAATAAAAAGTTAAGCACTCCATGAACCGGAATAAAAAGTAGCCTATATTCTATTCCTGACTGTAATCTATCCTTGTACTAAATTTCATCCAATTCTGTTCAGTCGTTCTGGCGTGATGTAGAAACAAACATCCATTCATCCAAACTTTCACATTTGTATATTAGTATAGATTAAGCATTAAAATTAATCTCAGTAAAAAATTAAGAAGGAAAGGAAGATAATTTTGAAATTTTCCTCTTTTGATACTCAAGGCAAATCATTTTGTCGACGAGCAAGGGTAGTAAGGGAATAAAGAAAAATTTTGTAGAATAATGATTATTACTAAGGAATAAAGAGAAAATGAAATGGAAGCTTGAGCATATTTAACATAAAAATGGCTCATTCCTTCAGCTCCAAGGATGGAAGCTAGTGAATCTTATTTTTTGCAGGGAAAAGCAAAGCGCCTGGAACAATGGTATTTGATGAGAGTTTCAGAAAAAAAAGTCAATATACTGATGACGAAAGAACAACTCTTCTAAACAAGAACAGATTACCGGTTAGGTCTGTGGTCGCCAACCTATTGAAATGGAAGAGCCAAAAACTACAATTTACAAAATGTTCCAGTTTTAAAAGAGCCACTAAAAATGTTCGATTTAATATTATAGTATTTGCTTATATATGTTTGATGTTTGAGTTTAAAATGAACGATTTTAAATTCGGAATAATCTTTATTCAAATAAAAACACAAATATAGATAGTTACATCAATGGGAGCATGACTTTGCATGCCTTTTGAAAATTTGATTAGA
The DNA here is from genome assembly GCA_026543055.1 of Argiope trifasciata. NCBI lineage: Eukaryota > Metazoa > Arthropoda > Arachnida > Araneae > Araneidae > Argiope > Argiope trifasciata. Next base: position 3,440,571 of record JAPMOQ010012849.1, on the reverse strand, counting down.
TCTGGCTCGCAGCTTGTTGTTTTAAGTTTCAAGCACGACTCTAGACTTTTATTTATTTGTTGATTTCTAAATTTACTTTTTATTGTATCCACTCAAGAGAATGCTTTCTCACACGAATATATCGACCCGAAGATCGTCAGCACTCTATATGACAACTCCTCATTTCACTGTAACATTATGAAAGACTTTTCCTTACGTCGAATGTGAGGGCTTCAACTTACAGAATTTCTTTTAGAGCTGTTTCACTTGTGCATGCATTTCTGAAACTCTAATTCTTACAGCATGTTCTTGAGTTCTGTGAACTTGCCACTCCACAAGTCTTTGGTTTTCAAATCAAACGGTGACTGTTTGGGTGAGACAGAAATGAAATGCAATTGGCTGAAAGATAAATGTGGTTATGGAGTCTCAACAAAACAATAGTTTAAATTTATTTCATTACGGTCATGTTAAGCTTAGCGATTTGTAATTAACGATTATGTTAAAAGAAGCTCCTTCAGAAAAATATCTTTGAATTTTAAGGAGACATAAATTTTATCCATTTTATATGAATACCATGGGGTTTTTTAATATTTTCTTGGAATCTTTTCTGTAACTGTAGTTAGAATTTTAAGATCTTTTTCCTTTAAACTTATTGCACTTTTATTTTATAAAAACAAAACGTTGTTTGTATTTTGACCTTGAAGAAAATTTTTCTTTAATAGATCATTTGGCAATAAACCCATACCTCTTGTTTGGCGCAGCATGGCCAGCTTTGGCCCTTGCGCCATAAAAATCCAAACATCCATCCTAAAAGAAGCTTTTAAGAGATTAGAGTACTTAAAAATATATTTTATTATTATATAATATATTATTAATTTTTCACTTGGAATTGGAGAGCCGCAACTTTACATCAAAAGAGCCGCAGATTGCCGATCCCTGGGTTAGACGGATCAAGTAAATGTCTAGAATCTCTACACTCTAGAGAGGTTGCAGGTAGTGGATTTAAAGATGTAGTCAGCCTTGTTGCTGATTACAAATATGTTAAGAGCTTTAATATAAATTTTAAGCTCTAGAATTATATAAGCACTTTGTCTAGTATAATTATTTAGGCTCCAACTGTGTTTTAAAGTCTCTATATCAATACTTTTCGACGCTTGCACTTCTCTAAGGGATGATACGAAGAAAAAAGAGCAGTTATAACACCTCCTATTTTCGCAGATAATCTGAGTTGACACTATTGCTAAATGTAAATATCTCCTACTTTCATCTCCCCCCTTCCCCCTTTTTTCTAAAATAAATGTGCTCTGACTCATATGCAAAAGTGCGGAGTGTTTCAGAATTCGAGAATGATCAGTATGTGTTTCATTTCGAGTATTGAAAGCATCCGCTGTATTTATAAACTTCTACCACTTGTACAAATAATATTGTGTGGTATAAATGAGGCTGATGCTCAGTCCCATGTCATAGCAAATAAATAATAACGTATTCATTAATAGAAGATTACTAATATAAAAAAATTATCTTAAAATAAACCATTAACATATTAATTAAGTTAACAGAGTGTGGAACTATAAAATTAAATCAACCAGTTTTTTTTAAAAAATTACCTTCTAATGTGCATTGCCTAGGGCAGTTACTGCTTTTGAAAGAGGAAAGAAGTATAACTGCTTTGATCCAAAAAAATTCAAAAGGAATTTCTATAAATTCACTGTTTACTGGAACTTTCTCGCCTAATCTTCAACAAAATTTTGTGCATTCTTGAGATTTGATCTCGAAACTTTGGGGTCCGTAGCCGCGTAACATAACCCCTTGACAAAATTGTACACTCGTACTCCGAGGTTTTTATGTGGCTAATGAACTTACCACCACATTATTACCACTACAGTGAGTTGGATGTGAGACGAACGATGTTATTCCACCAAGTATTTTTAGATGAGAAACGAATGTTTTTAATCGCGCCAAGCGTTATGAGGGACGGCTAATGTTTTTATCACACCAAGCGTTATACCTACTTTTGCTACCGCTAGAGGGCACCACGAAAGTTGCGTTTATTAGTTCAGAACCAGGGCCACCAATGTGCATACTTGAGGTTTGAACTCAGAACATTGGGGTTCATAGCCGCGTAACATAACCGCTAGATAAAAGTGTGCACTCGCATCCGGAAATTGTTGTGTGGCTTATAAACTCACCACCACAATCTTTATCTCCTTTTCTCCGCATAAAATAAAGCAACGAACACCTTGCATGGCATTGGAAGCGACAGTTATGATTGAAGATATTTTGTGTGAATGTAAAATTTTTACTTATCCCATTACAAGAGTATGTATTTATGGTGAATTTTCTCCTGCCGATTGGCAACCAAATCTAATACAAAATGACTATCATAGTTCACAAAATAGCATTTCGAATTTCACAGATTTAAATCATTATGTTTTTGAATTATTACGTTTATATGCATGCAAACATACAAACCCACAGATCTTGATTCGTTTGATGAATTAATTCAACATTTGATAAATATCTATACGTTAGATCTTAAACTTGTGAATCAAATTCTATGAAACAATTTATTTTCATTTTGAAGCTATCGGTTTTACTTGCACTCGAATATTCAGACAGGCCGACTTCTAGTATATAGATTTTGTTCAAAACTTGTTGAATATCTTTGTTTAATATTAAGATCTTTATCCTGTGTATCGACTTCTATGTACCTAGTTCTTTTTATTTTGCAGTTACCGAGTTGAATTTTATTCGAAAAGTCAGATAAACCGACTTCCAGAAATGCATTTCTTTCAAAATTTGGTAGAAATCAATAGACATAATTCCATGTACCAAATTTCAAAACACTATGCAAAATGTTTTTGAGTTATTTTTTCATAAACAAATAGACTTATTGACAAAATGTGTTTTTGGCCCTCAAGGAGGTTTGAAACTTGGAGATCCCATAAAATGATGACTTAATTATTATATATATATTTTTAATAATGATGTTGACAATATTTCCTCTATATTACATAATCCTTTCTACAATCTTTTACAGGCAATCGAAATTACCCCAAAATTATCCAACAAAAAATTATACTTATAAATGAAAAAAAAAAAGCAAGAGGCACTCGTCTGAATGATTTCAATAATAATTTATTTATCGCATCTAAATAAACTTGCACTGAAAAAAAAAATTAAAGTAACCTTGATCTATATTTCCTGACCAATGCCAAGCTAAAATTTATTTTATCTGCCTTATTACCATTCCCTCCCTCTCATTTTCATGATGTAGACTGGTAAACAAGATTTTTGCACAGGCATCCATCAAATCTTTTGGCTCCGATCCTGCTCTCGCGCGTGTGCGAATTGCGTTGCCAGCGAGGTCTCTCGAAAAGATGATTGATGGTGCTTCAGGTACCACACCCTCATCGACTCGTGGTTTAGATGCGAGATGAAATTTATTTCCGAATCGGAATTTTTAATCAGGGCATTGCAAAACAGAAAATTAGTTTTTTTACTGCCATGCTAATCTATAAATTTCAATTCTGGACCACCAAAGACGATAAGCTCAAGAAGAATATTCTATTTCAAGGTTTCTTAAACTACTGCACATGTACCATTTATGGTACAGGACATTAATTTTGAGAATTTTACTTTCTCAAATACGATATATGTAAAGAGATATGTATATGTGTATGAGATTTGTGTACGTATATGTGTATGAGATTTGTATATGTATATGTGTATGAGATATGTATATGTGTATGAGATATGTATATGTGTATGAGATTTGTGTACGTATATGTGTATGAGATTTGTATATGTATATGTGTATGAGATATGTATATGTAAAGAGATATGTTAATGTGTATGAGATATGTAGTATTTGTGTATGTAAAGAGATATGAGATATGTATAAGGTGTATATATATATGATCATCCAAAAATTCAAACCCATGATATTAACTAATCACCATGTTTTAGACCACTCAGAATCCGAAAAACACGCCTTTGGAATTATGTCTCTATAAGAATTGGTTACCTCAAAAAGGCTTTGAAATAGAGAAATAAAATTCTAATTTCTCATACTATATTTGCACATTTTTATCAAATTTGGATGAAATTAAGAAAATGGAAGTCTGTCTAACTGTCGTTAAGCAATGTGAACATGATATTCAAAAGTGGAATTCCTATATTGATGAAAATTGGCAAATTGGTTTATAACACAAATTACAGATAGGCATTAAACGTTGTTCCTGACTGTCAAAGGGCATTTATTGCTATTTTATTTTCGTCTGAATGTGAATTTAAAACTCAAAAATGCTACGATTCAGTTAGCTGAGGTTGGTATGCAGTTTTGTAGCCAAAATTGTAGGTCAGTATCTAGAGCCAGCCTCCACTTCAAAGGGGCCTGAATACAAGAAGTCATTTGGGGCCCTAATGTAAAGCAAGAAAAAAAAAATACAAATACAAATTTGAACATTTATTAATGCACATTTATTTAATGCGTGAGTTTATTTTTGCTAATACATCATTTACTTCAGAAAAATTACAATTTTTTGCAATTTCTTTTTCAATGCTATATAGCAAGTGCATTTAAGCGTTCTGAGCACATGATTGCCTGAGGACATTTCTTCGTTAATTTTAATCTGCAGAAAGAGGGCCCAGCACTTGATGTAGTAATTGGCACGTAATGTTTTAACACAATGTATTTAGAAATAATTCATTATTATTATTATTATTTAGTATGAATGGCAACAAGTCTTATGCGTTATTTATGTCTCTTTCATTCAAAATCATGTCCCGTAACAAACAAATTTCTTGGATTACATTTTCATCTACAACTGTGTTATAAAATTTTACAAAGTTTTTGGAACTTTTATCTCATTCCTATTTTGTGCCTTGTAGCAAAGCCTGACGACAGCTAATAAATACCTTCAACAGCTCTTAATCTCTCACTTAGAATAAGTTTCAATTTTTCTGGCGTCTATGTAATTTCTAAAATTTTTAAGACTGAAATCATGTATAAAGAAGATATTTAAATTATTATCATCATTTTTCAAAATATTGTTTTTTCATGTATTAAACAGATTCCTAATTAAAGACGAGTTTAAAAGAAAATTAAAAACTAAAAAATGCTAATTATATGTAATACATTTCATGTTATTAAATTTTAACAAAATAAATGATTGCATTTCGCTTTCCAAGTTTTGAAAATTATTCATGCCACTCGTAGCTTCAATTCAGTTTCTGCATACTTTTTATTGCAAGACACAATTAAAGATTCGGTAAGACTTAAGATTAATGCTGAATTACTAAACAAAACCTAACAAAATCATGTCGACTTTCTGAAAACTCGTCATCAGTCAATCAAATAAAAATGGGTTGTGTCTAGCCAGGACTTATAATAGTTAAAAATATATAGTTTAAATATAATTTTATAGCTTGCACTTATAATAGTTTTTAAAAAGATTCGAACTCCATATTTTGACGAATCAGCACCCAGAATCTGAGAAACTTATTATTTTTTTTTAAATCACGCCTATGGATGAACACAAATATACAAAAGCGAAATGAAATTTTGTATACAGTTTTTACTTCAGGTTTTAAAATCTCTATCAAACTTTTAGCGAACTGCATTCAGAGGAAATTTGTCAATTCAATGATCCGGAAGTAATTTAGCACGATAGCAAATGAGCAATATTTGATGCACAGATTTAACATCTGAAGGGTTGGTTACAAGACACAGTCTACAGAGGAGGATGCGTTTCCCCTTCGACCCCTCGTTTTCTGGGCTGCTTTGATGCCCGAGCATTTTACCGACAAATTGTCAATAGAGTCGACAGGCATCAAGGAAACCAGAAAACCACAAGAGAGGTCGAAGGGGAAGCACGTGGCTCGTCTAAAGGATGGACGCGCCGTAGGAACGCCACTTTACACAACTTGTACCCACCTTCAGATGAGGCATGAGTTCCCCCTTCGACCCTTCTTGCGGTTTTCTGAGCTCCTTTGATGCCTGAGCATTTTACCAACAAATAGTTGGTAGAATCGACAGGCATCAAATTAAACCAGAAAAACCACAAAAGTGGTCGAAGGGGGAGCGTTTGGCTCGTCTGAAGGATGGATTCGCCGTATCAATGACCCTTAATGAAGTCATGTTCGCATTACAACGGAAAGAGGGGGCGAAAGCTTCTGTGGATAAAGATTCCCGAGCACCTGAGGGCAGAAGTCTGACTTCTGGCTCATATGAAGATAACACTCGCTTGCACAACCCCGTTTTACTGGGGAAAGAGGCTCTTTCACACACTTCACTGATAGAACACAAAGGAAAGAATAATCATATCCAAACCAGGGACGCTCAGATCACGGGACGACGTGCAACTCTAGGTCAAAAAATCGGCATTTAAATGTTTAAAGTATTTCAAATTAGGATCGACCGTCTATCTATCTTCTTATTCACAAGCGTATAAACGTAATAGCATAGACTTAATCTGATCATTGATCCTATCAGTAAAATAGTTTGGTATGGAATTTGGACATGATTCCATGATGACATATTAATATTTGACATGATTTTTTAAAAACTGTTATAAGTGCAAGCTATAAAATTATTTTTAAACTATTATTTATAAATGATAAACCACATACTTATAAGTCCTGGCTAGACACACTAACAGCCCATTTTTGGTATGGAATTCTTCATTTGGTTGACAAATGAGAGTCCAAAATGCATATTCGGTTTACTTCACTATTCTACTAAGCACTAAACGCTCTTGTAAGGGATTTTGAAAATGGATGCTTCTTGATGTTTTTTCTTTCTGCGTTAGGTTCGCATGAATTTTATCTTTCAGCATATTTGTGAGCGTTTCTTCTCTTTTTCTTTTATCTTTCACTTTGTTTTACTAATTACTACACTAATATGAGAAGGCAATTTGCCTCAAATACAGCATAGGGCAGAAACTTATTTCTTAACATATTCAGTAAAAAGGACATTTGTTCTCAAATTTTGCTCAACACGTTTTTTTACGAATTTTAATCAATTTTAATCTCGATCGATAGTATTCGTTTTAAATCCCTCATAAAAAATCTAGTTAATATTCGAAAAAATATATATATGAAAACCCACATAATTTAATTAAATATGAACTCCCCTCCTTGCTCTCTTCTAGTATTGTATGCTTGATTATTAGATTTATCCTATTGTTAACTTAGTAATAATCATTGATTAAACTTCAATTGTTATGGGATGCAAAAGGTTTCAATAATCACTCATAGTATTGTTATTAGCAGAAATATTACTGCTTAATGATAAACACATGTACAAAATACAAACAATATAATAGATGAAACAATGAATCCATCTTCTGCTACTCTGTTAAGAATCATTTCTCTTTTTGCAACTGATCGTTGTGTGACTTTTTTTTGCTGAGCTATGCTTGGTGTGTTTTGTTTCAATGAGGCTACGGCCATCGTTGGATGGATCGTCCTATGGGCGATCTTGGAACTGTTGAAGTATTACATGTTCCCCCACTTACCCTCAATCGGAGATCTGTTTTTCGATCCCGATTTGGATCAAGATGTTGATACACCATCTGATCCACCTGCGACTCGAGTAGAATCCGTTCCAGTGGTTCGCTCCTACATGGTATTTAGGATATGCCAGGCGTTAGAACTTCCAGCGAAACTGGCTCCACCTGCTACCCAGAAGTCTGAAATCACTGTTGTAGAATCCTACGCGGTCTACAAGCTGTGCTCAGCTCTGGGTTTGCCTGCACGGATGGCTCCTGTCGGAGTGCCAGTTGTAGAATCTTTTGAGATCTACCAGTTCTGTTTGGCCTTGGATATTCCAGTGAGATACCGGTCGCAGAAGGACGCAGTTTAACATCAAAGCTGTCGTCGGCTGCCCGATGCAGTTTTCAGATCAGAACTGTCTTCGGATGCAGCAATGGAGGGTGGGTGGGCGGGGAACGAAAGTAGCCCACCCCCACGTGGTGTTCCCTGGGCAACGGTGCAGTTCTTTGGAACTGCATCGGCTAAGAGGCTACTGAAGTATAAAACAAATAATGAACTTTTTATTTAATTTGATAAAACTGCACACCTAATTTTTGGTTTTGCGTTTCAATGCTACATTACTAGCATCAAACTCAAAACATGCGGAACGTGTATTTATGGTAGCAACAATAGCAATGTTTTTTAGATATGCACATATTAGATTCTTACATTTTTACATTTACATATTACATTTTTTAGATATTTTGCTTTTTGTTTCAACAACTTAATATAAACCTATACGTACATATGCTCACATAAAATATATTACACTAGATCAGAGTGTCGGCAACTTGAGGCTCATAAAATGCAACTATATAATATGTCGACTCTTTTGATGTAAAGCTGCGGCTCTCTAATTCTACACAAAAAATTAATTATTGGGTGAAATAAAAGCATTCCTCAATGATAGAAACATCGAACATCCTGATCTGGAAGAAGGCAAATACTATAAAAATTCTATTACATGCTAGATATCTCAATGAAACAAAATGAACTAAATCTGATACTGCAAGGGAAAGACAACCCAGCCAATTCCTTGTTTCAAGAAGTAGTTTGTTTCGAAAAACCGTAAATTGCCTTATCATAATTGGCGTCGGAAATTCAAATAAGGTATTTTGTTCTGATTGCTGACAATTCTTATTTTCAACGGATACAGACGTAGTTTTGAAGATTTAACATTGATCCATTATTTCAAACGATTCTGTTTATTTTCCTAGTGTTTGATGCATTGAAAATTAAACATTGTTAATTAATCGATCTATTCATGATGAATCTGTGAAAAATTTGTTGAAAAATTTGTCCCCTGCATGTATGTATATGGCGAATGATGGCGAGTTCTGTCCTCGTCTTGGCCATAAACTGCCGTGTTGGCTAATGGCAGTTGGGGCAGGTTAAATATGTATTGACTGCAAAGACCTCCAAGTTCCCATAGCAAATTATACATCTGGGAGTACTGAATCAGGGATGAATAGGTTTCTGATTTGGATCTGAATTCTGACTTGCGGATGAATGAATGAGTTCGACCGCCCTCTTAAAAGGGTCGTATCGTGTGCGTTCGAGCAAAGCCGTACTTTCACCATAACAGTGCTCGTTCACAACGAAAGGCGCCCACTTCGGCCTTCATTCGAAATGGCTCCGCTCATTCGGGCTTGGTATGACCAAGTGGCATTAGACCCACCCATATATATATAAGAAATGCTGAACATTTCTGAATTTTGAATTAGATATTGAATTATTAATTAAAAAGTATCCTTTCCGCCAAAAAAAAAAATCTTTTCATTTCCCAACAGCCAAATAAGTAAAGCTTCAGTTTTTTTTATATTTTTTTCCCCACACTAAAGATTTAACAAATTTTTGGCCGATTATTTCAAATGATTCTGTTTATTTTTTTAGTATTTGATGCTTTTAAAATCAAACGTTGTTAATTAATCAATATTTCGGATGGATTCATTCTGACGTACTTTGAAATTTAAAGAAAACAGAATAAACGTAATAAAAAATTTCTAATCTTCACTGCATTACCCCAACTGGCGTGAGAAAATCACGCATTTGCGTTATGCTAACTGGGTTCATTTAATTGTGTTTTCATTTAAATTAAAAGTTAAAAATTATGTGTATTACACTGTTGTAGCAATCTCAATCTCGATCGATAAATAAGATAGACTTGATTTTAAAGAATCACGGACTTGATATGCTATTTTGTTTCATTTTATTTATACAATATAAATAAATTGTTTTTAGGTTAGTTGTGTGTTTTTGTTATTAAATTGAATTTATGTTATATATTTTTCGTATATGCGTATACTTTTAAATATCGTATTTTAGGTTATTTTTTTTTATTTGTCATTATTTGATAGTTTTTCGACATACCCAGAAAACACGAATCTAATCTCTCGAAGAACAATAATAAAGCTTTGGCTATGAAAGTAGATAGAAGTTCTATTTGCAATTTTAATGGGCTCTTTAGTCAAACTCCCTCCAAGTGTAAGATAAATACGAGGACGCTTTATAAGAAGATATCATGCATAAACTTCTTGTGTACAACCGACCACCCTACCACCACTGAGCGTAGCAGTATCCACATTATAATCTTGCATAGGCTGGATGGCACTGACAATGACCTAATTATTGGCAGAGCTTTGGTAAAGATTGAAGATAAAAGGATTTCCATACCTGGAAAATGTCTCGCTGATTTCGGCCTACCCCCACTGCAGTGAAAAAGGCGAATTACAGGCGAAGTTATGAAGGAGCTAAACTACGACAACGCGGTTTTAGAAGTGCAGGTCAATGAAATTACATTCCAGTTACATCCCAAGCAGCGTCAAGTCTACGAAACGATTCTGAACAGATTAAATAATGGGATTACTCTTTCTTGATGCACCAGAGGGTATGGATAAGACATTTGTGCTAAATCTCCTGCTAACTCAACTCCGCATCGGCCGCAATGTAGCTCTGGCTGTAACTTCCGCTGGCACAACTTTGCTTAATGGCGGCCGGAATGCACATTCTGTTTTCAAATAGCTGCTGAATTTTGCAAGAGAAGATACCACAACATGCAACTCACCAAAAACAGCGGTCAGGAAATCCTTTTGTACTTATGCAAGTTAATAGTATGGGACGAGAGAGTATATTGTTACGGATTTCCTATATTAATCCGTCGGGTTCTTTTAAACTTGTA
>JAPMOQ010012849.1:3253499-3423074 GCA_026543055.1 Argiope trifasciata | reverse complement strand
GGTTTCACAAATTTTCTTATGGCATGTATTGTTTTGATAAATCACAATTGAAAATTTAAATCTTCGAGTTAGCTTCGATACCTGTTTTCTCCGAGCGGAGCTCGGTCACCCGCTGGTTAGTTAAATGACAATTTCTTGGTTACAGAAGAAACAGTAAAAGTTGTTATAAAGCTCCAAATTTAGTCAGTAGAGCCATGGAGATAATCAAAATAAATAGATATCACATGGTACATCTTTTATATTATGTTGAAGCTGCTATCATATCTTCTCTTCTATTTTTAAGTCAGGTAGTAAGGGAAAGAATGGATGGCATATTTCCTACTATTTCTAAATACTTGCTATTTTGATAAATTTGGTGCATATTTTGAAGCGAGGTTTTTTGATAATAAGAGATTAAATCTTCATTTTCGTTATGTTAAACTATTTTGATAGTTTTGTTGAACGAACAAAATTTGGGTCTCATGCTCCTCCGGTCAATCTAATATTTGTAAATTTTAAATACTTATATTTGAACACCCATGCAAATGCGGGTATCTGCACTCCATATCTATGCCACGCCTTCTGTACTTAAATATCTTATAGGAAATAGCACAGGCATTTGTCGCATGCAAGTTGTCACGAAATTCAGAACTGTTTGACTTTGAGAAAGGCATAATTATTGAACGCAAAAGAAATGGTCGATCCTTAAAGGATATATCAAGCGAGTTAAGCATTCCAAAACCGACAGTGGCTTTTGTGATCAAAAAGTGGAAGGTGATTCAACCCGACAGACCCACGAGACTGAGGTACCCACAGGCAAGTGCTGTCCAAAGCTCGGAAAAATCGCACCAAACCGATGGCCCACATACTTCAGGAATTCCAACATGCATACGGTAATGTTGTTTCGATAAATATGATCCGCACGAAATCACATTTGCTTGGTTCACACGGTCGTGCTGCCGCCCGTAAGATTTTCAAACACGCCGCTCGGTTGTGGTGGTGGAAGGCAGTCGAAATTGGACCATAGATGAATGGAAACAGATTCTGTGGAGTAATGAATCAAGGTCAAACCTCTTCCAAATGGATGGCAGAGTCTCAGTTTTGCGTATGCATAGAGAACATCTTTTACCAGAATGCATTGAGCATACAATAACGTTTGGCGGAGATGGAATCAGGGTTTCAGGTTATTTCTTGTAATATGGACAGGGACCTTTGATTTCAATTCAAAACAAGTTTAACGTCAGATCCTACTGCATTATTCTAGATAATAATGTGCTTCCTACGCTGTGACATTTTTAAATGTTAAATAATTGTTATTTCCAGAATGATAACACAGCCAGTCATTTTGCGAGGTTCACCTTTTATTGATATGATGACATGGGGTGAACTGAACTGACCTGCCCGACTCCAGGCATGAATCCTATAGAAAATCTCTGGGACGAATTGCACAACAGTCCAAAATCGGTAAAAGAAGTTATATATCTTCTCCACATCAAATGGAAGAAAATGTCACTGTTCACTATCCAAATACTTGAAGAAAGCATGCTCCGGACCGTTAAGATTGTTACTTCAGGTGGAGGCTCTACCAACTATTGAATATGAATAAATTATTTTTATGCCTTTTAACACAGGTGTTTAATTACTTATTGATAGATGGTACATATGCAAATGTGTCTAATACTGCAAATTGCACCATAATGTGAACGAGAAATTGCAAGCTATGCAAAAAAGTATCAATAATTTTTAGATAATTAAATAATGATAAATGAATACTATCAAGAAAATAAATTAATTATTATAGAAAGTCTTTAGAATAGTTGGAACATAGCTTTTGAAATCAAACAATCGCAACTGCCACTACCATCAAATTTTAATAACTGAAAGTAATAAGTTTCCAAAATTTGGAATACGACTTTACATTGTTTAAATCTGAATATTGCCGACTATCTAAAAGATTGGTGAAGAACGAAGTATATTATATGTAGACGAAAAAATATCATGATTTTGGTAAACAAAAAATAATATTTCCTTAAATTTCCTCAACTTGAATTTATGTGAAAAGCAAAATTACTTAAACAATATTTCAGTTGCAATTTTTAAATAAATAGGAAGATTTTTTTGACGTTGGTAATATATTTAAGAGTGATAGGCCATTCGATTCTACCCAAAAGTTTTGATTAAATCGATAGAAATGGAATATGATAGTTAATTTAAGCTTTTAATTTGAGTGAATATGATGGCAACTTCTTATTAAGAGATTTTATTATGCATGTACAACAATATTCGGACAAGTAAATTTGATTTTAGAATTTGTATACAGAATAAACTGGTTTGGATTCATCTATGGATGAATTCCTGATCCACACCATGCAACATTACAATGGTGAAGACAGGTCTTACAAATTAATATGCAACAGAAAAAAAGACGAAGTTTTGATTTTCTCATCCCTTTACAAAAGCAATACAGATGGAATGAAAACCGCTAATATTCAATTTCGAGGATTTTGCTCTGTAAAAGGCTATGCTTTTTTTTTTTTAATTCAGCATGTCGACTTTAATTATTCAAACCGCATCTACTATCCGAAACAATCTCTGACAAATAATTCCAAATCTTGTTTCAATGGATCTGCACAAAATTTGATGTGATGACAGAATTTATAAAACGGTGCGAAAAATCGCAATGAGAAAATTTCATTGCAGAGAAAAATTTAGCGATAACAGACAAAGTAAATTGTTGTGAATTATACAACTGTATACAAAATGTAATAAGAAGCAAGATAAAAATTAAGTGATAATTATTCCAAAAGTTGCTCAAAAGGTAAGTAACATTCAATTTCAAACGCGATCGAAACCATTGCCCACTAGAAAACAGCAGACAAAATTCTGGAGGAGATCCAATAAGGTACAAGATAAAATATGTAATGTTAAAATTATTACAACAGCATCTCCTAATGTAAGTTCAATTTCAGACTTAATCAAATCATTGACTTCAAGAAGACAGCAGACAGAAATGAAGAAGTGATCCAACAAGGCGCAAGATGAAATGATGTTAAAATTATTCATCTTACTCGATTACAAATTAAGGGATTACAATTCAGCTTTAATTTTATCTTTCCATTGATTTGTTGAGAAGTCTTTAAAAAATCATTTTCAGCTGTCAAAGTTCAGAAGTTTTGAAAAAAAAATTCAGACTTTTCAGTATATCAATCATCTTAGTAGGGCATTTGCATATTTTATTCAAATGAATCCTTTAGTTAAAATATATTCGATTCCAGGAAAGAACTGACAGATATCTTGGAGGGTAATATAATCCTATAGCACTTTAAGGTTGAATTTTTTTTTTCAGCAGGAATTTTATCTGATTCTTCCTTTCAAAATGGGTGATTTATTTTGCAGAAGCACACTGTTATCTCTAGTCTCACCCCCCCTTTTTTAGATTGATTTATTTCAATGAAAGGATAATACATTTCAGTACTGGGGTTCGTTTGCAAGTTGTCTATGTGGTGAATCATGATAAAATTGTATGGGCATGGGTCAAAGTCTGCTTTTTCAATAACTTTTTGCTTTTGTTCAATGGCTAAACTTTATGCAGCTGTTTTTTCTTCAATATTATCATTTGAAACGTTTCGAAACACTGCTGCTGGTAGTCTTTTTTTTTTTTTTAAATTCTATATATGACCTTCCTCAATACAAATCATACTGTTAATATTCTTCCCATGCTCTATGGATGCTTTCTTTAATTAGTAAACTATGGTGTTACTATTCATTTTTCACATAGACTTCATTAAAGCCATTCATCGAATTCTGATACACCTCGATAATATCTACAAGAATGGCATAGCACCTCTTAACCATTAGGTAAGGTATAACATTTTGCTTATATGATAGCACCCACAGCTTAGCATTTATAATGTATCACGTACCTTTCAATGCTTCATCGCTGAAGTTATTTGTGGCCTCAAATTTATCTAAACTCCAGAAAAGTATATTGAGAATCTCAGATTTTTTTTTTTTTAAATTATAGATTCAAAATGTTGTAAGGGTTCTATAATAATATAAATTATGGGACCATCGAAATTTGAATCTTAAAAATAATTTATTGAAATATTAAAAGACCAAGATATATATTTATTTAAATAAAAATCTTACAGATTTAATAAAATAGTTGATTGCTAAAAGCACCTAGTAAATAATATTATCAACATAATTCTGTTAAAATTATTTATAATATGCGGGACTATGGGGATACTAATAGAAATAAAGTTAGTTTAAATATTTAATTTGAGGTTTAATCAGTATTATAGCATCAAATTGATGAAAGTTAGTTTTTATCATGCATGTTATAACATATTTTACAGACACATTTTATTTTAATTTTGCAACAGGAATAATTTAGAGGGGGAAAAAAAAAACAGTTTTGACTAATGCATGAATAAATCTGTGATAACATGCAATTTCACAACTAAGCACACAAGTTAGTAGTGGCATGTAAAAATGTAGATAACTTGCTTCAGCCCTACAAATGCTGGCTGTACCAATGATTGAAATCATGCAACTACCAGTAAAATAATATTACACAAGTAAATGAAAATTAGATTATAAATTACCAACACATTACCTTCTCGAGCTATGACATCGGCATCAATAATTTCAATACCCATGTTACGGAGAAATGTTGACACTGAGCTTTTACCAGAGGCAATGCCTCCAGTAAGCCCAACAAGAAACATTGTAAAAGAGGAGCTTTTAGTAACTGAAAAACAAGAATGAAAATATTTTATATAAATGGAACATTAATTAATGTTCATAACTGTTATACATACAAATCAAACTAAAAGCAAAATATATATGAAAAAACCATGAAATCAAAATAAATAAATAATAATAATAAAATCTACAATTGCAAATTTCAAGTTATCACATGAGAATATTATTATTTTTCAAGTCATTATTTATCTTAATTAATATGTCAATAACAAGTTTAAACTGGTTTGGAACAATCACATCTCTAACAATATCTATCTCTCTATCTTGCTCTCTCTATATAAAATGATAATTTTTTTAACTATTCATCCTCAATTTTTCTAGCTAGCAAACAAAGTTTTGGAACTCAATCAATTTTGAGATGAAAAAAACCCATCGTTTTTCTAAATATCAATGCATGCTAAACCCGAGAGTCTCGTAATTATTGGTTAATAACTTTAATTAATTAAGACAATTCCTAAGAATTCAGTAAATGAATAAGTTGGAAACCAAGTTATAACTTTAATTTGTGAAACCTTCTTCAATTCTCCCAAATGAGACACTTTCTGGAATATTTTTTAATAACCCTAAAAGCGAAAAATTGATGTCTTAAAAGTGATAAATTGCCAATTTGTTGCCTTTATATTTTGAGTCTTCAAAAATTTCAAACCAAAATATCATGTTCTAATAGATCAAAATAATTTTTTTAAAAAAAAAAGACTAGATATGCATGTTTAAAAATCAAGTAGTTGTTGGATAACTATTAATTAATTATCTTTATTTGTAATAAAGATGAATTTGTGTTTGTATGTGTGCATATTGGTACTTTAAAGGTTAGACCATTTAATATAAAAATATCAAACTTAGCACATAAATACTTTGGAGAGAATAAATATACATATTTCAAGTGAACATTTAAAAATTTTTGTTGATGAGAAATGTAGCAAAATTTTCATTATAATTTCAAAAATACTACAGCACAAAATTACTTTTATATCACATTAAAGGTAAAAAATTATATTTCAGTATAACTCCAATGTTTAAAAGATTTCTGTATTAGTGTGTTACGTACTTTTATTCTAGTAAATTACATGATTATCTGAATTTAAAAATATTTTGTTGAAGAAGTTATCAAATCAAATTACACATTAAAAAAATTAATTGAAAACTTTAATGTGCATTAATCCTGACAAACCAATTGGTCATCAAAGAAGACCAAGCAGGAATAAATTTAAATTGAAAAAAAGATTTAAAATTAATATTATCATTTGATAGTTAAAAACACAAGAGAGAATCTAAAATCATCATTATATAAAAATTCAGGCAGATTTTCTAAACATGAAACTTAGGATACAAAAATAAATAGCTTATTTTACAATTCTTAAATTGAAAATGTTTTTTTAATTATTATATTTTTTAAAGTTCACTCTGTTTCCAATTTTTATATGACAGATATATTTTTAAAATTTGAAAAATCAGTTATAATTAACAGTATTCTATTCCAAAAAATAAATAAATAAAAGAGATTATTGCATTAAAATATTTTTTTAATATCAAATTTATGTTTCATAAATACTAAATTTAAATATGTAAATAAGTTAAATAAAACTTTAAATAAGCTATATGAATTTTCTATACTGTTACAGAAGAATTAAGTAAAAAAAAAGCATTTTGGAACATTTATTCAAATATTTGAATTAATTTACCAAAATATGTATTCAAGATAAGAAAAAATGAAATAGAAAAGAATGTAATTTATCACGAGATATCAATTTTACACATTTTATCTATTTTGATTTTTAGTCTTTAAAAGCTTACTGTGTTACTTTTAATAACGCTTAATAAGATTCTAAAATAATATATTTTTCAATCATTCACCATTATATATTTAATATACTAAAATGCATTTTCTAAAAAGGTTTTCTTCTAATGCTGTATTAATCACAAAAATATATTCTGTTTATTATTTGATATGTAGTAACAATTAATAAAAACACTGGTATCATGCAAACAATAAAAAATAAAAATGTCGTTTCAAAGAATGTTTGAAGACTAAACAAACTAAACAATAGTTTTTAAAAAGTAGTAACTAAAAGTATTATAGTAACTAAAATGCTTACTAACTTTCAAAAGTAAACACGGGGGTTCAAAAGATGTGAATATTTAACCTAAAGGAAATTGCTGAGTACATTTCATTTATTTCCTTATAAAACTATAGCATTTTTTCCTTTAGGCGGATTAGAACTGGGAGGAAATATTACAACATCACGATTAAGGCACAATACAAACTGACCCTTACCACATCGCACATTATCGGTTTGCTTACAGGAAGTATTTGTAAACAAAACCGGAAGATATATCAGTCAGAGTTACAGTTTACTTAATGAAATACCAATTTTTTTTTTATGAATGTCATACACTGTATTATTTTTAAAGGCTTACAAAGGTAATTAGAAACTGCTACGAATGAGTGAAACCATGAAAAAACTATTCATTCCGACATGTGCTTTCAAAGTAATATTTGAAGAGCATATGGCATCACTTTTGGATATGACGCTCGGATTGTTTTGATAGAATTCATTGTGCCATCAAGCATCGTGTGTATGAGATCAATCTTTGAATTTAACAAATAATAGCAGTTCTATTTTACTTTATTTATCCAGCTGTTTCCTAATAAAATATCAATGATGTTTGACTGTTTCTAATTGTGTTTTGGTGAGTGATCTTTTTCCTATTATATTTCGGCTTTGATTCTTTGTATCTTCAATTGGTAGTAGAAATAACAATTTTAGTTTTAAATTTGCTTGTTTTTATTCAGTATCTGGTTGAAAGACACTAACAGTAACTGAAGCTATTCACATATATTTTAATTTAATTTATTTTACTGCTCTTGTTTTCATATTTTACTTTGCCCATCATTTTCTTGAAATGAGTATTGTTAGGATGTACCGTATGCTCTTTTATATGACCATCAGTGGGATAATTGATTATAATTTTTTTTAAAAAAAGTTCCAACGTTATTTTGATTTATGCTCAAATATCCTTGTTTTTATCCGCCGTATGAAAATACCGTGTTACAAACGTCTTATTCATATAAAATTAAGTATTGGGAATTATGTTGATATTTTTGTTTTAAAAATCATTTGGAAAGCAATGTAAGGTTTTTGAATTTTATTTTGAAATTTTTCTGGAACATTTGTAAAATTGAAATCTGTTTGAATTCTAGAATCCTTTGCAGTGGCAGTTAAAAAATTAACTACTTTAATAATATGAATTTAATTTTTGTATTTGATGATGGAAATTAAATTTCCTTTTCTAAATTTTGTTCAAGTTGTCCTTACTGCTGTTTCGTATGTGAAGCTTATTTAGTGAATGTCATCCCTAACTGTGCAGACGAATTCATATATGTGATGCCATTTGAATTTTGCAGCTTATTTAGAAAAGTTTAATAAGTAAATTAATACTCTTATAAATTTTAATAGAATCGATTTTGTATTGTGGGTTAAAATAAAATTAAAAATGCCTTTCTTGGGATGAATTTAAAAGTATTAAGTGAACTATTGCATAATTCACGTAAAATATATTGATGTATCACGAAATTAATTAAAATTGGAAGTCTATGTATCTGAGTTATTTCATGTTAACTCAACATACTTTATAAACCTTACCATCTGGAATTATCATAAAATATGGCACAAATGTATTCATAAGAACAGGTAGCAGGTGTTTTTTTTCAATACCTGCTTTCATAGAGATATGTCAATTCATTTTTCAATTGTAGCCATATAATAAAGTTTCAGAATTCTGTGAAAAAATGGCGAATGGAACATTAAACAATTTTTTAAATGACGCTATCAACTTTTCTAAATCTAATAATGGTAGAGCTGATATTTTACAACATTTTCTCTGTTCTTTCTTGTGATATATAACATCAATAGAAAATATATTTTCAAAATCTTAAATAAAAATTCTAATTCTTGAAAAAGGACATATTTTCAAATTTATCATGTGACCAGTTATTAACCTTGTAAATCACCTAGCAAAATATAATTTTAGGATGATGATGGAATTATTTATTAAAAAAATTAACCTTGCATTTTTAATTTTTTCCTGAATACCCTATGTTTAGCTAAATGATACAAAATGGCTAATTTTTATACTTCCATGAAGACAAAGAAAACAGATTATAGTAAATGGACTAAATTCTTATTTTTTATTTAATGATAAGATCATGCATATTTAAAAAGGCTTTATTTGTTTGGCATACAGCACTTTAATATGTAATGCAATTTCTTGCTGTGGGAATCATAATATTTACTTTGGTCAGAACATCAGTTATTGAAACTTAGAAAGCTAAAGCAGCAAAGTTTTATGGATATAAGAAAGATGTATAATGCCCAGAGTGGTGAAGAAAAATAAATTTCCTTTGCATAACTTTTCTATTAAAAAATCCCTAATCATCAGTATCTATCATAAATGACTTTTACATTATCTGAAATATCTTCTAGTTTCAGTTTATCTGAATATTTTAACAGTTCCTTTTCCTATTTTGCAAATAATCTGAAAAGTATTTATCAACAACTTTGATGTAGTTTGGAGAATAAATGCATGGTGTTGGTATATTCTTGGATAACAAAGGTTTGATATCAAAAAATTTTCAAGAACAATCTTATTTTGATATATTTATCTTAGGTTGAACTCAATACATAGTGTTTCTGCATTCTTGGGTAGTGAATGTTTGATCAAAATTCTTTTTAAGAACAATTTTGATTTGACATAGTTATCTTGGATTAAATAAGCAAAGTTAGCATTTGTGTTTCCAATTACCTTTTTAAGTTGTTTTTGTAGGGTCAGAATTTGAATTTCGTGTGGCTCCCTATCAATTGCAAGGCCAATTTCTATCAACTGTAGTTAAAAACCTTTCTTTTTAAAATCTACCTTCTTAAGGTAAAAACTTAAAAATAAATAAATAATTTACTAAGCAGCAGCTTTATCTGAAAAACAAATATAGTGTTTAAAAATTTTTGATATTTCAACGTTGGATATATTTTTTTATAAATTACATATATTTCTGACTAGGCTCATTTGTGCCCAGTTGGTTTTCTGGGGATATCAAATTTCTATAGATTTATAACTTATATTATTTCAAAAAACATTAAAAAATTCTGTGCTATGCATTTCCCTAATTTTCTAACCGCATCTTTATACATCCAATTATATATATAACCAGCTATATTTTAAACTAGAGGTGCTTTAAAATTTTCTTTTATTACTTGATTCATGGAGTTGAAATAGGATAGAGGGGCTGCAACTCTATTTTGGTGTAGGACAAGATAAAAACACATGACTTGTGGATAGAATTTGTATTTGCTGTAATCACATTTTCTATTCTCCATTATTGGCAGTTTATTTCTTTATTTTAACTGTTAAATTTTAAAGCTTATTCAAGCCATGATTAACTCTTGCTGTGCAAATGAATGTACAGAACAATCTTTTAAGTATAGTTCTGTATCATTTCACAGCTATGTACTAGAAACATGTTCTATTTATATCCATTTTAAATCAGTTTAAAATTTTGTAACTTGAATGACTCAGTGATTTTGTTGTTATAACTGAACAATATTTCATAGTTTGGTTGAGTTATTATATTTAATTTAGTTAATTTATTATTAAGCTTTGTTTAAAACTGATATAACTGCATTATATTTTGCTACTTGCTTTATTTTAATCTCAAATGTGTTGCACAATTGGCATGATTTTATTCTCGCCAATACAAGTGCATTATAAAAATTACTGACCGATTAATAATTATGTATTTATTTTATGCAAATAAAATTCCATATTATTTTCAGTTTGTTTTTTCTTTTTATACCATAAATATTCGAATCGTATTATACCGTGAATGATATTAAAGTACCATTATGAATGAAATAGTGAAACTAAGATGTGTGTTTTATTAAAAATGTTTTATAGTAGAATTTCATAAATGTGCTATTAATTATAGTATGTTTTTATAAATTTTAATTAAGATCAGAAAAGAAATTAAAATTGTGAATGAAATTGTGAAACTAAAACTTACGTTTTATTAAAAATGTTTTGTAATAAAATTTCATAAATGTTCTAATAATAGTTACATGTTTTTATAAATTTAAATGAAATCAGAAAAGAAACTAGTGAATATTCTCAAGATAAATATTAAAGAAAGAAATGCTATATTTACTGAAATTTTTGTTGAATGTCAACATTTATTAATAATTTACAGTATATACATATCCTAAAATCAGTGTTTTAGTAAAAATTTCCAATTTCTTTATTATTTTGTATTAAACCCAACACATTTAATATTACAAAAAAGATTTACTTTAGTTTCTGTAGTAATTAGAAGAAAAATTACAAACCAGAAGTGAAAATTTTAAAACTGTTATTAACAAGGGGAAGGTACGAAGTTTCAAATTGATGAGAATTAGTATAATAGTAGTATACGTTAGAATGTTTATTCACGAAATAATAAGGCACAATAACCGACCCTAAAACTTTCAAGACAGCTTATATACTAATAATATATTACCATGAGTGAGTGCTTGAATAGTATATTGTTCCAAAATAATTTAACAGTTTTAATTAATATCTTTTTCATTTTTTATGTAAAATTAATACTTATTCTCTTAATTCTTGGATTATAATTTAACTTTTAGGAAGAAAAATACCTATAAGTATGAATGCATTTATTTATTTTTTTAAAGTATTCAGGGGGGAAAAAGACTTAAGTCTGTTTTATAATCTATTTTTATAAAAGTCAAAAATCAATCTGAATTGCAAATTTTCATCTTCCAAGTTATATCTCTGCCATGTTGGCCGCTCTAAGTCAAATGATCTTGTCTGTAGAGCACCAAGATGACAGACGCTGGTCTATAGAACACCAAAACGATCTAATCTGTTAGCATCAAATGCACACACTTTCATCTTTTTTATTAGTAGGGATATTTTTGTGATTGTTAAAGCATTAATAATGTTATTTTATTAATTTTTTTGAAAAAATAAAGTTAAAAATACAACCAGTGTAAAGTATGAATTTTTATGAGTATGGAATTTTTTGTTAGTTGTTTCTAAAGTTACTAGAGTTTAAATAGAAATAAGATGTTAATTTGGTAATATTATTTATAATGTAGTTAGATTTTGTTTACTAGTAAGTATGTCTGCATTCCGTTTTTATTGACACATGAACTTAACAAGCTAATGAATATTAGCCTTTAAAGTTCAATTGTTTTGGACTTGTTGTATTCTTTTCCGGTTAGATTTCATAATTATTTTTATAGGGTATGTGATATTTATATATTGCCTGCTGATTTATTTAACCCTAATTCATGCAATAAATTTTAAAATATGCACTTTTTGAAAGAAAAAAAAAGTGCAAGCAGTTAATATAGAGTTAGATGAAATTTTTATTTAAATGTTGATTTTTTTTTTCTGGCATGTTAGTCTGTATTGCAAGAAAGTGCATTTAATTGACTCCATCAGTTGCAAACATATTTTTTTCTGTTTAACCCCTTTCAGTACGATTTGATAATGAAAAATTGTGCATAAAATAACCATTTAATTTTTATGGAATAAGCATTATGGAGAATGGAATTATCATATTCAACAGTATGAATGACGAGTGTAACTCGTCATGCTGCGTTATTGCATGAAAAACCAATGATGAGCTAGACTCGTCATTTTACCTGAAGGGTTTAATTAATGTTATTACTTAAACATTCAACTTTTAAAGTTTTATTATAATGGATGCTCATATAAAAATTGGAATGTAATAAATATTTCCATCTAAGTTTGTTTGCCTTTCTAAATTAAAAAAAAAATCTCAGCAAGTTTTGTAGATTGAAGAATGAATTTTTACGTGCACATAGATGAATGCAAGTTAAATATTTACTGACATTGTCACATTATGGGGACTATATGTTCTATGTTCTTTTCATTTTAATCTTCTCAGAGGTATCTTACCCTTTTTTATTTAATGAATTTTTTTAATAGGAAATATGACTTTAGATGTAATATTTGGGAAAATAAAGGCTTATTCCACTTTTTTTTGTGTGTGACTATATGTGCTTGTGAAGATCAGTCCAGTTTCAATTTATAAGATGGTTGTTCGTTTTCCATAATATTTTTGGCAACTAATGAGTATGAGTGACATTACTGCTATTGTGTGAAAGATTAATATACTTTCTTTGGTGGAAATGGTAACATTCAATCTAAAAACGCAACTCAGTGATATTTAAGTGATATGTAAGTTTATTGAATGGATTGTTTATTATTTGAGAAATTGTGAATTTATTCAGAATAGATAATGAGCTTCTCAAAATCTGTATTTAATACAAATTAGATAACCAATAATAAATTGAAATCTGATTCACTAGGTAATAAATCAATTTTGAACTTATTAGTGCAACAACAATAATTTAGAGTCAAATTTTTGTGGGCATTAGAACTTGTTGCATTGCATTCATTCTTTAATGCAATCAATGAAATTTTGTAAATATTTTCATATATGTTAACTGAAAGTAAAATAGCTTTTAAAATGTATGTTAGATCGTACAAAAATGTCATACCTTGTTTTTTAAGGATTAGCTCCACAAAATGCATGCAAGTAAAAAAAATTGTTGAAATTGATGCCCAGATACATGAATTGGTAAAAATGAAGGAATAAAAAATGTTATTTTGCTTTCTAATGTTTTTTGTTTGTTTGTTTAGCAATTGAAGTGTTTGTTGGAAAAAGAAGGTAGCTCCAATTATTCAAATTTGCAGAAAACCAGCAGCTGCACCAAGAGCTACCTCTGTATTGTAACAAACTAAAGAGACAAGCAACTCCATCGCTTGAGTTAATCATGAACTAATGATTGGAGCTATATCTTTCTCACACCAAATTTCCCTAATTGGAGCTGCATCCTTTTTGCATCAAACCCTTCAATTGTTAAATGATTTGTATCATGAAAACAAAAATGCCTTATGTTTTATTATATCTGAGTACTTAATTTTTTGTGACTTACAATTAAAAAAGAGGCAATTTATTTCTCCCTTTTTTTTTTACCAGAGTCCCTATGAGTGGCAACCCTGAATATATATCCTTCACAGTTAAAGTTTTAAAATCTAAGCAACTAAATGAGGGTGGGGAAAAAAAATTTCACACTTATCTATGCAATATTCTCTGATGTCTTTACTTTTAACATGGAGAATAGGGATCTATAGTGATTAAAACTACTTGACTTATTTCCCAACCAAGTGAGTTGTAGTTTTTATGCTCATATTTCTTTTATTTTTGAGTATTTAAAAGCTGTGAATGCATCTGAACATTTTTATCTTTAGCTTTATCACAGAGAGCACTTTGACAGGGATTCTAGTCATAGATAAACATATGTATTTAAAGAGGAAAGTTGCATTGAAATTGCTAATAGGAATAATTAAAGAAACATCTTTTAACATCTTCTGTCTTTAAGACTACATTTATATAAACGTGAAGTGTGTCGGGAAAAAAAAGCTTAACTAAGTTATATAATTCTTATCCAAATTTTAATTATTTTTTTTTATTCTACACACAATTATATTAGGTTTTTTTAAAGGATGAAATTAGTTCCTTCCCCCCTCCCCTGCTTTAAAATATTATGCCATGGTCTTTTTATATTAAATTTTATATATTATAATAAACAGTCTTAAAAGAAATTTATATTGATCTTTTATTTTCACGGCTTTTCTTTTATTATTTAATTTTGTAGATTATATGGTGTCTTTACTATTTTATTACCATTTTTATTTAGATATCAAATTGTCTTGAACACTCTGTCATCAAATTGATGTTTCATGGTACCATTTCTTTTGCTAATTTTCAAAACACTATTAAACTTGATAGTAAAAATGAGCAAGATTTATCTTTTTTAAAAAATAAATAAAATAAATGTCTTTCTTTTCTTTTCTAGAAATTGCCATATTTGCTATTATCCTGAAAGAAAATATCTTCTCAATCAAGCCACCTAGGAGATTCATCAATCTTGCAAATGGAGGGTTTGATACCTAAAAGTAATGAAAGATTATCTTACGTTATTAATAGGTTGAAAAGACATCTCGGAGCTAGTGATGATATTCTAGGAACTGAAGATGCTATTGAACAATTAGATTTGTCAGATAGTGAAAGTAGTAGCCAATGGAGTTCAGAGGAAGATAAATCCTTGAGCAAAAACTTTTTGATGTGGGAAAATAATTCGAATCTTTGCTGGCTGAATTCATCAATGTCATTGTTAGCTCATAATAAGACACTCCACCAATTTGCTAATGATCATCTCTCACAAGTTTCCAACATTATAAAAGGCTATGAAAATGCTATTTCTGTTTACAATGATTATTCCGATGGAAGTGCTGTCGAAGAAAGGCTGCACAAAGCAAAAGATGTGCTTGAAGAAATCCAGGTGACTGTTCTTGAATATTTGAAACCAATTCTGAAGTGCACGGAAGGAGAGCCAGATTCGGCATTTTGTTCTCTTCTAAATTTGATTAATGAGAATAAACAAATAAAAAATTTATTCCTCGTGGAATTTTCTTGGATTAGGAACTGTACAAAGTGTGCCGTTTATCGAGCCAAGAATAATAAGAAAACGATTATCACCTTGTCAAAAGTTAGGGCATTCAACCCAGCTTCTCCTATGTCTCTGTATAAGTGTCCTTTCTGTAAATCTCTGGATCAAGAAATGGAAATCAAATATAAAACCTTGCCTCAATGTTTGATTTTTCATTTTGAAAATGGAGCTGGAAAAGGAGAGCTTGAATCTCTTGATTTTGAATTAAATGGTCGTAAATATAAGCTATCTGGCTTGATAACATTAGAAAAAAGTCGAGAATCGAATATTAATCACTTTGTGACTTGGATAAGAGATATTGTCTCTGACAGTTGGCTTGAACGCAATGATTTGAACAATGATATTTTGAGTTTTAGTGTGGTTCCACCAGTCATTAATCTTCAAGATCTTTACATCGCCATGTATGAAGCACTTGATAACAAAGGGACGTTAGTCAATGTTTCTGTGGATGCTGCTAATATCAATGGAATAGATTTAGATGATACAAGCTCATCATGCATTCCTGTCATTGATCTTTCAGATTCAGAAGAAGTGGTAGAATTTAACAAGAATAATCAAACAATCAAAGGGCCGTCTAATTTGTCTTCCACGAGAGGCTTGGTTATGCATGACAAAACTTCCCATGATAATATGGAAATTTCAGAAAAACTAGATGATATTTCTGCTTCACAAAATTCTTTAGATATTGCTGTATTAAAAATAGAAAAACTATTGGCAGAAAACACAAAACGTCGTTTAGGTTGTCTAGATAATCCTACATTTACATCAAGTGCAAAAAATGATCGTCTATTGCAAATGGATGTGTTTCCCAAACCAGTCGGCACTATTTTGCACCGTGGTGACATAAATGGATTTAAAGACAATACAGCTGAAAATATGAAACAGTCTCTTCATAAAGACAGTATTGATATACTCAAGAAAGATGAAAGTAAGTTCTCTGGTTTTTCTAATTCTAAAATAGCATCCTTTGACAAGCCAGTTTTGGAAAATAATATAAAAACTTCAAAAGAGAAATATGGAAAGCCTTTGGTTAGAACAATTTCAAGTCCTAAAAAATTAGAAATACAAACAAATGCAAAAGACATTAATTTTGGAAAAAAAGCTATTTCCTCTGCATTTGCTAAAAATTTAGTAGGAAAAGATCATGCCATTTCTTCAAGTAAGGATATGTCAATTGCTTTTGAAAATGATGTTAACTATAAGAAGGCAGATAGACCAAGAAAAAATTCTGTTGCATCTCAAAATAGCTATGTTTTGATGGAAGAATCAAAGAATCGTGATATGAAGAAGCCTTTTAATGATGTAGAAGATTGTCTTCAAAATGTAGTTGACTCTTGTGCAAGAACATTATGTTTTGTAGCATATCAAAAAAAATTGAAGAAAAAAACTGCATTGAAATATGATAAACGTGCTGTCAATAAATGTAAACGTATTAAAAATGCTGTTGCAGACAATTTAGGTAATGGTGTACCAAATCATGATGCTGAGATGTCAGTTGAAACTTCAACAATTCCAGATTTGGCTGTTCATAATCCTTTTACTCAAAAACAACTACAGCAATCTGATATTCATTTATCAGCATTACCGGACAATAAGAAACCAATTGCACCAATAACAGAAACAATAAAAAAGAAAAAAAATGATAGTTGCGTTTCAGAAAATAAATCGGTTGATTGTTCAACTGAAATTCAGTGTATTGATATAGATTCCCAAAATCTAGGTAGAAGAGATGATTTTAGTGATGAATGTGTTGAAAAAACTGAATCTACAACTAGTAAACAAATTCCTATTTCAGATGACTTGCAGACTGTATTCAATTCACCTGATGAAAAAAGTTCTGTAAACGCTTTGGAAAGCCCTGCTCATTCTAATATAGGTAAAGATGTTTCAAAACCTTCTAATAAATTTATTAGTGATGTATTTTTAGAAGATGAGAGCAATTTGAAGTGTAATTCATTTATCAAACAAAGCAAAATTAATGCTAAATCATTTGAAGAGACTACTCCGAAATTAACTGAAAATAAACATTCTGCTTTATCAGTGCCTCAAGTATCAAATGACAAAGCTGTAACACAACCCAAAACAGATCTTTCTTCTTTAATATCAACTGAACAGCTAAATTTGCAGACTCTGGAATGTAATGAAACTACTGAAGAATCCATCAGAGAATTTGAAGTAAAAAATGACATGTTTTCAGAAAATCAACTAAAAGTAAATAATTTGTCTTCAAAAAGGCCTTTTGTACAACTTACAAAAATGAAAGATGCTGAAATTGCAAATTATGTCTCAGGAAAGATTAATTTTGCAAAGCCAAGCCTAAATAAATCTTTAGAAGAATTAACAAAGACTGTTGTTGTAAAAGTAGAAGAAACTTCTGCTAAATCAATTCTTAAAGGAAAAATTGGACAGACTGAATCTTTGAAAACAAAAGTTAGAAGAGTCGAGTCAGTTCATAAGAGTCCAAGAATTATGGCTCTAGAAATGAAGATGGGTTCAAATGTTGAAAAAACTAAAGGTGAAACTATTTCAAAGGAAGGGAAAAATTCCGAACAGCAACTTGAGAATAATATTTTTACAAAACCAAAGACAAGTAAAAGGAGGTGTGAAAGTGTTGAAAAAGTTAAGATAGAAACTATTTCAAAGAAAGGAGAAAATTCTCAAGAACAACTTGAGAACGATATTTCTACAAAATTCAAGACAAATAAAAAGAGGCAGGAGAATGTAGAAAATGTTGTGGTAGAAATCGTTTCTAAGAAGAGGAGAAATTCTCAAAAACAACTTGAAAATGGTATTTTTGCAAAGCCAAGTACAACTGAAAGCATTCTTGCAAATGTAGAAAAGACTAATGTTGAAACTCTTTTAAACAAAAGGGGTAGTTCTCAAAAACAACTTGAGAATTATATTTTTGAAAAACCAAATACAGCTAAAAACATTCTAACAAATGTAGAAAAAGTTAAAGAGGAAACTGTTTCGATGGAAAGGAATAATCCCCAAGAGCAACTTGAGAATGATATTTCTACAAAACAAAAGACAAGTAAAAGGAAGCGTGAAAGTGTACAAAAGGCTAAGATAGAAACTGTTTCAAAGAAAAGGAGAAATTCACAAAAACAACTTGAGAATGGTATTATTCCAAAACCAAATATAACTGAAAACATTCATGTGAATGTAGAAAAAGCTAAAGTAGAAACTATTTCAATGGGGAAGAAAAATGCCAAAGAACAACTTCAGAATTATATTTTTGAAAAACCAAATACAACTAAAAGTAGGTGTGCAAATGTAGAAAAAACTAAGGTAGAAACTATTTCAAAGAAAAGAAAAAATTCTCAAACACAATTTGAGAATAATAGTTTTGTAGAACCAAATCCAACTAGAAGCATTCTTGCAAATGTAGAAAAAGCTGAAGTAGAAACTGTTTCAACAGAAAAGAAAAATTTTCTGGAACAACTTGAGAACAACATTCTTGCAAAACCAAGTGCAATTAAAAATATCTATGAAAATGTAGAAAAAACTGAAGTAGAAATTGTTTCAATAGGAAAGAAAAATTCTCAAGAAAAATTTCAGAACAATATATTTGTAGAAACAAATACAATTAAAAGCATTCCTGCTAATGTAGAAAAAAGTAAATTAGAGCCTATTTCAATAGCAAAGAAAAATTCCCAACAACTTAAGAATGATATTTTTGCAAAACCAAATACAACTAAAAGTAGGCGTGCAAATGTAGAAAAAACTAAGGTTGAAACTACTTCAAAGAAAAGGAGGAATTCTCAAAAACAGCTTGAGAACAATATTTTTGCTGAACCAAATCCGACTAAAAGCATTCTTGCAAATGTAGAAAAAGCTAAAGTAGAAACTCTTTCAATAGAAAAGAAAAATTTTCTGGAACTTGAGAACAACATTCTTGCAAAACCAAATGCAATTAAAAACCTCTATGAAAATGTTGAAAAAACTGAAGTAGAAACTGTTTCGATTGAAAAGAAAAATTCTGAAGAAAAATTTCAGAACAATATTTTGGTAGAAAAAAATACAATTAAAAGCATTCCTGCTAATGTAGAAAAAGGTAAATTAGAACCTATTTCAATGGGAAAGAAAAATTCCCAAGAACAACTTCAGAATGATATTTTTGCAAAACCAAATACATCTAAAAGCAGACGTGCAAATGTAGAAAAAACTGAAGTAGAAACTACTTCAAAGAAAAGGAGGAATTCTCAAAAACAGCTTGTGAACAATATTTTTACTGAACCAAATCCAACCAAAAGCATTCTTGCAAATGTAGAAAAAGTTGAAGTAGAAACTGTTCCAAGAGAAAAGAAAAATTTCCTGGAACAACTTGAGAACAATATTATTGCAAAACCAAATGTAGCTAAAAGCAAGTGTGAAAATGTAGAAAAAGCTGGAGTAGAAACTGTTGTAAAAGAAATGAAAAATTCCCAAGAACTATTTCTGAATGATATTGTTGTAAAGTCAACTAAAAGGAAGTGTCAAAACACAGACAAAATTAAAGTAGAAACTGTTTCAGTAGGAAAGAAAAATTCTCCCAAACAATTTGAGAATGATATTATTGCAAAACCAAGTACAACTAAAAGTATTCTTGCAAATGTAGAAAAAACAAAAGTAGAATCTGTTTCAACGGTAAAGAAAAATTCCCCAAAACAATTAAAAAATGGCATTCTTGCAAATGTAGGAAAGGCTAAAGTAGAAACTGTTTTAATAAAAAAGAAAAATTCCCAACTACAATTTTTGAACGATATTTTTGCAGAACCAATTACAACTAAATGCATTCTTGCAAATGCAGAAAAAACTGAGGCAGAAGAAACTGCTTTAAAGAAAAGCAGAAATTCTGAACAACAACTGGAGAACAATACTTTTTCAAAGGCAAATACAACTAAAAGCATTCTTGCTAATGCTGAAAATGTTTCAATAGAAAAGAAAAATTCTCCAAAACAGCTTGAGAACAATATTTTTGCAAAACCAAATACTACTAAAAACAGGTGTGAAATATTTGAAGCATTACCTGAAGTTACCAAAAAGACTTTGGAAGCAAAAAATTTCCCTAAAATGGCTCACAGAACAGATTCAGTTTCTGAAGTTTCTTCAGATGTTTCGAGTATTGAATCACAAAAGTCCATAAGAAGGAAACTTTCAGATGACATAAATGTGGATAATGATGCAAAAGCAGGGAACTTTGTTTGTGAAATATGTTTTCCCTCTTCACATATCAAATCAAGACAAGTAGTTCAAGATGAGTCAAATGCTGTATTGACAGACCTTGGTCTTCCAAATGAATGCTTTTGTGTGTCTAGAAACGACAACCTTGATTCTAGTCATAATGTTCCTGAAAATTCTGGAGATGAAGCTCAACTGCCCAGTGATTTATCTCAATCAAATAACATACATGAACATCAGACAAAAAATTGTGATGAAAATAAAAATATTGTGTTGAATTGTGAACATAGTAAAAATTGTGAACATAGTAAAAATATGCGTTTAATTCAGAACATTGACTGTAATGCTAATGCATTCTTTGCTGTTATGTTACAATATTTGTTGTTTCCTACAGATGATGGAGTAGGCGACTTTGACTATTAAGTCTTTTGTAATGTATTCATCTTTACTACATGACATTTTTAAACAAAGTCATCATCAATCTATTATGTATTGTTGAAATGTATATATTATTAATATTTCTGTTTATAATCATTGTATTAAAAATGCATTTTCTTAATTGTTGTGTTATGAATGTATCGTAATTCATCTTTTCATTTAAAATGTACACATAGCTCAGATGTTTTATACTTATTTAATAAGAACTTGCCTGGAAAATTGTAATATGTACTAATATGAAGAATTTGTAAAAATTTTATAACATTTAGTCATTTTTTAGCCTTTTTTTAAAAAAATTATACCAGAATATAATAAACTTCTAATTCATTAGAATTCACAGAATTATATTGTACCAAAAATTATTAACTATATTTTCCTTGATATCTATTAAAAGCTTGTCAAAAGAAAATAATCTTTGCTGACATGTTTTGATATAATTTCTTTATCTGCTTTATGTATGTATTTAATGGGAGTATACAAAATTACATGTGCTTTTGAAAAACTATTTGGAAGAATTTAAGAAAAAATTAAGAAAGTATTTTGCAAGGAATTTATTTAAGCATCAAAATTTGTTTACTTCTTAATTAAAAAAAACTAAATGAGGAGTGGTTTGTATCATAGAATAATTTTTAAAAATGTAATAACCTGAAATTCCCTTTTTTTTTCCATCAAAATGAAATGATTATTTCCTATTCTGTTCACAAAAGGATAAAATGAATAATATTTTATCTGAGTATTTGAAAATAAAATTTAAAATTTTTTTATTTATATGTGGGATTATTTCCTCCAAATTAGGGCTGTTATATTTTCATTATTAAATATTAATTTGTGCAACTTAATCAACAACAATTCAAGTTGACTGCTCTTAGTAAATTTTAAATGACTACTTAAAATTTCTTTTTATAATTTTAACTGCACTAATTCAAGAACTAATAGTTGTATATAAAGATACACATAATGATTTTTCCCCCCATTGCCACTCATAAAAACTTATCAGTTTGTCATTTTTCTCTTGGCTACTTATAAATATTGTAACATTGAGTAAGTATTAAGTTGGGAATTATTTTAAAATTTAATAAGGATTTTTCAAAGGTGATAAAGGTAATTAATATTTTGAAAATTTCACTACAGTTTACAAAATTAGTAAGGTTCTTGTGTTCCAATTATGGGAATGAGTTATCAATTAAAGTATTTGAAATTCAGTAAAGTTGAGAAGGAAGACATTTATGCAATAAATGTCATTGAAATTAAAGGTAATTTTCCTGAAACCTGCAAATTTAGAAACTGTCCCAAAATAGCCGTAGTGTTGCTTCAAAACGGGACGTTAATATAACCAAAACAAGCCTATTTAGAAAATAATTTCTGAGAAAAAATAATGAAATTAATTTTGGGTTTACTTTCGGCTAGTAGCCTGCGCATGTGTAGAAAGGCTGAAAAACGCTATTGGGTGAATGTTAAATTATTGTCCCGATGGAAAAATAACATGCCTGCTGTATTGTATTTCTTATTGAGCACTCATAATCGCGATATGAGACGAAATATCGTCAGCAAATTTCTGTTTCTACCCTCAGGAACCGATCTGGTAAGTTTTTCGTCATCGTCAACGTTTTTTAACCAAATTTGAAAACGCCGAAGATAATGACGAAATTGGCTGCAAAAGAAATTCAACCAATCATGTGAAACTTTGAAGTGACATCACTTTCGTTGTCATTTGCTGACGATATTTCGCCATGTGATAAGGCCTTTAGTGGTGAAAAGTTGATTATTTATAATCGGAGGCGGTGGCAGAAATTTGCCGACTGGAAGGGCAAGCACAATATCTCTAATTTGGCTTCAAAACCACTCATAATAATTAATTTCATTTTATTATAGAAAAAACAATACTATTTAATTAATTTTTATTCAAATGCTGATCCTTTCTTTCACCGCTAAAACTTTACAAAAGTATTTGTGAAACGATGCTCTCAGGTTTTTTTACTGAACATAAAAAAGTGTCGATATTTGAATCTATTGATTTATGAGACTCTTGGGGTCCATGATAGCTTAGTGGCGAAGTCTCGGTTTCAGACCTTAGGTGCGAGACCCGCTTTCTCCGAAACACCGGCCTGGTGCATGCGAAATCCGTCGAGACTAAACGTCCTCCTGCTGGTGTGGTGTGGAAGTTCTGGTGCCATTCTGACCAAGGCTCAAAATTACGTTGTCTATCCCAAAATAGCCCTAGTACTGCTTCAACACGTGATGTTAATATAACTAAATTAAAACTTTGAGTTTTAATTTCTCCGAAATCTAATTTTAGAGTTATGTTGCATTCTAGATTGTAGTAAGTAGATAGAAACACAGATTGTGTCATGCTAAACGAACAAACGCATACTCTTGATTATTTTATATCGGAAGTTATATAAAATGAATGTTAAAACCAAAAATTTTTATAAAAGAAACTTTTTAGAAATATATATATATAAACGATTTCTTCAAATATCGACTTCTCAGCATAAAGTAAATTTAGATGAAATTTAATTAATGTTGCTTTTCTAGATACAGCAATAATTTAGGTGATAGTGAAGATTGTTCCCTTGAATAATAGTTTGAAAACCCAGGTTGTCTTTTCTTAGATAACATAACAATTAAAGGCACATGGATACTCCATAATGTAGTGGGTCTAGAAACTGCACAACGGCTTATTTCGTAAGAGAGAGAGCCAAGATCACACTCCCCACCATCCGAAGATCAAGTTCGTTTCTGAAAAAAATATATCTATATCTATAAACAAGCAGCAACAGTGAGACCATGTGATGCTTACATGATTGGCTGCTAGCTCAGCCCATGAAGGTCACGTAGTTCACTGAATTCCTAACACACCCTACCTAAAATATTTGTTAAATGAGGATTGCAACTACGAGAATTAATTCAAAGGCGTTTCAAATCCCAGGAAAATAAACGCGCGTGCCCCGTGCGTTACTGTGGTTCGGCTACGAACAATATAGAATGCGGAAAAGATACAATGATGTTGTTTTTTAAGAAGGCTGGTAAAAATATTTTGTAAATATATGTACAAACTTACTATTGTATGCAATGTTTGAAAAACGAACTGCTTAAGCATTAGATCCAGCCCCATGTATTTATTTTTCAATATATATTTAGACTTAAAATGTCAATTCATTTTATTAAGAAACAATTAGATCTTGAATATGAATTTCCATATCTTAATTTTTTTAGCATGCATTTTTATGATTAAGTATTTTTGATTCGGAGTTATATTGCAAGCTAATATTACTACCAAAAACTGAGTTTTATCCCCACAGTTTCATGCATTGATTTTTCTTAACCGCTTCATTTAAATGACGTGTCTTGACTTCTCTATGGAATTATTAAATTTTAAATCTGCAATTAAATGAAATTATTCATTTAAACTGCAAAAATTACTTGAAAACTTACTCAAATGACCTTATGTTATTCTAGGGATTAAAATAATTGTAAATTAATTGTCTCAAATAAGATCTGCCATCTAATTAATTTAATTTACAATTTATGTACTAGATAATTTATAATTAATTAAAGTTATTTGACTACAGCAAAGCAACATTTTTTAGCATGCCTGTGCACAATAGTGTCAAAAGAAAAGATTGTTTTATTGGATTTAGTTTACTTATTAACTACATTTTAGTCAGACAGTTCCCGTAGTTGAATTTAAAAAAATTACCAATTCGTTATCGAAAAAATAACGATTAGATGGATAAGATGGCGATTGATTTTAGAATTTGAATGATAAATTATGGAAAACAACTCCATCGTTCTATTCATGAATAATAGAAAAGGATAAATTTTTCTAATGATTCCACTGATTGATAAATAATCGAAATGCTGGATGAAAACAATTTTTAAACTACCCCTTAATTTATGATAAAATCTTAGCTGAAAAACAAAGATTAGTCTGCAAAAATGTGATTCACTTGCCAGCTTATTGATTATTCTGCTAAATATAATATAAATTATATACTGAATGAACATTATAAGATTTAAATCAGAGGACTGAGAATATGGATTGAACGCCGTTGACAACCACCACATTGAATTTTAAGACGACCGATTTTTTTTTTTGGGGGGGGGGGGGGGGGTAAGGGCAAAATGGGACTTGCTTTAGGTTTTTTTCCACATGTCCCCTTGTCGGTTATATTCTCAAAAGTAATGCAAATTAAAAGCTTGATGAATGACTTTTGAATTAAATGTCTGAAAACCTGTATATATGGTAATCGACATTCATCAAAGTCAGTTCATAGAGTCGGCCACCCAAAAATTGTCGGCTGAAGGTGATATCTTATTCACTTACCGGATATATTGCCAAAACGAGCTCAAATTTTAAACTAATTGAAAGAAATTTCAATCAGATGTGTGAAACTTAACGTCTTCGACACTCGCCACATAGAGCTCTTAGTCGGCTGAACAAAAATGAGCCTATGACCTTATGGATATTTTATTTACTTATTATCTTATCGGTTATAGTGCCAAAAGTAGTGCAAATTATAAGCAGAATGAACGATGTTTGAATCAGATAATCAAGAATTTGCAAACTTAATGTCTTTAATATTCATTGCATTCAGTTCTTAGTCGGTCCAGGAAAAATTGTCCGCAAAGTGCGGGATATTATTGACCTATCATCCTACGATTATTTAACCAAGTATAGTCAAAACACTTTAACCGTTACTTGGATATATTTGGACTGTTTACAATGTATTAACTTTAAGGTGTTTTTTAAAATAATCATATTCGGTAATGCACTTCTCTCTCCCTACAATCGCCCAGAAGTGGCCTACTTTTGCTGACGAAGGGAGCAAGAGATTGCCGATAGGGGGATTCCCATGCTGCCGCCTCTTTTTACCATAAATTAATTCCAGAATTTTTTGTTCTTTGTGTGTGGGTGGTTTTAAAAAAAATATTTGCCATTTCTTTTCTATAGTTTTTCAAGTTTAAGTGTGTTGACATTTTTGTTCAAAAATTATTACCATGCTTCTTTTTGTAAATATCCATAATTTTAATAAGATGCTCAGTAAAAAAGAAAAATTCATGGGCGGCAATTTATAGCCAAACATAAATCAATCCCTTTCTGCGCATGCGCTGCAACTGGTTTTATATTTAGAAGATGCATAGCATGCAGAGTGCGTCATTGATACTGCTTCGAAGACAAAAATTAAGTTATCCAAGCTAGAAATAACCAATAAACCTTCAGTTCATAGTGTATTAAAATTTTAAAAAAACTATAAAAGAAGAATGTAACTTGCCTGAAGACTTGGATCAAAAGTCACTTTCAAGCAGGGGTTGACACTAGGGATTTTTCCCCCCTTTTAAGAGTCTTGGTTTTTTTCCAAGAATTGATCCTTCATGACCTGAAAATCCTAAGAAATGGAGGTTTTGGAAGAAAAGAATGAGTAAAAACAGTAAATTTAACATTGTAAAAACAGTGGATTCAACCATTAAGAAATTCAGATAAACGAAATTACAAATTTAGCAAAAAGAAACTTAAAAAAAATTTTAATCAATCAAAGCTAAATATAACAATAGTAAAATACCAATCTGCAAGAAATAAATATCAAACCATAAAACTAGCATAAATAATTTTCCATTTAAAAACTAAACAAATAATTGAAACTTATGTTCTAAAAGATTTGTACAAATAAGTCCAAAAGGAGAAAATTTGATTCATCATTGAACAAAGCTAAAACTCTTCATTTTGAATATTTAAAACTTAATAAGGCTGATCAAATTGAAATGTCATCACACAATTTAATTTGAACAATTTCGGAACCATCTATCAACACTATTAGTTTAAATTCAATGTCTGATTAATACTAAACAAAAATTCAAATTTATATAACGAAAAAATACATTTCTATTACGGCAGTTTTGTTATCTTTCAAAAATTACAGCTTTTAGGTAAAATATATTTAATAAACTATCCTTTTTTTATTGTTGTAATATTGAATCGCCTACCATTATTTTGTTTACCACTTATTTTCAACCACAAGGACGAAAAAAAAAAAAAATAATAATTTTTTAAAGGGATGAAAGTGCATTTATTTATTTAAAAGAAAATGAAATTTGCTATTTCATGTTATGAGAGAATATTTTTTTACATATGCTCACATAAATGAAATAGCTGTTCATATTATGATTCTCACATGAAATAGCTGTTCATGTTTAATATGATTTGTAAGTCACAGTATCAAGCCACCAAAAAAAAAAAACATCATGTTCTCACATATTTCGCAATCACCAACATTTAGAAAAGCGATGGTTTTTCACCTTGTCAAAATCACTCAAATTCTAAGAGCTTGAATTTCATAACATTAAAACTTGTTATAAATTGAGTATTACATTAAGTATTGTGTATTACAATTCAAACTTCTATTGGGGATGAAAGATACGCGCAAAGTACACAGTTTAACAATGGAAATGTAGAAACGATGAAATGTGTTGAAGAATCGTGTGTTTATACAAATACTAGAAAAGAAAATAATAACGAAAATGACAATAACAAGTATGATCAAGAGAGTATAAATGATGCTAATTTATAACCAAATATTATAACTGATAAATTTAGAATGTTTTATGTTAAGATTGGACCTATTAAAGGAGTTTCTGCTGAAAATGATGGAGGTAGATCATTTTACACAAATTACTACTTTAAAAAATGCCAAATGGTGAAACTCAAAATCGAAGCTGTTTAATTTATTCAAAGACGTGTGACTCCGTATGTTATTTTTGTTCCATACTGTTTTCCAAAAGAAGAGGAAATTACAAAACTACACGATTTATAGATGGATATAATAACTGGAGAAACTGTCAACTGTAATACTTAGATCATGTGCGTTCTAGTCGTCATTTATATTTGTTTATTGCTTGGTGAGAATTACTAAAAGATTAAATTTACGTTCAACTATAGATAAAATAAATCAGGTTAATATATATAAGGAAACGGCACGACTCAAAAGAATTGTAGACGTGATTCTATTTCTAGCGTTAATAATCTTCCACTTCAAAAAAAACTTCGACATATTAAGTAAGCTTAATAATGGAATTTCTTAAAGTTTAATCGAATTATTAAGTAAATGCGATCGATCCTGTGCTAATGGATCATATAAACAAAATAATGAATTCTAAAAATATAACTAAAAATAGAAAAACAAATTATTTCTACGTTAGGAAATGAAGACCATATCAAAGTTAAACACTATATAAAAGAAGCCATGTACTAGAGTATCCAAATGGATTGCACTCCTGATATTTCCCATAAGGAAAAAACTTC
The DNA here is from genome assembly GCA_026543055.1 of Argiope trifasciata. NCBI lineage: Eukaryota > Metazoa > Arthropoda > Arachnida > Araneae > Araneidae > Argiope > Argiope trifasciata. The sequence goes on along the minus strand of JAPMOQ010012849.1, from coordinate 3,394,832 downwards.
AATAATGATCAGATATGCGAATTGTGAAGTGAAAAGATTAACTATAAATGACTCATTTATAGGGTTTATTGAAGTAACTGACCTAACTTGTGAAGGACTAGCAATTGTAGAGGGCAAGCATACGACAACGGGAGTCAATTGAAAGGGAAATATAAAGGTCTACAATCTAGAATACTTTCTCTAAACCTTCATGCAATCTATGTGCCTTACTTATCACAACTCCTTTAATTTATTAATTTGTGATGCTGCTTCCAGCAGTATATACTATAAAAATTATTTTGGCATATTTCAGCGTTTATATTGCTTATTTTCTCCATCTACAAAAAGATGGGAAGTTCTACAAAAGCATTTAAACATTATTCTTAAATTTCGGTAGCAATATGAAAGGTAAATATAAAGGTGTACAGTCTAGAATATTTTCTCTAAACCCGCATGCAATTTATGTGCCTTATGACTTATACGTGGCAATAATAATAGGAGAAAGTTGTCAGCTGCAATCCAAGATCATGAGCCTTCTAGTTATCATTTTAATTCGTTTATTGCTTGGTAAGAAGTATTAAAATGACTAAATTTACGTTCAACTATTGGAAAAACAAATTAAGTTAAATTATTCAAAATTTCCACTTCGAGGAATTCGCGAAATAAAAAGATAGCCTAATAATGGATTTTTAAAAAAATATTTGATCTAATGATTAAGTAAGTAGGACCCTGTGCTAACGGATTGTATAAACAGAATAAATTCAAAAAACAGAATTGTAGATCATTTAGCATATAGTTCAAAAGAACAAATTATCTCTTCATTAGGAAGGGAAGTCTTTAACAAAATTAATCATGATATGAAAGCAACCATGAACTATAGTATTTAAAAGGATTGTACTCCTGATATTTCGCATAAGGAACAAACTCCCGTCTTTGTTGGATGTGTAAATTTTGAAGAGAAAATGTTAACTATAAATAAGTGATTTATCGGGTTTATTGAAATAACTGATCTGACTGGTAAAGACTAAAAACTCTATTGGAAAGATTAAGCGAACGTGATTCAGATATAATGAACTATAAAGGGTAAGCATACGACAATGGTAGCAATATGAAAGGAAAATATAAAGATGTACAGTCTAGAATATCCTCTCTAAACCCGTAGGCAAAATTTATGTGCTTTGCCTGTCCCACTCCTTTAATTTATTAATTTGTAATGCCGCTTTCAGCAATATATGTTGTAAAAATTATTTTGGGATATTGAAACGCTTATATTGCTTATTTTCTGCATCTACAATAAGATGAGAAATTCTGCAAAAGCATTTAAACACTTCTCTTAAGGTCTTATCACACGGCGAAATATCGTCGGCACTTTCCATCAGCAAACGACAACGAAAGTGACGTCATTTGTGTGACATCATTTCAAAGTTTCACTTGATTAGTTAAATTTCTTTTGCAGACAATATTTCTTCGGCATTTTCAAACTGGTTAGAAAAAGGTGTCGATGACGTAAAACTTGCATGACCGGTTCTTGAGGGTAGAAACGGAAAAGTTCTGACGAAATTTCACAGTGTGATAAGGCCTTTAAACCATTGAGTGACACTCCTTGGATGCCAAAATAGATTCCGTTAAAGCTGTGCATACACAGTTTGAACAAACTTGTATAAAGCCCTAAGAGATCTAAGAAGCGACAATACAGAGGTATCCGAAGCTAAAATTTTATGAGATACGATCAAAGAAATGCCATTTATTTTATGTTTAATAGTATGGTTTGCAATATAGTCCAAAAGTGATATCAGGAAACTATTTCAAACGAAGACAATTGTTCTTGTCTCGGCTTTCAATTTTAGTTAATAAAATTAAAACTGAAATGCAAAACTTAATACATTTTTAGGCGAAGCAAAACTTCTAGCACATAATTTGAGCATTTTCATTGAAAACAAATTCGAAAAAGGAAAAAATATTCCGAATTAGCAGAAAACGAAGCTATAAAAAATTCCGGTAGAGGAATTTATGTGTTATTTTTTTTAACACTGTAATTGATACTGTTATTGTACAAATAGAAGATAATATCTGGTATGCTTTTGAATCTATTTTTTATTTAAAATTAGTCACTGATATAGAATTTTTAGTAAAATATGAATTAGAGTTATGTTCCCAAAACTTTATGAAGTTTTATAACAAAGAATGGAGATGAAAACCTAATCTAGGAAATTTGTTTGCTTCGGAATTTGATTTTGAATGAAAGGTGTAAACTGCGCACAAGACTTATTGCAATACATACAAAATAATAATTGTAATGAGTTATTTCTAAATGTATTAAAATTATTCTTTACGTTGCCAGTTACTACAGCAAGTGCTTGGTGCTCTTTCCGCAAATTAAAAAAGAATGATCTTCAGCCAAGCATGTGTTCAGAATGCTAAATGCACTTGCTATATAGCATTGAAAAAGAAATGGCAAAAAAAAAAAAAAAAGTAATTTTTTGAAAAAATTGATGTATGAGCAAAAAAAAAAAAAAAAAGAATTACGCTTTGAATAAATATACATTAATATGTTTTTTTACTTCATAAAAAATGAGGCCCCCAAAGGGCTTCTTGCACCTGGACCCATCATAGAAAAGGCCGACTCTGTCAACATTGTAACGTTGCCCTGTCCCATTCAAAAGAAGCGGCATTTCCAGACAGCTGCTCAAGACTGGTTAATGCTCTCCGTTGTGAAAAGCCGCCGATTTCGAGATGGGAATCTCCTTATCGGCGACTGGTTCGCATCTGGTCATTAGACCATATGTGAAGTTCATTGTGAGGAAGAAACCTGTTGCAACTTCAAAGGAAAGGAGTGTCCAACATTAATATCACAGGTGGTTCTTTGTGCAGGAATATTATTGACATGTTTTCCAGAACGAGTAATTGCTAGGAAGCGCCATTGATAGACAGTCCTATGCCACAATTGTGTGAAATTTTTGCTAGGCGATTAGCGGATGGGGAACTGACGTGGACGAAGTGGGATTTGGACCGAGATAAAGAGCGGCTCTTGCTTTGAATTTAAAAAAAAGGTATTTTGATTGCAGCATTTTGACATTCCACCTTGGTAGTGGTTCTGGCTAACACCTTGTTAGCAGCTTATGGTGTTACTTCTCGGAACCGATGGAGAACGGTTTTCCACGAACTCTTTTCACGATAGACCTTCAAATGTTGCGTAAATAGCAAATATTTAACCTAGTTTAGAACAAACTGTTCTTTTGCATTATATATATATATATATATATATATATAATGGGTGTAAATGAAATATTTGTCTGAAATTCCACTCTCTTATTTGATCGATCGATCAAAGTCAATATTCTCACATTTTTTTTAACAGAATATTTTAAGTTGCATATTTATTTATCCCCAATAATAATTTTGACCTTATGCCAAGGTATAATTTAAAATGAAATTTTAGTTTAAAAGAAAGAAAGGGGGGGGGGGAAACCCCGGGTAAATTAATATTTAGTAGAAATATACTTTTCACATCGAAAACAAATTTACTAAGAGGAATATTTTAAAAATATTTTGGATCGCATTTTTCAAAACAATTTTTAGTGACAAAAAAAAATAATAAAGCAGGGACTTTTTGTAGAATATTTTATGATTGACAAGTGTTTAAACTTATAAGTATAACTTAAGAAATTTTTTCACAATTGACACTATTTTTTATCATATAGTCCTGAAATTGTTACTAAGTGTTTGATATCTCAATAAAGAAAAGCACCCTCCCTTTTAAGAATCTATAAGTAAAGTATACAAAAACACTTTAACATTATTAATAAAATTTATTATTTCCAGTCAGCCACATAAATCAATATATTAGTAAAATAATGTACAATATTCATCATTTAAAACAAATAAGCAGTTCCAATGCATATACATTTTCTATACATCAATATTTTAAAACAATTTGAGAAAATGGAGCACTGACAAACATACATTTAAAAATTATAAAATACATATACTTTATGCTGGGTTTGTCAGGTTAACAAGAAACTTTTGAAGACTAATAAAGTGTGTCTGGGGGGGGGATATCACTATTTCTTTAACTTTTCAATAGATCTGAATTATCTAAAATTTTAGATTTCATTTTAAAATTGATAGTTTGATTAGTCATATTATTTGAAAATGAGATCAGTTCTAAAACTGCAAATAAAGAAACCAGGGATTAAATTATATATTATTGAATTTTTATAAATACAAATTTTGTGTTTAAATTTTATATTATAGCAATTATTGTAAAAAAAATAAAACGAATATGTTAATTTTAAAGAATAAGTAAAAACAAATGAAAAATACACTACTATATTTCCAGATTCAAGTTGTAGCAAATATTAATAAATACGAATGCATCACAAATCCTGTTTTGTTCATGACAGAAATATATAACTTTCAAATTACCAGGAAGAAAAATTTTATGATATCACAATTTAGCAATCTACCATTAAGGAAGAATGGAAAAGTATGTTAATTTTTACGATTTATTTTACGCCCTCTAACAATTTTGTCGAAATTCTAGATTTTCATTTTTAGAACTAGAATTTAAATAACTTTTAATTATAATCACACTTCAAATTTAAAAAAACTTTGCAACATAAACATATGAAAGGAATAAATTAATTGAAAACAAAGATTAGATTAGTTTAAAGATTTATAAATTATAAGGGAGATAAGGATTTTGTAATTTAAAATTTTGATGTCTGAAAAAGAAAAAACGAGAATGAACTTTTGAAAATTGGTAGAGAAATAAATTTTTAATGTTATTGCCAAGTGTACAAACCAGCTGATTAAGGAAATCTACAAATATATATAAAGAGAATGCATTGTAACAATATTTTTGAAATGTGAAATCCATAGTATATGCATTGGTTCTGCCTAAAATCCAACACCTCTGTTATCACAATGATTAAATTTATTATTAGATTATTAAGCAGTGTAAATTTACACAGGAACTAGGCAACAATATAACTGCTTTCACACATGCACACACATATACACCAGCAACTGGGACCACACAAGCTATGTTCAACAAAGAAAAAAAATATTCATTAACAAACTCAGAAATTATACAATATATAAATGCTTACATTCCTATGTACATGCACAGTTGAGAAACACATCAATACTTTCAAAATAAAATCTGGAGTAATCTCTTTCACACTAAAGATTGACCTATATTCTTCTTCAGACAGATTTATAAATAGAATATTCAAATTTATAAATAGAATGTATTTATCCAGCTAAATAGAGTTCTCGAGAAAAACATTAACAGCATTTTAATTGGTATAATATTTCTTATTGTGATTATCAGTAAAAACAACCAGCATGATGAAAGTAAAACTATAACTGTATACAAATGACACCTTATGTAACCTAGTCTAATTTGTTTTGTTCTTTTTGAGAACACAGGGGAGCAAAGAATAAAAAGAAAAGAAAAAAAAAATCAAAGTATAAATTATAAATCAGAATTTCACTTTAATTCTCAATTAAAAAAATAATATATTTTTTAAAAAGATTTCTCATTTTTTAATTTTAAAACAGAATTACAACTAGATTACTTATTTGATTATTTTATTTTAAAAAAATCTGTTGCACTGTTAATCAAAAATACTCTAAAAACATTAATATACAACTAATACAATTTCACTTGTATTCTTAAAATAAGATATTTTATTTGGAGATACATATTCTAATATTAAAAATGAATGCTTTTTAAAAAAAAGACAACCAGCTATAAAATCACTTATTCACAAAACATGCAATAAATTGTTTCCTGAGAATGATTTTTTTTCTGACACTTCTGAAGATAAATGCTCTACTTAAGTCAGTAAACTGCATTTCAAATTCAAACCATTGAATTCTAAAATGTCTTAATACTCTTAACAAATATTTATTTGAAAGTTTTAAGTTTAAGCAGTTTTGAACTAGCCTATCAAATAAGAGTTTAATAAATTTTTTAACCAACCACAATTTTTATAATTGTAAATAAGAGGTTCAAAACATAATTATAACATATCAAAATAAAATTAGAATATATACAATGTAAATTGTATATCCATTGTACAGAGCATAAAGAAAAACATTTGCAATTTATCAATTCTTAAAGAACTGATTTTTCAGTATAAAAAGTAACTGTGTAATTTAAAAAAAATAAATAAAAATTTATTGAAGAATTATTTAACAATAAAATTATCTATATTTCTAAAGAAGTTTAAGTAACCTATAGATATATTCAGATTTAATAAAAAAGCACAACAATAAAATAACTGTTAACAACTGTTTTAAAATGCATCAGATATTCTTTCAATAATTTTGTAAAAGTATTCATTATTCTTAAAGTTCTAAAACAAAAATTTATAATTACTAAGATGTTAGAATTCATATACAAAGAGATATTTAACTTGTGTAATAAAAACTTTCCAAGAAGGTTATTAAAAATAAAACTAAGTAATAATAAATCAATTTTATTAATTATTAGCAAAAGAAGTTAAAACAATTAAGAATGGATGCAAAACTATATAACTTCTTAAATATGAATGAAATGAAGTAAAGTATGATCTTGAGTTTTACAGATAATAATACTCATATATATATATATATATATATTGTGAGGATAGAGAAATCCTTCATTAGTTGAATTGCAGAAAAAGAACAAAAACAAATGGAAATTTTGACATTAATTAGTAAAAGTGAAATATAAATATCAGTGTGTTCTTCCCTTATTGTTATAAATTTTAAGAAAAAAGAATATATTTTAAGCATTTATTAAGGTATAAAAAATTTATTAAAAAGGTTATTTTAATCTAATTATAAAATTTGTTTATATGAATAAAAAAATTAAGTTTTATAAAATTGATACTATAAGTATAAACAAAGGAGATTCAAATTCCGAATAATAAAATTGATATTGCATTAAATAATTACATTCTTACATTATACAAACATTCATCATATATTTATTACATTAAAAAATTAGATTACAACCAAATAACATTACAAATTTTATATTCAAATCTCTGTAAAAAAAACTTTTTTGTAACCTAAAACAACTAAAATAATAATAATTGCTGAAAAAACAATTTATTTCCTTCTGTAATGGCCCCTCCATCAAATCTTGCATACTAGAATATATACAATGTTTACAAATTGAAATTCTGTACAGACAATAAACTTCTTTATTTACAGTAACAAAATATTTTTTGATAAAATTTTTTTTGTAACAAATTACAAGAGGGAGAATAGAATTGTTTCGTAGTGCACCATGTAAATGTCTAACTAGTGATTATTAAAGCTTATTAGAATCAGCAAAAGATTTATTTATTAAATAATGATATATTTGTCTTCTTAATTTAACAATAGAACAAAATTTTCATGTAATAGCAGGAAATCCATTTATTTTCTAAGATGCTCTTATTTAAACAGATATTAGCCCTTAAGAATATAATTTATAAGCTTACAGGGATAACAAAAAAAAACATTTAAAAACGAATAAATGAAACATTTATTTTTTTTGGATTTAAATAAAAATCTAAAGTTTACAGGACATTTTTATATCTTTAAGTATGAATCAATATGGAAAACTTTTGAATCAATATGGAAAATTGTGATTCTAACAGTTTGTAGGTTTAATAATCAAAATTTAATTTACCGTTTTTTTAAGGGTTCTAATAATTTAAGCTTCATATTCAGTTTTTCTTCTCACAATAAAAAATGAAAGTCTATTCATCAAATAATATACAACACACCATACAACCCAAAAAATACTAATGCTTCTGCATGAGAATTTTTAAAGATAACTTATGATTTATGGTGAGATAATTATAATATTCTTTCTTAACAAATAAAAACTGATAGACTCAAAAATTTTCTTTTTAAGTACCACAATATTAAAAAAAGAATGATCACAAATGCTTAACAATCCGATTAATTTTTTCAAAATTAAAAGTTATATGAGCCTTAAGCAAAGATTTCAAATCTGAAACAAACTAACTTTTTGTTTTTATTAAACACTGATATATAAGTATAAACTCATTATTTGATATCTGTAAAAATAAACGAGTGGGACTCATTTTAAAATTATATAAATCAATGCATATGAACTAAAAATATACATGTTTTAAAATGAATAAATTAAAGATACTGACTAACTAAGAATCCATATGTAAATAGATTTCAATAAAAATATGAATGAAAATCACTGATATCATTCGATCAAAAGAAAAAAAAAAAGCTAATGTTTCAATCATAGAACCAATAGATATAATTTTCAATAAAAACAGCTTCAATGAACAAAAGACAAATAGGAAGAAAAACAAAATATAAACAGTTAAAAACTCCAGAAAATCTAGTTGTAATTCATAGAATGTTTGTTCACCACTTTGAAAATGAAATTTTTCTTGATTATTTACTAGCAAAGATGCAGCAATAAATGTAATTCAGACACTTTTAACATATTATGAATCGTGATGCAAATGAAAAGCTTGAAATGTAATAAAAGTACACACTGGGAAAGGAACTCTTCCACAGGAGATGAAAATATGCAAGCCAGATAAAGCAGGTCCTAAATATCCAGAAGCACTTATTAAGGTTAAGAAAATTGTTTCAGATGCTCTAATTGAATTTCAAGAGCTATTCTCTCTTCCATAATTTCTGATAGTTCCTGATTCAGTTCATTATTAAGCAGAGTCAGCATCATATTCCTCACACGATGCGCTTTAATGGCCGCTTGAAGCTCTCTTTTATCGCGAGGTACACTTCTGCAAAGAAGAAAATAAAAATACTACTAAGAAGCATTGATATTTTATTAATATTAAAAAAAAAAAAAATAAGCAGATTTTTTGTTATCATCAAGCTTTGCCAAGGTTTTAACTTTTAAAATATCAAGCCAACTTCTTGATATTTTAAATATCAGTACCATTCTAATCTAAATAAAATGAAGCAGTTTGAAACTCAGGCCAGTTCAGTTGCTAGATCAAAAATGAATTACAAAATAATTATTACCTTCCACCAATCCACATCTTCCAATTATTATCCACCAATTATTACTTTTTATCAATCACTCCCATATATTTTTTTAATTCCAACATAATTATGTTATGGCCAACGTAACTTAAATTTGCAAATAATATATAATAAGAGAAATAATATTTCTTCTCCATAACATGTTACTTGATACTTAAGAAAGAAGTTATTAATTATGAAATTGGTGCAACTAAAGTGTCAAAGAATTAAAAATGCTAACTATAGCTTAAACAGTGGGAAGAAAAAAAAATTATCTTTTTTCAACTCAAAAAATAATTGGTTGACTGAAAAAAAAAAAATGTGATTATGAACTGAAGAACTAGTGTACATTTAGATTTCATTACATTAATAGAAAAGTATATATGCAAAGCAAGAAAAATTATTTTTAAATATTTGTTAAAATAATGGACAGTATTTAAACTATAAGGCTTTTAACTTAAAATAACTTAAAGAATCATTTTTTTAGAAATAACACTTTCAGAAAATACCAAAGAAATAAAATGTGAAAAAAAGAGGCTAATATTTAATTAAAAGTCTGGTTTAAAATTCAAAAATAACTCCAAGTTGCATATTCCCCTTCTTCATAATACATATAGACACACATTCACTTTAATTATCATTAGAGATTGCAAGCTTTTCAAAAGCCTATTATAAACTAATGCACTCCTATCCTTAATGATAATTTAATTTGAAAGAATTATTTAATTTGTTGGAAAGATGCTAGAAATAATTTTCAATATAAAAACATTTTTGAAGAGCAAATAATAATAATAAAGGAAAGAAACTATGACATTTTTTTCCTTGCCATTTAATATTATTGTTATCCATATATCTGTGCACAAATTTCCCATTAATATAAAAGGCATTTTCAATTTCTATCAGAGCTATAATTGTATAAGAAAATTATATAATATCATAAATGCTAAAAGAAGGAAAATGATTAAATTAAAGTGATTGTTTTAAATATATCTAAATAGTATCCAAGTTCAATATATCTAATATTACTCATTCTTTATTAAATATTTTACAATATAATAACTATGTAAATGTAGGAATCAAATGTATTTTTCTGTTTTGGTATAAATAATGCACTGTTGTGAAGTATTCTATTAAAATACCTAGATAAATTTCCAATTATTTGTAAATGTTTATAGTTCATGTAATTTTTCAGTAATTACTAACATTTTTATTATTTTAAAACAAATTTCTGCTTTTGATATGTTAATTGATTTTATATTTTTAATGTACCATTTTCTATCTTACTACATGTTATTATTTTACAATAATTCAGAACAATGTATAGTGTATAAGAGAGTATATAAATTGTAAGTTTGATTATTTATTGTAATCAAGGTACTTAATGAAGTATATACTTTGAATTGGATATACAATTGAAATTTCATTTTCGTTGGCAATTTCATTATCTGCAAGTTAGCAGCAACATAATCAGGGTTGATTGCATTCTAAGAAATATGATTTGATAAATGTACCATATTTAATCACTTCCCATAATATATTCTTTTTCTTCTTGTTTTAAATTTACATTAAAGTTGTATGAAAGCTGGACTGTGCTGTTAAATATTGCATTAAATTGGCCAAATCTTTCAAACTTTAAAAAATACGTTAATTTTTCCATTCATAATAAATTCTTTTCTATTCCAAGGAAATTATCAAAGGATAAAAAATTTATTCTACAGTCTGTAATTTTAAAAGTGAAAAAAAAAAAAGAAGTTCTTTACGTAATATTAGCAGCAGTCAAAGCTAAAGGAGGTTCTGAAGGATGCCTTTGCCTTTCACCAGTCGCTTCCTCATCTTGATGACTGATATCTACTAATAGAGCTGTACTATCATCAATTGCAGCAGAAAGTGTAGACTAAATGAACCAAAATACAATTAACAAAGTTTCAAAATATATATTATTTTTACAGCATTTTAAACAACAATTTTATATATGACTGATCTTAGCTAATATTGAAGAGCAATATGCAAGAGTAAAAATGAATATTAGAGAAAAAAATCATAATCAGTATGAAACCAGCACAATATTGAAAAATTACAACAAAAAGAAAAAAAAAAAAGTGTTTTTGCACAACAAATATATATTTTTGAGGTCCATCATTCAAGAAGAATTTCACCCATTAAGTCATATTTGAGCAAATATGTAGAGATAAGCTATTAAAATAGATAAAATTTCTCTTTTTTTTAATGTATAATCAAAGCTTAATATTCTGAAAAACGTTTTAGCTAAGGAATTTTTTTAATAAAATATTTTTTTTTTTCAATAAATAAAAAAGTTATGATTCCCTAATATATTAAACAGTATATATTTTTACAAAAGAACAAACCAAAAAATTATTTAATCATAGCATAGCTTTTCAAATAATTTTTTCAAGCACTAAATAAATATTGTGAAAATATTAATATATACATCAGATATCATACAAAAAATAAACAAAACAAACTAAATGAGATGAAAAGTATAAGTGTTTAAGGATTGAATAGCTAAATTTGTTTCAATTATGTTAGCCTATTATAATCTAACAATCTACATATAATTTAGTTGTATTTCATTTTCACAGCTAAATTGAATACATAGTATCATATATAAAATCTGTTTAATAAGCGAATTTGCAATCTCAAACTTCTAAATAATCTGCAGTATGCATATACCAAAACTAACTAAATTTCAAAAAGTCATTGTTATTATTTTTATTTAATCTTGAGATATTAAAAAAATATTAAATATGTTTTTTTAAAGAAATATTTTACCATATTTTAATACTTTTATATCTATAAATAATTTTTTGTAATTATGGTTTATTGATTTTTAAAAAATACTTTAAAAAAAGTAAAAATAATATACCTGTGTATAATTTGTATTTATGTATATGTTTATAATTTAAAAGAATTAGATAGTTTAAAATTAAGTTGGATATTAATGGGCTATTTAACAAAATATAACATATAAGAATTTTATTTTATTTATTTTTAATATAATTTATACAAAAATAAGTCAATATATAAAAAAACAAAAACAAATTCACTAACTTGTTCCAACAAATATGTTTCAGACCCAGCTGAAGAGTTGTCTTGCAATCCTTTAAAAATGCAAAAAATATTTCATTTACTTTCAGGTAAAAGATTTCATCATAAAAAGTAATATATTTTAGGCAACTTTGGGACCATTTTTCATCTAGACTGATTTTCTAAGCTGCAAATGAATAGTAATATAAATATATTTTTTAAGAAAATATTTTGTTATATGCAACTTAATGAAGATGTGTCAGCACAAAAACAGAAATAGGAAGTGCAGTGACTTTTGAAGGTAATGAGCACTCCTGAGCACTCGAGGGCAGACGCCTGACTTCTAGCTCATATGAAGATGAAACTCACATACTTGTTTGTATAACCTCTTTTTATAGGGGGACTCTTTCACACATTTCACAGATAAAATGCAGGGTAAAGAACAACCATGCCTGAACCTGGACTCAATTCCAGGAATCTAGACAAAGGGGAACATATGCTACCAGTATGCTAGGACGCCAACAATATATAAATTAAAAACATGAATTCAATTGAATTAATTTACTACAAAATAAAAAGTATATAAATTACAAAATAAAAGAGGCAATAGAAACTATACAATAGAGTTAATGACTGGAAAAGTGTACAATTTGGTAGATAAGTTTGAATTCTATCATAGTATTTAAAAACACAGTCACAAACACATATTAAAAGCAAAACTGCTTGGAAAGATATAAACATTAATTTTCATAGGCAAGTATAATGATTATACACTTGGCAACGGTTAAGTCTGTTTTTGTACTCAACTTTCTGCTTAACCCTCTTTAATTTTCTTTTTGGTTTGAATGTATTTTCTGGTGAAAAATCTGCAGAGTACTTTTAATAATACTTTTTAATATTTTATATTAACTAAGTAAAACATTGAATTCAATGTAATTGTGAAATTTATATGAGGATTTGTTCATATATGAACTGTTAAGATTCAACAATCAGTAATAAATTTTTTAAATAAAATTATCAGGAATCATATTTAAATGAAATAATAAATCTTACTTTCTTGTGCTGTTAGAGGTTTCTTATAAACTTCAAAAGCTCCAGACTATAAAAAGAATGAATAAAAAAATAAGTAAGAAATTTTTAAATTAATTTTGATGCATGAAAATATGATCAATCAATATAAGTTAAACTGAATTATATTTGCACACTTTACCCAATCTAAATCCAGCAAATTAAACAGGTGTTTTTTTGTATAAAAGTTGCAATAATTATTAAATAAAATGCTGCAATTTCTCACTAAAACCTTCTTTATATGTCATAATATAAAAAAATTATATCCAGCAAATGGTTTAGATTTAAATATATAAATTATACAAAATATCAAACCTTTTCCTTTTAAGTAAAAATTATCTATTGGAGGACTGACTCTGAACCTACATAGTTGATAACAAGTGTCTTAACCATTTTGCCAGGGTGACTTCTCAATGGTAAGCACTTTTATTTTTTATTCTATGCCAAATTTATAATTCCATTCTATGAACTACAAATTTCTTTTGCAATTCACAATCATTTATATAGATGCTTCATCATAATTTTGAGTAAAATTTCAAGAAAATCCATCCAGTTTTAAACTTTTATAGAGGAGGATTTATTTACTGAGTTTCATTTTGATTACTTATAATTAACGATTCTACACATGCATGCAGAATAACGTGTACTGCAGTATAAAATCATAGCTTTTAATAATTAAAATTAATAAATTGCCCCAAAACTTTCCTAAAGTTTCAAAATGATTACAAAAAAGAATTAGATTTTTATTGAATGTAATAAATGACATTCCAGTTTAATTTACATAGGTATGTAAGTTTCAAAATTTGAAATAGAAAGATTTCATGGAACAAATGAGATAATTCAAATATTCAAAATTCTAAATAAATAATGACAATTTAAGATTTCATTATGGAAAAACAGCTCATTTTACAAATAATTCATATTTAAGTATAAAAAATCAAAAAACATACCTTCAACTGTAAATTTGCCACCTCGTTGTCATCAAAATTAGTAAAATCTGCAAAATCTATAGATTCACTCTGATTATGTTCATCAGAATGCCCACTAGATTTATGAGGTGTAGCCTATCAAATAAAATACAAGTATAAATCTTTTAATACAAGCATAATCATTATTTATTAATCTACAATATAATTTTTTAAAAATCAGTTGAATTCTGATTTGAAAATAACTTCTGAAAACTATACTTTTTTAACAAAATCAAAAATCTGCATCAATAAATTCCTCCCTAAAACTGTGAAGGTGAAGAAATCTTCACAAAATCAATGAAGAAATCACACATCAATAAAGAAATCTTCACATAAGATAAAAAAAGATAAATATTGCTTTAAAATTATGAAAAATGAAAAAGGGAGTACCCATTATAAGAATATCAAAGACCCCATATTGAAGAATAGTTGTCAGGATTATTATCTGTTTGATGGAGGGAGAAGGAGGGAGGAGACTTCAGAACGTAAACAACATCAACAATGCTGATAAATTTTTTGTTTTTATAGTTAAGAATATTCAAAATTTGTTTTTGTCTGCAAGTATTGTTTGTTACTGTATTGTTTCAAGCTAATATGACCAAACTTATCCCACTTCTGCCTTTCTTAATGGAATTCATAAAATTATCTGTTCAGCAGTTTTAACAGAGTAATAAATACACTTAGAAAACATGTTCAAACAATTTTAAAGACCTAATTGATTACTGGTTATGGTTTGAAACAACTATGCAATATACAAAAAACAGATGAAAAGAAGGAATCATATAATAATAGAAAGTGATTTCTATAAAATATGTTGATTTAAAAAAATTATAAATATATGATAAATTGAAATATTATTTTGAGCACTCAAATGGAAAGTGGGAACTGTGCCTACTTGAGATTCAATTGCTAGTAAATTTTTTAACATTTCTTAGCTTAAAAAAAGTTCTTTAGAAGTTTTTATAATTTGTACATTGACTTTTTTAATAGTTCATAACTTAAATTTTCTTGATATTTACAAAAACAAATGAAGTACAAATAAGAAATAAAATGTCTCTTAATAATATAATTAAGATCAAAACATGTAAACAAAAAAGACATATCGACAAAGAAAATTTTTTTTTTGATATAAATGTTAGGCGTTAGTGGCATCTCCAATAATCGCAGATAAATACCAGCAAAAAAGTACCGTTACTCTCGTATACTGTTTGAAGAATCAAGAAGGTTCATAAGTCTTGTCAAAAGAAATATGGGCATTACATTTCGTCTGGTCCATAAATTCGTATATTTATATAAATGATTATATTTTAATATAATTATATTAATTTCAATCCAACTTTGAAAGCTTAAAAAGCAGTAACTTTACTATTAAAAACAAATAAGAAAATGATATTCATATTGATGAACAATAAATATATTTTGGAAACAGTTATATATACTATTATAAGAGCTGAAAAAAGCCTGTTCCTAACGTTAATAAAAAATGCAAGAGTCAGATGCAGATAAGTCCTAAAACTAAAAACAAAGACCGATAAATCTGTAAAACCGTTAAGTTAGCATTTTGCATACTCACACTACTTGGTGAAACTCTAGGTGGAACAGCTGGGGGCGCACCAAGGAAATGTGGTACAGTTTTACCTAAAAATAATGAAATATGCTGATTTATATAACATTAATCAATTTTCAATCTATTTGTCAAAAATATTACTAGTAAACATTATATGTATTTTTATTAGCATTAAAATAAACAATCCACTTTAATGTTTTTCATATTAATTTGCTAGCAATTTTTAATTTTTGTATCATTTGATAAATATTAATGCAGAATACTAGTAGAAAATAGGATTTTTTTTAAAAAAAAATTCCTGCATTCACCTGCAATCCACAGCTTAGTATAAGCACGACAATCCTTGTCCTCAATAAAAATAAAAATATTATGAATCTATTCACTTAATTAAGGCAGCATTTTTAAACATTACTTTGATAAAAAGAATCAAAACTACCCTTCATCTAGATTCACAAACTATGCATATTTTAGCTTTTGTTGATGGCCTACTGCCTAGAATATTGGTCAATAGTTTAACCAGAATTTTCTGGTTGTTAAACCATTAATAAAAAAATAATAATAAAGATTTCATCTAATTATTTTTAAAAACTGAAAAATATGATTCAAATGGAACTAATTACAACAAATTACAGCTGAGATAAATTAATTTGGGTATATATTACCATTAAAGTATTTGATACATTTATTTTATGAAATAAATTATCATAATGTGTGAAAAAAGCAAGCTTTAGTAACAGAAGTTAAATAATTACTTGTCTAGTGATGGTTAAGCCTTTAACTCATAGCATTTCCAAAGATATTTTGTAGTTCCATTAATTAGGTAAATCAAACACTGAATTAAGTGCTACCACAAAAGAATTCAACCAAGTTTGACTGTTGTCATTTGACAATAAGTAATAAGACCTATTTCTAAACAACATATATTAATGTATTATAGATTGAAATTTTAATATGTCTAAATTTATTTGTTATTAGATATCAATATAAGAGAAAATGAGTTGTATTATAGAAATTGTGAACCATAAAAACAACTTAAAGTTTAAAGTTCACATGATAGCATAACCTTTGCTTCTTTTCAAAAGTTACACAAATTGTGAACTTTCAAAACAATTTCAAGCTGAAAGTTCACATGATAACTTTTGCTTCTTTTCTATTGTATTCTATAGTAATTTTTTGAATTACTATAGAGTTCCTCGATCATCAAGTGCACAGATCTGGTTGATTTCCTCCACTTTTTTTATGTCAATAAAAATAAAAAATAAATGTAACCTATAAATAAAACACTAAAGGAATTTTATGTTACGAATTTGAAAAGGCTAAACAATATGACTAATGATAATAATAATCAAGCTTAACAACCACTAGTATTTTAAGAACTACAATGTGAAAAATATCATTTCTTTTTACACCAAGCTGGTATATCAAGCCACAACAGCTGCATCCCCTTAAATCCTGTTTAACACTGCCCTCTGAGTGCATCCCTAACTTAGTAATTCAAAAGAATTTCTTTTAACTATAGTTATGAGATGCTATGAGGCTTTGATCTTCCCTTTTCAATCAAATGCCTGTACATTTCCTGCATTATCAATAGTAACATTTTAAATATATGTGCAATCCCTGTTATATGTCCTTTTTTTCTTCTTATTTTGGCAGACATTATATTATACAATTCACCATCTGATATTTATTAGGTTTATATATTTTAACAATCTTTTTGAGACAGTTGGTTTGGATTTGGTATTTAATTTGTTTTTGTGATTTTCCTAATTTCCAAGCTTTACAAATCATTAAGTATTTCAAATAGTTATGCATTAAACACATTAAATTTGCAGTTTTCCAGAGTAATGTAGTTTCATGAAAAAATGATGAGCCTTTATTACTTTAGTTATTATTTTATTAACTGTATTTTTCAAGTTTAAATTGTAAACACTACACAATGAAAAGCAGTCTTTTTATATTCACTTTAATTTAATAAAATAAACAATTGTACTCCCCCCATATCTCTGTGTTTTTCTTCAGATGATTAAAATTTAAAAGCAATATAACAAGGGTATCAACAAAATTTTGTCTTCAACTATAGACCTGAATTTTGTTGTCTCCCCCTATATTTTAATGTCTGTCTTATTCTCCAGTTACTTTAATAATGTAAAATATTTTTGAAAATTAACTAAAAATCACTTATGATAAATATAGTGAAAAAATACATAAAAGGTATATAAAGCCAATAAAAAAATACTTAAAAAAATTAATGCCTCTTAATGAAATATTGCCAACTGAACCAACCGCTTCAAATCCTATCCTATATAATTTATGAAACCATGTTATGTTTCCTTAGATATTTTGAAAAAGATGATTTCATAAAACATACTTTAAGATTCCACTTACCTAATTTATTTAAATCTAATGAGGAACTTCTGATATGGTTATGTTTAGGTCTAGGTGGGGGAGGTGGGGGTGGTTCCTTTTTAGGACCATGAGGAAGGCTGGCACCTACTTGAGATGCTATATTGCCACTTTTTGATGCATCACTCGTTCCAGAAAAAGAGCTAGGAAGAGCACAAAAGAATTTTAAAAAAGAACTAAAAACTGATGAATGAACTAAAAAAAGATCAGTATTTTCTGATATAATAAGTGGATATTTTCACGTTTTCATCTCTGATAAAATAGACAATAACTTTCATTGACAATACAAATGTTAAGTACATGTTTTGTGGAACTCCAAAAATAAAAACAGAATTTGTGTTTACTTAACTGCAAAATTCTATCAATAAAACTTTTCTAGGAAGGCCCAATAAGTAATACACAGGTAAAAAAAAAAGCTTTGCTATTTAGTCAAAGATAAAGGTGATAAATTTCCATACAAGAAAATAAATACTACAGATAAAAAATAAATAAATAAACATCTACAAATATTACAATCTTTATAAAATCAAAAAATAAACTGATTCTAATTAGAAAATCAAACACAAGGAACAGAATATGAAATTTTTAAACTGCTACATATATTGTTAGAACGGTATAAAATCCTCACCTTCTTCTCATTTCCCTGAGAGAGCATCATGTAAAAATTTAAACAAAATTTTATCCTTACAATAAATTAAACTCATGATTTACAAGCAATAAAATAGCAAGATATGAGAACAAAATAATCTTAGACATAAGCACACATTCTTTTCAAAAATTTTTTGAGATGCCAAAAACTCACCTTTTTTCTTATTTGATTTTAAAAAATGTAAACAAATTTATATTTAATATAAGTTAAAAAAAAAGGCATAATTTACAAAGAAAAAATTCAAATTACAAAGATTTTGAAATTAAAGATGAGTAAAAAAGGGGAATAAAATACAAAAATTTCAAGAAACATAAAACATATCATTATTAAACAATGCAAAACAAGCAGGACCCTAGTAAGGAGTGAAAAAATTTACATTCACACAATAATAAATAATGGCATTTAATAATAATAATAATAATAATTTCACATAATTAAATTTTCATTATTTACCTAGAATGTACACGGACATTAACAGCTTCAGAATTTGTATCAACTGATTGAGACATAAGGTTACTACTTAAGGCAGCAGCTGGGAAAAAAATAAGAAATTAGTGTGAAACAAAGTAAATCGGACATTTTAATTTATGCATTAACTTGAAAGAAGAAAAAAACATTAATCCAAAATTTAACATATACAAGGCGAATATCTGAAAGATATGATTTCAGATGTTAACTTACTGGCTTGCTCTTTTTCAGAAGCAATAGAATATGCTTGTCTTTCAGGAGATAAACGAAGTGCAACTGGGTGTAGAATTTTCGGATCCTATAAAAATGATATCACTTTATATTCATTTAACATAATGTGCTTGGCAAGAGATTCCCAAGAAAATAATGAAAGTAGGAGGATTTAATTATGCTTTCACTATTAATAAGACTTAATGATATATTACAAAATCAACAAAAACTTTAAAGTTTTTTTATTAACAGTGAAGTTTTGTGGTAATATAAGTTTTTTTTAATTGAAAAATTTGCAATTAAAAGCAAATTTTTAAGAAATAAATTTTGTTTCTTAAGAAAAAAAAAAATGTTTATTTTGATACTTAAATACAAGTATATCTGCTTAATCTTTTGATACTGAAATAATGCTCAAAAAAGGATTTCCAAAGTTTTATTTTAAACAAAACCTTAGGCAAATCCAATAAATGGGCAGATAATAATAAGATCATTATTTTTAATATTACTAAGTACATACCTGTTTTTGAATATTCTGAAAAAATAATTCTTCAATTTAATATCATTTTACATATTCAAATGGAAACATAAATATTGATTTACTTTCAAAATTAGGGCAGACTATTTGAAAATCTAACTATCCTAAATTTCACGAGAAATATAAATTGTACTATCTTAAAATGTACATACATACTTGTACATTTTACATATTACATACTTGTTCGACAGAAGCAGCTGAAAAATCGAAATTTACTGGTTTCATTCCCGGAGAAGATAAGGAACTAGTTGGAGAATCGTTAAACTTTGTCCACTAAAAATAAATAAATAAAAAAATAGTAATGATTTTAATAACTTGATTGAACCAGCAATTTAATTCTGTAATATAGAAAAAGTTTTTTGGCACCTAATATTAAGAATTCTGCCATTAAACTAATTCAATTATGTAATTGTTTTTTCAGATTAAATTTTAATAAAGTGAACTAATTTGTAATGATCAAGACTCAAAAATTATTTCATAGAAATATGCATACTTTGTAAAAAAAGAAATATACATAAAGCCAAGCCAATTACAAATATGTCTTCGTTTATAAAAAAAAAATCTAAAAGGTCTCAGATCATCAATAATCAGAGTTTTTCCTCAAAAAAAAAAAAAAAGCAGTTAAATATTACCAAAAACTTGACACAGACCAAAATGTAGCAATTAGGGAAATCTCCACATATGACACTAAGATTAATAGAAACTGAAGACCTTGAACATTAATAATAATTAGTGGCTACCTCCAGAGACCCCCTTCACACCTTGTCAGTTTAAAGAAAATATGCTAATGGCCAATGCATTTATTAGAACTAATAAATTATGCCCTTTTTAAGAATATAAATAGCTGAAATAGGCTTTTTTCCATTTCTCATTTTATTTCACCTAAAAATTTTAGCAGTTCAATTAACATAATCTATGATTCAACATTGGAAGTTTAAAATAATTGACATATTTTGTTTGTCACTTATTTATCATTTCAGTCAAACAGAAGATTAAATGCTGTTTAGCTTAGAAACTTCCCAAGAACACCACACATAAGTGGCATTGCTTTATTGAGAATTGACAAATGCAAATCTGAACTATACTACAAAAGAACGATTAACTAATTTTAACACACACAATTTTTTTTTTAAATCAGTGAAAAATAAATTAGGAATATGGAAAAAAAAATTAGTATGTATATATAATACGTTTTCTAACTCTATCCTCCACCCTAAAATTATTATAATAACAAACAAAAATTTTTATTACAGGATTAAAAAATTTAATATAAAATTCAAAAGATAAACTCACTTCTTTACTTTGTGGTGAAACAAGCTCTGATGGAGATGTTTGTTTAGGACTGCTAACATGGCTCTGAGCTGGTACAGTTTGTGCTTGATTAGGAATATTTACATCAGCTATAAATTCAAAAAAAAAAAAAAAAAAAAAAAAAAATGCTCTTTTTAATTACTTTATACATTGTAAAATTATATAAAAAGAAATATTAATGAACTGTTTAAACAATTATAAAAATTTAATATTCAGATCAAACCACTTTCTGCAAAAGTAATTAAAGCCTCTATCATATCAAAAACAATAAAGTTTGAAAAATTGAGGCTACAAATCAATACATTCTAAGTAAAAACAGGGAAATAATTAGAAAATTACAATAGAAATAAATATGTAAAATTGATATTTTCTTTCAACATAATCATAAGTCTTGACTTCTAATTTTGAACTATGAAAAAATAAACTTCTCTTAAATAGAACTACTTACTCAGTCAGCACTGTAAGATATAACCACAAGAATCATATCTGATAAGTAAAATGTTTAGAGCAAGGTTTTTTATTTTTTTAATCTCTTCAATTGTTCTCATTGTTTAAGCTAAAAGATAAGTTTTTGATCCAGATTAGAAAAAAAAAAATCCATATTTCTTAATTTAATCTTATAGCATTTTCAGTTTGAGGATGTTGTACATATTGAATTAAATTATTTTTTTTACATTTTCACTCATTCTTTCATTCATTTATTTATTTAAAATATTTTCCTTACAAGCAATCTCCATTTGTTTTCATATATTTGGCAAGCCCAAAAAAGTTTGCAATAATAATGAAAGGAGATAAAAATTAATTTTGTGTCTCAAATGTAATTAAAGCAAAGAATTAATATGAACAAGATGAATAAAACTTTAACAATGGGAAGATATGTTTTTTTTTTTTAAATTTTTTTCACACAAAAATTAATTTTTGTTTAAAAAAAAGAAAGAAATACTAACGTTCAGAAGTTTTCTGAATTACTTTGGGAACTAATGAAGGAGGTAAGACGTCAGGTAAATCTATGTTATTCCGCCTCAAAACAACTAAATGCATGGCTGTACAGAATTCTTCAATAGATAATGCACCATCTTTATCCACATCAGATAACTGCCTGAAAAATGAAAATGAAACAATAAGATATCCTCAATTGAAAATATTAAAGAATGTTCAAAAATATATATAATTCCCTTGATAAAAAAAAAGAGAGTGAACAACTAATATAAAATATGTAATGCAACACACACACACAATAAAACAATTATTTTGCCCATATTCAGAAGTAGCACAAAATTCTATTCATATAAATTAAATAAATTTAAAAATTCTTGTCCCCACCCCTCAATTTTTTAAAATTAATTTTGTGTATAAATATTATAATGCTCATCAGTATTTAATAAATTTAAATTAAAAAAAATTGTAAAATCACACATTTTAGTGATAAAGCAAGCAATAAGGAAAAATCATTACTATTAAGAAAATAAAACTTTTAATAGTGTAAAAAAGGACTTATAATTTACTATACAGATACATTTTAAAACATGACAATGTGAAAATTTAAGGAAGCCTTTTAACAAAATTTTATATAAAATAAATTAATATAATTTCTATCAACATTATTCAAGAGATTATAGAAAAAATTAATAAAATTTGTAGTTGGAGTGCAAATGTGTGAAAAAGAGCAATAGTCAAACATAACAGAAGTTAATATACATATTAAAATTTTACAGAATAATGTATAGTTACTAAGGAAAGCTTCAAATGAACTAAAAATCATGCAAAAGTAAATGACAAAATTTGAATTTTAGAAATTCAATGGAATAATTAGAACTCAAAGCTTTAGATAATAATTTAGTAATTATTTGAATTTATTTGCTAATAAAGGCATAAAGAAAGAAAAATTATTTATAGATGCTTAGACAAAGAAAAATAAATAATAGGAGCATACCATATTTTTGATAATTCAATAACAGGTAATTTTGATTTTTCAAAAAATTCTTTTGCAGTTGCACCTAAAATATAAGTAAAATTCACATGAAGAAGAAAGCAACAATATTCATTAATGGAATGAAAAAGCAAGAGCCAGTTATAAAAAAAATTTAATCTACAATGAAACTATAAAAAAACAGTGCAAAAATATTACTTTAAATATAATTGAAACAGGGAAGCCTTATCTTTGTAGATTGAAAAAGAATGATAAAACTTCACAATTTTTAAGTTTGAGGTGCAGCAGGCCAGCCTCTGTCCTATTTGTAAAAAAGGACAGAGGTTTTTTTTTTTTTTTTTTTTTTTTTTTTCCATCAAAACTATTTTGGCAGATATTTGCATGTTTCCCATAATTAAAAAAAAAAAAAAATCAGTCACATTTAAGATCAATTAGAGTGTCTTAAATTATATTAGAACCCTTTCAGACCACGAAATTCTTTTTTATTGGCGGCAAAAAGAAAATAGAAAAAATGGTTTTTAAAAATAAATATTTGCTTAAAAAAATCTAATATTCAATGAATATATTTAAAACAAAATCATTAAAATTATGGTAATTTTCTTATTAATTATTTAAATTGGAAAAAGTTAGATAAATTTGTTCCATCACCCCTCAAAGGTTTATCAAGTACTAGAAGGCAGCATATAAATTGGAGACTAGTTGCTTTTAGTTTTCCTTGAACGTTATTATTAATTTACATTTTATTCATAACCTCTTGAATTGCAATCTATTTTCTGAAGCACTTCTCAAGAAGATAACTTAATTTTTTTAGTTTTAAGAGGAGTTATTGGTATAGTAATCTATAGAAATTGGTATGGAAAAATAAACATATAAAATCTTTTAATAAAAAGCACCAATTCTTATAACTTTTGCAAGTGTAGCTAATTATAGTCAATTTTTTTAAAAAAGATTTATGAGAAGCTGAATTTGCCATTTCAGTTCAAGTGGTTAATGAACTTTTTATAACCTTTAAAAAATAATAACTAATAAAATTTTATTTGCCTTTAACTGGCACTTTAAAATAATGCATGTACAATAAAATATTATATACATTAGCAAATATATATAGATATTTCTCAAAAACTAATTCTTCAAAAGCCTAAATGTATTCACATACACACATATATATAAAGCTAAATTTATTTAAATAGAATTACAGAAATAAATACAATTTTTATTATTATTATTGATTTCATAGCTACTGCACATTATTAATCTTTCATTAACTTGTTTTTGAACAAAATTTACATCCTTTTCTTGAAATATCAGTCAAATGTCATTTACTTTGGCATTCTCTGCTGCTTTTGAAAACTTAGCTCAATTTCCTAATATATACTTGATTGTATATAGTAATATGGGCTACTAAATGTACTCAAGGGAAAGTCTGAATAGCTTTTCTTTGTCGATATTACTATACACAGCTATTTTAATAAAAACAAGTATCAAGCCAATAATTCTACATAAAGCATTTTCTCACTCGCTACTAATAGCAATACTTTCACATAAAGTTTTCAAAATACAGACAGTCAAACATATGCATTCATATATTAATATTCTGTAACATTCCTTAACAAACATTTATCAGATAGATTATAATTTAATAAATAGTAGAAAAAGTTTATTTTTTAAATAATTCCAAAATGAAAAATCTTCCTTATTTAACAAATAAAATCCCATTAATTGTTTATTTAATTATTAAGACAAAAAACCCTCAACAAAAGGAATTTATAAAATATACTGTAGTACATGAAATCAGTCGATTTTGACAAATAAATTTCATAACAATAATCTCTATCCAATAAATCTATCATAATAAAAAACAAAACAGAGGCAAATCTGCAAAAAGGTTATTTACAACTGGTAAGATTTGAAATTTTACTAACAATAATAATCTATATGGAGATGCGATAAGTTCATTTAGCAGTAAAACATGTCTTCCGAACATTTTAATCAGAAAATTAAAATTGATCTTTTAATCCATTTCGATAAATAATAAAAGAATCTTTATTAACCTGTTATTTTCTTTTTAAGATCTGGCTGCATTGATTTGAACTGATTGACATAATACTCTCGTTGTTCCTCAGTAATGGACCAAATGTCAAAATCATCATCACTAGAGTGACGCTCACTATTTTCTTCATCATTGCCCAAAAGTTGATGATGCTCTTCAAAATTTGTCCAGCTGGTAGAACCTTCTTTATAAATAAAGAAGAGAAAAGAGTAATATCTTAATATTTAATCATCATAGAAAATACAATAATGAATTAGTTTTATCACTTGTTACATATTAGCAATGCAATCACATTTAAATAATTAAATTTATCAATTCAATCATAAAGAGTTTTTTTTCCCATCTATCTTTAAATTAATGAACCAGTTTGTAAAATTAACAAAACTTTCTTTTAAGAAATTTTATCTTTTAATCTAAAACATTATATTGTAATAATATTTTACACTTGATTTATCTATTTTCATATTTATCATTCCAATTTGCTATTAATAATTCCAGCAAAAAATTTGCACATAAAAAATATTTAACAATTTTAATTTTAATTTAATTTAGCAGATATAAATTTGTTAACACTGATTGCTTATTATTATTTTTTAAATGTTAAAGTGGTGTAAGTGCAATTGGGCAATAATATACTAAACAATAAAGAGCTAAATAAAAATTCAAAAATAAGTATATTATC
Organism: Argiope trifasciata; assembly: GCA_026543055.1. NCBI lineage: Eukaryota > Metazoa > Arthropoda > Arachnida > Araneae > Araneidae > Argiope > Argiope trifasciata. Next base: position 3,368,943 of record JAPMOQ010012849.1, on the reverse strand, counting down.
CAGTTAAAAAAATTTAGGTAAAATTTGGGTGAAAAAAAATTTAGTTTTCAATGAATACTTATAACCCAAAACATAAATATTCCTAGTTTGGTAGTATTAAATTAAATGGTTTGTTTTGTAAAATATATTTTTTCTTTTCTGTTTCCATCATGTTAATACATTTTACAAATAATATGTCAAACTATAAACATTTCAACACAGTAAAATCATTACTAGTTTTACAATTAAAAACAATAAACATTAATATTATTGATTTCTTTAAAAAAAAAATTACAGTATTCTGCTGAAGCCAATGACAAAAACAAAGGCATTTGTATGTTGCAGCAAGAATATCATAAATGAAACGCAAATTTATCTGGTTAAGTTGACAGATAAGTTTATTAACCACAGATAGTCAGGCGCACTAACACTTGTCTTTCCTACTAACACTGTATCTTAAACATCTCTTTTTGTGTACTTGGTTAGTAAATAATTGTTTTTATAAGGGACTTAAAATTAAATGTGTACATTTACAGTCACAATGAGTTAGATAATAAATTGATTACCACAATGAGTTGATTATTTGAAATTTTTTTAAAAACAATTTAGAAAATCATCAAAATAGTATTAAAACAGAGATTACGTATTTATTAACTTGATTAGAATTAAATAATTATTTAAGTAATTGATCAAATTAACTACATTATTGCAAACTTATATCTGTAAAAGGACAATATACTCAAACCAATAAACAAATACAAAAAGCAATCTACATTTAAAGAAATATATAAAATGTATAGTTGCAACAAACAAATGTTTTCTAAATTTTGCTACCTTTATTGAAAAATGACCAACTCCTCTCAGTTGACAAAGAACTTCTAGGAGATGCAGCAGTATCTGTGGGTGAAGAACAAGGAGAATCATTTTTTTTCACTGGAGGTACAATGACATGAGGTGCTACCTGTAGAGCAATGACAAAAAACAAATAAATTTTGATATCTATAAAAAGTAGTAAATATATGTGTGTGTGCTTCTTTCATGATTAATTTCAGATACTTATTGAAATATATTATATATATATATATATATATATATATATACACACACACACAGAGAGAGAGAGATTACAAAGATGTTCATTTATTCATATAATTCCAAATAAACAAACTTATAATAAAACCTCAATAAAAGATAATTTTAAAGATAAGTAAACTACAAAGACTGCGTTTGAATGGAATAAAGTTCAGAATACTTCAGGCAAGGGAGTTTTTTAAAAATAATATCACAATATGGTCAAATATTTTATTTTCTTACCTCTGAAATGTAAATAACAGATTTTTTAGTCTTTTTAGCAAAGCATTTGACTTGATGACACAGATTTTGAAAGTATTCAAAACAATGTAAGCAGTGATTTTATAATTTTCTATTTATGAAAAATTAAAAATTTTTATAAGAGATATTATTATGAGAAAGAATTTCAATAATTTAAATTTTAATCATAATAATGATGGTTAAATGTTCATTCAAACAGTTACTAGCCTGTTAGGAAAAATATACTTTAAAAACTGACTTACTTGTATGGGTGGCTGATGACTAGGAGATATTTCATTTTCTATTGCTAAGCTGCTTTGTTTGCTCCCTGCACTCAAGGATCCTCTATGGCTTTTAGTTGGTGGAGGAGGAAGAACTGTGATAATATGGGAAGCATTGGCAACATTTCGGTTCTCCAAGATACTTGAACAAGCTGAAATAGCATTCGCAACTTGTAAGTAATTAGCATAAATTAGCAACATTTGAGAGATTTTTATTTTAAAAATTGAAAGTTATGATTGATTAGTTAAAGTAATTTAATATTATGCCCACCAAATATTTAATACTCTGAATATGAACGATGCATACATAAAAGCTTTCAAACTCGTAGAGTTAATTGTATTTAGACAGGAATAATTGTAACAATATCCTACCCTTAATAAACCATTTTGACATCCAATTGCCAGAAATCTAACTAATTTGAATAAAATAATGTACTAAAGTAATTTCCAAGAATATACTAATAATTTTCCTAAATTAATGTAGATTCAGAATATTTTTTCATATCTTAAAATAACTTTAATTTTAATAAGAAATTTCAAAAATAATCCACTCCTCAGTGAAATATATAAAATTGAATGTCTGTTTGTCTGAACATTATACAATTCTACATCTTAAGTTAGAATCAAACAAAATTTGATACACGTTTCATAGCACATAGATGAATCAACAACACAATTGAAAAATTTCTGTGATTTCCTAAACTGGGAGGAAAGGAGGTTGAACACTTTTATATTTTTCAGCCTATCTCAGGCTTATATCATACAATAAAATTTTTCCACCATTTTTAAAAAATTACCTTTTTTTTGACATAAATCTCATTTTCATAACTATTTTCTAAATTTTTCATTTCTAAATTTTTTTTGTTTAATAACATTATTTAAAATAGGTTTGAGAGTTCTAAAACTCTTCAATAGGCTAAATTAAAAAAATTCAAAAACTGTATGACATAAAATTACATCTAACTTATTTTTTCTTATATAACAAATGAATGCAGTTTGCAGTTAAGGCAGTACAGTCACTATTGAACATGACCCCACATTTTTTTAAAAGCTAAAATTTTTTTAAAAAAAGGATATTAACTTATTTCAGATTATGAAAAAGGACATAAAATCAAAGAAATATGTGCTATATAATAAAATAAAAAAAATCAATCCAAGAATATAAATCAATCCAAGAATTATCATACACTGATTAATTTTTTTAAACACTAAAAAAAGAGATGAAATATTTTATTAATGAAATTTTACAATTCTATAGATAAGAAAACAAACATTGTTCAGTTCCCAAGATTATCACTTTTCGATGATTCTACCTCAAAAAGAATGAACAACTTTCCAGAGTTCTTCATTCTAAAACCCTACTTATTATTCTGTTTTTCCCCATATGTATGTACATGTCAATATCACATAATTTCAGGTCATATTTCATTGCGATAACTAAAAATTGCACACTGATTGCTTACATGGCTAGTTCAAGGAAGGGAACATAAAACGCTGAAGAAAAATATTTTATATAATATCATTAAATATGACTTAGAATATTTACCATTGTTAACATCAAAATATTTTTAAAAACAAACAAATATATAACGTTTAACAACATAACAAATAAAAAAAATGTTTTAACAGAAAAAAATTATTAGTTAAAAAAAAGTGAATCGCCAAATTTCACTAACAAAATCTTACATTTATTCATCATAATTTAATGTTTAGATCCTTTATAATAAACAAAAATTGCTATAAAATATGTGAATTAGCATCATTTTCAGACTGTATTCTGAGTTAAGAGCAGTTTTTATGCCACCACAGCATATAATCCTTCATATGTAATCAGAGCTCATTTTAACATTAAAAGTACACACCTTCTCTTTTTTTCTTTCCTTGAATCCCCATTTTGACTAACATCCTGATGCATGCTCAAAAATACAGTTTTAGAATCCGAGAATGAACATATATTAACATATGCATCATTATAAAATAAAAATATCAATTTTCTTATTAGTTCAGTAAATATTTCAATTTAAAATATTGAAACACATTATCAAACATTCCTACTATTTAATTTCTCCCTTAAAAAATGAAATTGAAAATAGAATTGTAAGGAAAGTCTCACTTACAGATGTCATTCATTTTTCAGTCAGTGGATATTAAATGACAGTACAAAATTGAGAATCTAAAAAGACATAAAAATAAAACTATAAATAATATGATATATGAAAAATAAATAGAATAGATTAACTGAATTTTTATTTTTAACTGTAAAAAAGAAGAAAAAATACAATATATTAGACTGGTACAAACAAAAATCTGTTTTTTTTATGAACTGCAACATTGGCCTTGAAACAATCAACTTTTATCAATGAAATAATTTCCATTTTATTTCAATGACAGTTTGACAACTTTGCTTAAAAATTTTAATTCAGCTTTATTCTTTAAAATCCTTAAAGCAGCTGACCCTCATCAGAAAAAAAGCTGAACCTATTGCATTTTGTTACATCATTCCATATTTTTTCCATATGGTGGATGCAGCGAGAAATCGCCAAATAATGTAAAATTTTGCGTGTTTTGTCATTTGGATTGCTAGGAGATGGCCGTGTTTGGTTCATATTACACCTGGATAATGGAGAAGCACCCAACATTTATATTATGGCATGTGCCATTCAAAAAGTTTTGTCAAAGTACAAACAAATAAAATTTGATAATATAAAGTCTATTCTTTACGTGGAATGCAATAAATTCTAATAACGAGTTTATTAAATATTTGATTCATTGAAAAGTAGCATGTTTTTCTCCAACTATGGAAAAATTAGATTCTTCAATTATTTGCCAATTTCCTACATCTTTTTATTGACTTCAAATAATTTCATAAATATTTCAGCCAAAGGTATAAATGCAACTCTAAATACACAAAACTCTTGCAATTCTACCAAATTAATGGCATAATCATTAGAAGAATTTGTTTAACAATTTAATTAGTAGTGGCTGACCCCCAAATTATCTTTAACTGATATAGAGGCAAATACATTTTTCATCAATATCTATCTTTGTCTAAAAATGGAATACTTATATTATGCTCTCGTGCATAATCTGTAGACTTGGCATATTATGTTGATAGAATTTCTTTTAACAAATGCAGAAGTAAATATAAAATCTTTTACAATTCAGGTTTTTAAAAGATTTCAAATACTGAAATTTGAACATGGAATTTTTTCTAATGTCATGAAATATACTATTCTTGAGCAATCAAGGTAATTATTAGGCCACTACCAATTTGAACTGATCTTCTTTTATAATAAAATAGAAATTTAATAAATCAAGCAGTTGGAAATTCAATATCTTTTTTTTAAAAAAAGAATTGCACAAAACTTTATCATCATAAACTAAAAGTGCCTCTATGTGAAAACTAACAGTTTTTTTTTTTTTAAACAATGTAAAATATAATATTCTTTTTCATTCCAAAATCAACACCATATAAAAGATTTTAAATAAAATTATGTACAATATGCATCAAAAGTAAGATTAAAACTAGCAGATAACACATCAAATGAAATAAACTACGAGATTAAACAGCAGTAACCCAAAGTACATAATTACACTATTTATTTATTAAATCCATAATTAATTTAGTACCATCTTAATAAAAAAAGAATATAATCAGTAACTTTATTTTACTCTAAAAATTGGTCAGAGATATCTTCAATTTTTATTTTTTTTGTGAATTAAAAGAAGACACAAAAAATTTGTGTTTTAATTAATTTTTAGTTTCAAGATATTCCTGGTAAATAAGTTCTCTACTGTAAGCAAATAAATTGAAATTTTTTTTATAACTGTTGCTAATATGCTCTTGGTCTAAAATATGAAGGATAATTTAAAGATAGATAATTCATCCACAATCATATACTGTATTTCTATTATTGCAATCATAAAGTGGCATTTATCATGTATACCTTCTTTATGAGAAAGAGAGATCAAACAAAATATAGCTTCCCCATAATCATTTATATTCAGCTCAATAACTATCTACAAGGAAACATACATGCTACTTCGAACTTAAAAGTCTGACTATTATTCAAATTCTATCATTCAGACATATTTTTGTCATATAAATATGAATTTGCTATAAATTATTTTAAAGCAGTGTTCAGTGACTTTTGACATTCAGTAAGGTTTTATGATGCACAATATCAAAACAAAATAAAAGTGGTAAACATTTAAAACATACTAAAATAAACTAATTAAAACATATTGATATAGATAAAACTTCATCAATAAAGTAATATTCAAAACTTTCATAACTATTACATATAGATCTATTCAAAACGGAAAATATTACAAAATAACTTGTAATACAGAATCAAAGTTAAGAAATAATAATGTGAATGTAAAAAGTAAAATATAATATAAATATTAACTGGATGAGACAGAAAAATATGGATATCAGCTTGTTCTCATTGCTTTGAAATAATTCAAGTAATTGTCTATTTTTTAATAATTTGATTTTTTTTTACTTAAAAGAACACAATATAATAGGAAGAAAAATAAAAAAGAATTTATATAAGACACATCTCACTCAGCATTTTATCACAAATTGAGGAAAAGGAGTAATTTTATTGTAAAATTAGCACATAAAAAATTTCATTAATTCATATCATCCCTCCCCTACCCCAGAAAAACACATAAAGGTAAGATATATTTTAGTATACTACAACTGATGTTTATGTTTGAATATAGATGTTCAGGCAAATAATATTAGTGTAGGGACAACAATTTTCACAATGCAGTAAGATTAATAATAGCAAACATTCTGATTTCTTTAAAAACAGCAAGTTATGAAAAACAATATGACTTACAGGAATGGACCACAAATTATAAGAGGTCAATAGTTGGCAGTACACAATAATTTTTATCTGATTTATCAATAAATGATAAGAAAAAGAATGAAATGATAGTATTGATCAAATATAGTCTGATCAATATTTTGCTGGCATAAAAGTGAATATCATTGTAATCCAGGATGAAACAAACAGAGCACAAACATATATTATTTAGAGATTAATGAAAATTAAATATTAATTAAAAATCACGGTATAAAAATTATGATTAATAATAAGAATTACTCAAACTTGGTTGTTAAAATAGAACCAAACAAATTATGAGTTTAAAAATTCCCAGATGAAGTCATTCGAGAAAATAAAGTGTAGAATTTGAGTAATTAAAATCTTAATAAAGCATATGGTGTATTTTATAGTAAAAAGGAAGAAAAAACAACAATTTGCGTTTTCTGTATTCTAAGGAACAACACAAGTGACAGGTAATTAGAATAGCAGATGCACTGCTTTTTTTTCTTTTCTTGAAATAAAAATGGATACAGGAAAGTCCAATATTCATTAAATACATGAAATCACGACTACATTTTTCGAAAAAATGAAACATAAAAGTAAAACTGCGAATAATGTAAAAGCATCAAGATGAATATTTGAAGAAAAAGAGATGTGGCGTAAAAATCTTTATGAAAAAATGAAAGAATCGAAGACTTAATATTATGTTCTAAAACTGCGATAAGAACCAATAAAAATATTAAATCAATTAAGGTGTAATTTACAACTAAAAACATGCATATTATTTCAGTTATATTTTTGTAGCATTTTTAATTAAAAATGATTATTTGAAAAGTAGAATTTACTTTACGTAAGTAACATGAGATAATTTGCTGTCAGTAGTTGAAATTGTATGTAATTATAGTAGAAATTTTTGAGTCACGAGACAATCCAAAACATACTTTTCACATTAAATTAAAATCTGCCATGTTTAATATTATGACGTCACCATACGTCATCTTGATACCTTTCGTAGATAATTTTACGTTTCATCGAAATTATATTCCATGCTTAAAAATAAACTTTACCCTTTTTTATCATATTTTGATTTTATCGGAATTTCAATGTGATTTTATGTAAATTTTTAAAACTACTTCTTAATTATCGTTAAAAATATAATCTCATTTTTAGCGCCATCTACAATAGCGCCAAAGTTGTATTAGCGGTTCTTGACGTTCGTATTCCGCGTTAAAACATCCTAAATTTTAAAACGAAAATGGCTGATAAAGACGCCGGTAAGTAATTAATCTTGTTTTTATTATGAACTTAGACTCTGTTAACTTATGAAATAGTTTCGTTTAAGTTATAAATTAGTTGGAACTAGTTTTTCATTTATTGGATTTAGTCCTATTCCATCCCTTTATTTGCCAACTTCATTAGAAAGTTATTGAGTTCGAGTAGATATTGCATTTCGCACAATTTTCTCTGTTTATTCGGCATTTTTCATAATGATTTTATTATTCAGTGTAAGTTTAAAATTTCTAATATTTGTTGATTGAATTTTGATAATTGCTTATGAATTGTATTATTCTCCTTAATGATTTCTTAGAGTTGAAATAATTCATTTGTCAGTTTCATTTAGTGTGATAGATTTCTTTGCAGACATTACATCGCCATGCATGCATTAGTCATTTGTAAATTTAAAAAGTTGCATCTCTAAAATTTAAAAAAATTGTATAGACTCTCACTTTTTTTTTTTCAATATTCTAAAAATAGTTTACCATATTATTACATCGTTTGTTTCATTTGTCCGGGTGTTGCCTATTTCTATTGAAACCTTCCTCAAATTCTTTGATAGTTGATGTTTCAATGGTATAAATTAAGATTATTCTATTGTTCTTGACGTGTAAAATGTGATTAGGAGACATTGTTTATTTAGTTTATTTATTGTTTATTACAAACACATGTTTAGCGTTGCTTTTATTCCTGTGCCTTTTTGTGTAGTTAAAAAAAAAACGTTTTTAGATAAACTTATTTTGATTTGTCAAGAAAATACACTAATGTTCGAAAATAAACAAAATTTACCAAGAATTGAAAATTTAATGCTTTTGCCTTACCTTCAATTGTAAAATTGTTTAGATCTAGATAATAGGTTTTGAATCCGTAAAATAGCGGTAAAATCCTATTTTAGCCCACCTCTGACTACTTTTTCAAAATCTCGCCAAATCGGAAGTATTTGAATTAAAAGGTTAAGAAAAAAGAATTCTTACCTTTCGCCAAAAAATTCTTATTATTCGCCAAAGGTGGGCTAAAATAAGATCGACCCAAAATAGCAAACTGTTTTGAGCCAATTTCAGCGAATTGTTATGCTTATTGGTTTCTAATAAAAATTTCACAACCTGTATAGATTATACTGGTTATGGAATACTTTAGTGTAACTTTTAATATTATATATATATATATACCTAATTTATTGTATTGAGTGGCCTGTTCAGATTTGTTAAAAAGAAATTATTAAGATCATTTTGTGTATATCTCCATTACTAAGCATGCTTTAACATAGTACATATTTAAACTCCAAAGAATAGTTGAACAGGCATAAGGAAATGATAACCCAAATACTGAATTATTCCTTTCAAGCATCTTTATTTCATGTATTTTATCTTGTTTGGCCATAAGGCTTGGAAATAATCATATATTCTAAATATGCATTTGTAAACAGATCTATGTGATTACTGGAGGGAAACTAGCTACTGTCTGTCACATAAATTTTTTAAATTGTTTATTATTAATAGAATTAAAGATGATATTGCTTGGGCAAAACCTGAAGTTTCTATGCATTTCCAGAAACATCAATCAGTATTATTAGAATTATTTTTTATAGAAGCAGAGAACTAATTATTGTGAGTGGCTAACTGCCTAAGGTATATATCAAAACTGGATTAAAGTATTGATACTACATACTCTCTGGAATACTTTTCATAATTTTAATATAGGTAATAAGACACTTAAAAATATTTATTTAATACTGGAAGACTTGGGATTTGTTGATAATATTGTTTTGTATTCAAATTTTATCAACATGAAGAAGATTTGAAGAATATTTGTAACAAATGGATTTGAAAATAAATTATAAAAGTAATAATTCATTTTTTAGTAAATTGAAAAAGTTGATTAATTTTCATGTCTTGATATTACAATAAATGAACTGAGATGCTCAGATGAAGATAGATAAAGGCTTGTCATTAATTCACAAGAAGGCATAGGTTCTTGAAAGCCTTAAAATATAAGCAGCATACTCAAATTATATATGTCTAATGCAACAATGTTAGAAGTACTTCAGTACTTTTCCATTAGTAGGATGCAAATGGCAATGATGTGAATAAAACATGAGCCAAGTTACCAAGCAAAGTGAATGTCAACAATGTGAATCAAACGCAAACAAAATTCCAAAGCATGCTGTGAAAATCTACGTAACCCTCCAAGCGGCGGAGACGTTTTTTTCTGAAAAGCACATTTCTTCGAAACGGGCATAAGCATGTTTTTTCGTTCTGTTCAGTTGTTTCGAAGATGGGCACAAACGGTTTTTTTCCTGCTTTCGATTGAAGCGTTGAAAAGGGCGAAGACGTGTTTTTTCTTCTGTATCGCCCCCCTCCATTAATGACCTTTTTGGCAGTGATAGATTACTTTATGATACTACCAGGAGGAAAAAAACCCTAAAAGCACTTAGCATTCATAAAAGAATTCCTTATCATGAAATGGTTAAAGTAGTAAGTATTCCATGTGATTTTTGGAAACTTATGAGAAAAAATAAATCTTCTCTCTAAATTTTACTTACCAAATAAAAACTTAAGAACTCATTCCTTAATAAAGCAAACTATTTCTAAATAGATTTTCTAGTAAAATGTTGCTATTAAACAATTTTAAAATACGTCTAATATCTTCAAAAGAATAACAAAAATAAAAGGAATTTATTTAACTACTTTGCCTTAAAATTCATGACATGTATACGTTGATAGATTTTCAGTTAAGAAATCAAGACTATTACTGTTAGACTTTATCAAGACTGTTACATTTTGATTTTTGACGTAAGAATGTTTCAATTTTCTTTTTCATTTTTTTTTTTTTAAATGTGGCATAAAGACTTGCAAGGAATTTCATGTTTGGATTTACTTATTTGTGTTCAAATTAATTAATTTTTTTTTTGTTTTATTTAATTTGCTTTAAGGTAAATTTATATTATAGCTTCTGAATTGAAAATTGTAATTGGTTTTTTTTTTTTTTTTTTTTGTACATTGCAGGAAGCAAAAATCACCAAAAAGAAAAAGAAAGCAAAATAAACAAAAAATTAACATAAACAGCTGGTCCTGGATTTATAAAATTTGGTACATAATTACTTCCTGACCAATATATATTCAATAATTAGAATCTTTTTTAAAATTACTAATTTCTTATTTATTAAATCTTAATTTAAGTTTAATCAAACAGAAAAGCACAATGGCAATTGTTGTGTTGCATTAAAATTTAAAAGATTAACTTTCCAAAGACAAAATTTTCGTTTTTGGGATAATTTTTCTTCAGCTTTTATAAACAATTCAGAATTTTAGAAATAATTTGTAACATTTCTTTTTTATAGAAATGGAATTGAAATCATTTTTTTATTTTACCATAACGTTCCGTCGTTACTTTCTTAACGTTGAGAAAAAATGTTTGCTTTTTTTAAACAGTAACTTCAGTTAAAATTTTTAAGAACTTTTTAATGGCTTTTTTAAATTACATGATGCACGAATCTTTCACATAATTGATTAAATCAAGACTAACGACACCATTAAAACTTTGATGAATGAATGAATGTTTTAATGAGAGCTTGAAATATTCTGGAAACTATTTTTAAAATGTGACAAATAAGATACTTTATATACATTGTAACTAATCCCAATTTGAAATAAAAATTCTCTAAAGCTATTTAAAAATGTTTCTATAGTTTCAAATGATATCATACGAATAGTTTCAAAATATTTGCAAAGATTAAATTTTGAAAAGAAAAAAAATCTTACATTTTAGTGACTCATTCTGGAGTATCATGAAGTGATAGGAATCATGAGCGTAATGATTATAATCAAATAAACACTAGCTTGAAAACAGAAATAAAATGCTCCGTGCAAATTAAATTTTCACTACTTTATTAAAATTAATTTCGGATTTATACCTGATTCTGTTAGTGATTAATGTACCGTATTCTATACATTAATCACTGTATTATTTCTTCATTCAGTACGTTATTAATAAATCTCAAATAAGCTGTAGATTTTTGAACAATATATAATTTAAATAAATAATATTTAAATATGAAGAACTTATTCTCAAAAGGTGCTTCAGTTTCTTCAAGATCGAATTCTTTGAATTAGAAAAACATTAAAAAATTTGTATGAAGATTCAATTAAAAAATTTTAGTTGAATATTAGTAAAATTAATTTTGAAAGTTGCTTAGTTGCTACAAACATGTTCTTGTTATCATTCCCAATAGCCTTAATTTCGGTTTATATTCTGTTTTGCCTTGATTTCATTTAGGAATATGACAAGTACAAAATTATTTAATTTGGAACATTTGATTCGTACACTTTCACATTCAGTCATTCATACCTTTTAAAAATATGTGCCTATCTGTTAACTCTGATATTTTCAAAAGATATATTCTAAGACAGATTGTGTTGAAGCACTGAAAGGGGTTTTCTTGCCAAAAGTAATATCTGATTTAAAAACAAAATTGTATTAAAACTGACAAATAACTTTTTATTCAAAACAGGCAGAAATATATTAAGATAGAAATTTGTTTTAAATCTATATTTAAAAAAATCACAATTTATTATTTTTACAAAGGCTTTTTGATTTCATACAAATATTTAGATAACTAAGGCTATAAGACCTTTACATATAAAATAAATAACGGAAACTTCTGTGAGTGAATTGCAATTAATATCGCTTCATATCTCACTAAAAACTGATATAAGTTGGAAATTTTCAATAAAAATTAATGAAAAATTTCTTTTATTTCCTTTCAGCTTCCTTTGAAAATTGTCTTGCAATTTTGAGTTAGAAACGGAAATATGCTATTATTATTAAATGCAAGAACGCCTTAAGTGATATTTTCAAACATTTATATTAATTCAAAAAGCTTTAAAATGCAACTTTGAAAAATTTGTCAAAGAATTATCGAAGCATATGCTCCTCTATGAAAGAGCAACGATATTAATTGGTGTAATGTTATAATTAAGATGTAATTTTTTGTGAGTGTAAAGTATAAAAGATCTATTGAATTACGTCTCTAAAAAATACAGTGTAGGAAACACAAATTTTGAAAATTATATTCGGAAAAAGAATATTTATTTGCATTAAATATTATATCCAGAAAAAGTGTAAATATGCAGTATGCTTTTAGAACATTTATATTTCTAAATACTTTTCTTTATATATATATATTTAATAAAAAGAAAATTAATAGCATAGTGTCTTATGTGAAAATGTTGGAATAAATACAAATATGAGATAATCAATCTAATTATATAAAAAGTTTAGCTTACAAATTTAAGACTTCTATGCAAAATATTTTTTCCCTTTCAAAGATGTGAATTCATATCGCTGTTTAATTTGAAATTACATATTTCTCATACGAAAAAAAAGTTGGTGAGAAGAAAGGAAGGAAGGGAGGGTAGTGGTCATCAGTAAGATAAGATAGCCAGATAGATTACAAAAAAGTCTTCCCACTGGGTTAATGGGAACCCCTCGGCTGGGAAGGAGGGGAAGTAAAGTTTCTTTTTCAGACACTGTCTCATGTGAAGCTGATATTTTTTTGAAGTAACCTATTGACGGATAGAGATACATTTTTGTGAAGGCCTACTCAAAATAATTGGGCGCTCGGAGAGTTAATGTGAAATTTGGTGGAATTTTCGGCGATTTTTCACTGCACTCAGCTAACAAAAACGTACCATTATTTCTTATTGGTAAGCTTCTTATTTGAAGTTTTCAAAACCATAAAAGTAAAAATTAAACTGTTTCTATCAATTTGTCTTAAAGTGATTTTTAAAATGCATTGGCCAAATGAAATTTCAAGTCATATTTTATAAAACTTCTGTCAAATTAAAAAAAAAATGCTAATGGATACATATTTTGAATGTCAGGAAATAACAATGTAGAATATCGTTAACATGGGCTCTGGATGTATAGATTAACACAAGAACTACATGTGATAATACAATATAGTGGAAAGATATTGTTAGATATAAACAAGCAGCACCACTAGACTGGGTTAAATCAATATCTAAAGTACACGTTAAGAGGGTGAGTTTTGATTAAATTGTGTGTTGCAACTTCATGTGTTAGTTTAATGTGGAAAGAAATGATTATATTACGTTGTAGAATTAGAGATAGAACAAGGTAGTGTTGATTTTTTAAAGTGAATTTTATAACTTTATAAAGAATTCATCATTTACATCCATGATTTTATTTTAACAATTTGCTAGTGTAAGTTGCTTTTTAGACAAGAGAGAAATATTATTTACTAAAAAGAATTTTTTGTAATTTAATTATCTGTTATGTCTTTGGTGGCCCATTTTATTGATGGTAATAATTTGCAAAAAATGGTAAAAATATGTACTTTAAAATAGTTATTTTAACTTAAAGCCAATAAACAAAATGTGTTTGCTGATAATACTGAAAACTAGATCATTTTTAAAAGAAAAAAAATCAGTTCGGAATTCAAGTTAAACCCTATGAAAGGTGTTCTAATATAAAGTGTACCAGTTTCAAAATATTCTGCTATTTGCCTTCTGAACTAACTTTTAATAATTGTTGCAATTTGAGGATAGAATATTCTCATTGATATACATTTGATGATTCTTTATTGATATACATTTGATGCTTGTTGAGCTGAGCATTGTGAATCAAACGTCTTTTTACAAGTGTGGCGTGGAATTACTGAATATCCTCAGAAAGAATTTATTTTTAAATGCAGTATTAAATGCTTAATTTCAAGTTTTATGTAATAGATTTTAAGTTATTGAAATATTTCGCGTAATAATTAAAACATTTAGAATAAGTGATATAAATAAATAACATGTTGCCAATAAAGTAAATATTCTAATCTAATTCTTCCTTAGTGTGTTTCAAAATGATCATCAAATATAATTATTATTAAAATAAACAGTAAGTAGAATTTTTTAAAACTGTATAATAACATTTATTTAATCAGCTTCAAGTATACCAAATAAAATGATTATGTAAGTAGAAACATGCTACAGTTAATAATTGTAAACTTTTGTTTCTTATTTCTTTTAAAACTTATGCCTGCTTTTCAAGATAATTTAAGAATTAATTTTAGCTCTATTAAAAGGAAAATGAAAATGAAATATTTTATAAATATATGAAATGCAACACTTCATGCAAGCTGATCTTAAATTAAAAATGAATATTTTAATTAATTTAGCAAACCCTTATGTTTTAAAAATGTGATCAGAAAACAATGTGTTGAAATGAAATGCTATCATAGGATTTTATTTTGTAAATTGATTTATTAATTAACTTCCTTAATAGATTTTACTTTTTTTATTTTCTAGTTGAGGAGCGTGTGATTAATGAAGAATATAAAATATGGAAGAAAAATACTCCTTTCTTGTATGATTTGGTAATGACACATGCATTGGAATGGCCAAGTTTGACAGCCCAATGGTTACCAGATGTAACAAAGTAAAGAAAAATATTTTATTGATTATAACAAACATTTTAAAATATTCAAAAAAATTTCTGGTAAAAACTTAAGATTCCCATTATTTTTTTATTTTTTTTTTAGACCAGAAGGAAAAGATTACTCTATTCATCGTCTGATATTGGGAACTCACACGTAAGTTTTATTCTCATCATTTAAAATATAAAGGTTGATAAAATGTATTGTGTAAAAATGCTTTGTAATATGTCTATAGTTTCAAAAGCTTAGTCTATAATTTTACTTATTTCCTTTGCTTCTAATTTATTTTCTTCTATGATGTTTATTTCCTGATAGCTTTATAAATAACATCAGCAGAATAATTTTTTTAGTGTCACTGATTATGTTTGAATTGTTTTATTTAATATTTTGTAATAAGTACAGAATTTATTTAAAAAATGCATAGATTAAGAATTTTTTTTAATAAAATTCTTTTTAAAAATTCAATACTCATTAAGATTCTGTATGTAAATATGTATAGTTAAACAAACTAATCTAATTTAAGAACAAAATATTGAATTTTCTACTTAAGCTGCTTAGCTTTAATATTTTTTAAAATTTGGACAATTTGTTTCATAGACATTCAATATAGTTAAAATTAGCAATATACAATTACAAAACAGAAATTGTGAGTTTATTAACTATTTTGTTTGTTGTGATTGAGTATTTTGATTTTTTTTTAAATGAAGAGTGTAATAAACAGTCAAATAAATTTAGAAAAGTAGTTAATAGAGAATAATAGGTCAAATATTTAAATTTTTTCATCATGGAGAGGGGTATTAATGTTTCTATTTTCATTTTTAGATCAGATGAACAGAATCATCTATTGATTGCAAGTGTGCAACTTCCAAGCGAAGATGCACAGTTTGATGCTTCTCACTATGATAGTGAAAAAGGAGGTATATTTTTTCATTGAATTTCATTTTTATTTTGACTTCAGTTGTGTGTACATTATTTCAAAATGTGTTTTATAATTTTTGTGCAAATTTGTAGTCTTTTTCCCTAATTTATGTAATAAATAATGTGTATATATATATATTTTCAGAATTTGGAGGTTTTGGTTCTGTTAGTGGGAAAATTGAAATTGAAATCAAAATAAATCACGAAGGTGAAGTCAATCGAGCCCGATTTATGCCTCAGAATCCATGTATCATTGCCACAAAAACACCATCTAGTGATGTTTTAATTTTTGATTATACCAAACATCCATCAAAGCCAGGTAAATTATAATAAGAAGTTATTTAATTTCTTAGGTTTTTTTAATGAATTAAATTACCTGTATCTTTTATATAAATTGAAAAAATTGTTTTATTATACACTAATTATCTTTCATGATACACTAACCAACTGATTCGTTGGGGATATTGGCTATATTTAATCCCTGATAAATTACTAATACATGATTTCTGCAGTCCTGTCAACAAATTATTTTTAAGTACCAAACTGGGATGGTTAGTAAAGACATCTTATTTTAATAGTCTTTCACATGCTTTCTTAATTGTTTACATAAGTATTTCTAATATAAATCATTCTCATGATATTGTGGTGCTTTTAAAAACTGTTATTTTCCAAGTCATCTAATTTTAACGGTACTATAATATACCTTTTATCACGCAAACTACATGATGTTGAATAGTATCCTTCTTTCTCAATTTTCAAGAATGTAAGAAAACATTAAATATTTAATGAAGCAATAAAAATGGTTAGAATTGCAGAACAACAATGTAATCTATTATGAAAAAGAGTGCATTTAGGGGGATGGAATTATACACATTTAAATTGATATCCTTGAAAAGATAATTTTTCAGATTTTAAAATGATGTGAAAATTATTTGTTTTGATTTTAGAAATAATTTTGGAAAAATATCAAAATTTTGTATAATTATATATTTTTTTAAAAAAAACTGAGATATTTACCCTTTTCTCCAATGTGTATACATATCTATCATATTTGGTGACTTTAGGCCAAATGGTATAGCTATACATACAACATCAATGCATACAGACATTTAGTTTTATTGATTTCAATCAATAAGCATGAACCTTCTCATTAGTAATTTGCTGTAAAAATTTATTCCAGATCCTAGTGGTGAGTGCAATCCAGATCTCAGACTTCGAGGTCATCAGAAAGAAGGGTAAATTTTTTTTGAAGTTTCAAATTTTATTCCTGTATATTCATTTGAGCTAATATTTTTTATGCTTGATTAGAGCTAATATAAAAGCTTTGAGGTTGGTATGGTTATTAGACTTCATATTTATATCTAGAAATCTTTGTTTTATGATGAGCGTTATTAAATTCATCAGTGTTGAATAAATCTTTAATTTAAATAAGTAATGATACCTTATTTATAACATTAATTAATGTACATTTCAAATATTTGTTCTATTGTATATAAATTTAGTTAATTTGTTTGATTCCTCTTCATTATTTAGTGACACAATTTTTTTTTTTAAATTCAATTTATTTTTGACAAATGTTGAATTCAGGAAGAAATTTAATGTTACATTTCAAGCAATAATACTTTTTTTTTCTAATTACTAGTTCTCAATCCAAAATTCATTTAACAATTTCTGAACTATATACTTAAGAGGTTATTTTAAGTTTGGCATGCTAAAAATCGTGGTATTTTAAATATCCCTCATATCATTATATTATATATTCTTGCATTTTTTTAATGCCATTTATTAAAACAAAACTTTAACTTTGAAAATTAATTTAATGAAATTTTTTTTACAGCTATGGATTGTCTTGGAATCCCAATTTGAATGGGCACTTACTCAGTGCTTCTGATGACCATGTAAGTAAAATTTTAAATTCTTACCCGAATTAAAAGTATTGAAATGTTTGTAAATTGAAAAATAGTTTTTATTTATTATTTTTTAATGCTCAAAATCTAGTTGTTTTTTGCAATTACAGTGGAATATTGGTTATCTATATCCTCAGACTAGAATTTTGGTTGATGTAATTTTTTCTTCCTCTAGCTTATTTTCTGGATATTTTTTAGAAAAATAATTATAAATCAGAAACATGACTTTTATTCATAATTTAAAATAATAATATGAAGTAGTGTTTCAAAATAAATATTGCAATTTAAATAGTATAATTAAAGTTTCATTATTTTCTGTTGGTATAAGAAAACCTGCTTGACATTACAAGATTATATCAGCACCATTTAAGTATCTTAAAACACAAAGTAAATATGACTTTTTGTTTCATATAGTTTTTTACAGATTTAAGGAACAATATCTCCGTATAATGCAAGGTCTTTCTTTTAGATGATCCTGGTTTTGATTATGGAAGCAATGTCCTACCATTAGAAATCATTGAGATTACAATGCAACATGATAGTTGGGTTTTTAGAGACATACTTATGAAATCAATGGAAAAAACATTATTTCAACTTTATGGAGTAGACAATATTTAAAATCAGCTTCGTTACTTTTAACCCAGTTGGCTATTTTAAGTATACATTATCATATTAATAATAGGTTTAGTTATATTAACCTTCCCTTGTAAAGCAATACTAGGGCTATTTTCGTGGCAGATCTTGTAATTTTGATTTGCTGTTAGATGACGAGGAGGGCACTTGAGCTGTCATCCCCCTGTACGCATTCTATCAGCGGGGGGGGGGGGGGGGAGGTGCATTTGGCCTGACGGATGTAGATTACAACTGACCTTCTTACACAAAGATTCTTCAGTGAAATCTGATTTCAAACTTTAAAAACCCACCGGTTCCTAAGCCAAAACTTTACCATCAGACCAATGCAGCCCCAAATTGATAGAAAATCATTCCTATGAAAGATAACTACTCTCAACTTGTTTCCTTGTAATTCTGTCTTATCACGTTAATTGATTTTAGTTCCTGCACCAAACACAAAATCAGTATTCTACTATTTTTGGTATATAAAGAGCAATTTACTGAAATTTTCATATAATCCAGGAAGATATAAGTCCCAGATTATTTGGATTCCCAAGATTCCATTGTACAAGGTGGCCAGAAATAAAACACCCCTACTCTGACCTCCATGGATATCGAACTACTCAGTGTAAAGGCTCAAAATTTTGTACACATACTATTCAAAATATGGGGAAACGGATTTCACGAAAAAAAAAATTAGTTCCTGAAATCACCGATAGGTGGCGCTGCACAACTGGAACTATGATCAAAAGACACAAATAATAATAAAAATTAAAATGTTTATGCGGAATGGAATGCTTCCATGCTTCCTTTTTAATTTTTCTGCCCCTTATGGAAAATAAAAATAGTAAAGAAGCTAGAACTCCCGTTGTAACTGCAATTTCATACTGTAACCAGAAAAATTTGCATAAAGCATGGTTAGAAGCCATGTTCTGGGTATAAAAGAAGTTAAAAGGTGGGGAATGTCATCCTTATTAGTGATGGCTGTCACGCTGCCAGAACGCGCTTTGCTTGTGAAGTTGTTTTACGAGAATAAAGGAAATGCTCCAGCAGCACTTCGAGAGTTTCGCCGACTTAAGGATTTGCGTAAGGGACCATTGCTTCCACAAGCTCTCAGGAGAATGATCGCTCGATTCGAGGAAACTGGACATCTTGGAGTTCAGCCTGGTCGAGGACGCAAACCGGTTCGTTCAGATGTCGTTGAAGATGTTGCCACCGGTATTGTTGAACAGTCAATGGATAATGTTTTAGGCTGCAGTAGTGCACGTGCAGTGTCACGACACTTGGGTGTTCCCTATAGCACAGTGTGGAACGTACTCAGAAAAATGGTGCATTGTTTCCCGTACAAAATCCGCCCTAATCAACAATTGCTGGCCACAGACAGGGAGATGCGACTGACCTTTGCATTGACATTTCTTGCTAGAGTTGAAGTGGATGCATCGTGGTCGTGGCAGATTCTGTGGAGCGATGAGGCCCATTTCCACCTCAGTGGAACAGTGAACACCCATAACTGTCGCATATGGGACACGACAAACCCCCATACCTTCCAAGAGATTCCACTCCACTCACCGAAAGTTACAGTCTGGTGTGGATTCACAGCCACATTCATCCTTGGACCGTTCTTTTTCGAAGAGGTTACTTCCAATGGCCTTGAGACATGTACCGTGACGGCCAACAGGTACAAAAGGATGCTCGAAACATTTGTTGTACCCCATTTGCAGCAGCGCCAATGCCTTGACACCATTACTTTTATGCAAGATGGAGCACCTCCACACATTGGACTCCCTGTGCAACAGTTTCTTCGCCAACATTTCACCACTGACAGAATAATCAGTCGCGCGTTTCCGACAACTTGGCCATCTCGTTCACCGGATCTTAATCCGTGTGATTTTTGGCTTTGGGGACAGTTAAAAAACCTTGTTTATCGAGAACGTCTGATAACCTTGGCAGATTTGAAAGAGAGTATCAGTCTGCATGTGAGAAGCATCTCAGATGACCAGTTACGATCCGCAGTTGAACAAGCTGTCCACAGACTTCACATTTTACATCTTCAGGAAGGGAACCATATTGAGCAGCATTCTCTGCATCGATAACGTCCTTGTTTCATGTATGCTTGGTACTTTCAAATAAAATGTGTTTAAAACGTGTTTTTGTGTCTTTTCAGCATACGTCCAGTGGTACAGCGCCACCTATCGGTGATTTCTGGAACTAAATTTTTTTTTCGTTAAATCCGTTTCCCCATTTTTTGAATAGTATGTCCACAAATTTTCAAGCCTTTACACTGAGTAGTTCGATATCCAGGGAGGTCAGAGTAGGGGTGTTTTATTTCTGGCCACCCGGTATATCAATCATGTCTTGTATGATTGTGTAATTTGTGTAAATGTGTATAAAAAAACCTGTACTCTTTAACAGTGTGCAATTATTATTTTCTGGAAATGCAGAAATAACTTTGTGCCAAATATTTTTAATTGTGTTAAAATAAAACTGTATCATCTGTAACTAAATCTATTTTTATAAAGAAATGAAAAGTGGAAAAATGAAATGTATATGAATAAAGTGTATAAATATATAAATGTATAGTTTTTTAAATTTATTTAAAAGATAAATTTTAATTAGATTTTTTTTATGTTTAAAAGAAACATTTCGTAATTATTGTAGTTTTTCTTTTGTGTTTTTCGCACCATCTGCATTATTAACAAATCTTTCCCTACTAATAGACTATTTGCTTGTGGGATATCAATTCTACTCCTAGAGATAATAAAATTGTGGATGCAAAAACTATTTTCACTGGTCACACTGCTGTTGTGGAGGTTTGTATTTTTTATATCTGTTCATTCATGATTCTATTGCTTTGAAGTTGTTCAGAAGCATGATTATGTTAATTATTTTTGAGTTTTTAATTTACTTTCTTGAATTTAATTATAAATTTAATCATAATTTTATTGTGGGTTTTAAAAAATCTTTAGCTTTCATAATTAAATTAAATCGATAAAAAATATATTTGTAAAAGAGTGTATTATATGATATGAGAAAGAGAAAAATCTTCTTGAATAAACTTTATTTTATATCTCCATTTTATTTAATCAGTATCAAAAATACTACTGAATTCTGAATCACTTTGTCTTTCATATAGCAAATTCTCTTCAAATGTAAAAAGCAATGTTAATGAATTTGAATCTGCATTGTTTGATTTAAGTAAACGAGATTGGACATTGCCATACCTTTTCCTTTAGGATTTAAATATGGAGATTAATTTTGACAAATTTAGAGTGAATATTTGCTGTTTTTAAATACTGACATTCCTAAAAAAATGTTTAGTGATTTTTTAAAAAAAATGTTTTTTTTATGAGCTTTTAAAGTGAGATAGTTAAAATATTTATCCATTTACATATTTATTTCATGAATATTTTGTTTTTTGATAAAATAATTTTTATCATAAAAGATATTTATTTGCAGGTTTTTAAAATTAGTTTTATTGTTTTTGAAGTTATAATATGACAAAATAAAAAATTTCAGTTTTAAACTGCATCCTTTTCGACCATTTGAATATTGTAGATATATTTTAGCATTTTCAATACTAAATTTATTTATAATTACATTA
This sequence comes from Argiope trifasciata, assembly GCA_026543055.1. NCBI lineage: Eukaryota > Metazoa > Arthropoda > Arachnida > Araneae > Araneidae > Argiope > Argiope trifasciata. The sequence continues at coordinate 3,346,777 of JAPMOQ010012849.1, read as the reverse complement.
TCAAATGCAATATTCTAATCCTATATAGAAAATTAGTATGCTTCTCATTTGTTTAAATTTTTTATATGTTAATATTGAACTCCAATAAAAAGAAAAAAAATGATTTATTTTAATTAAGGCCTGAGATATTTCATTTTAATGAAATTTTTAGATATCGACTTATAATAAGATTAAAATAACATGAGAGATTTAGAATTGCAGTGTAAACAATTTATAATATAGCTATAAAATTGATAATGTTATTTATGCAGATCATTTAAAAAAAAAATCTTGTTAGTTTTCACATTTGGTATTACATTATACTTGGTATATATGTGTTTGTGAATTTATTATTGCCTTTTTTGGTAGGTGATTTAACCTAAGCTATTTATAAATTTTGAAAATTTGCAGTTAATTTTCTAAATTTTTCATCCTGTAGTTTTATTTATTCAGCTGTGTCAGCTCGTGAAAATTATTTGCTCTGTTTACTTTCAAATGGTGTTGGGAAAAAAAAAAAATCTAACATTCCTTTTTGTTATGAATTATGTTTAGGATGTTGCTTGGCATCTCCTTCATGAAAGTTTATTTGGGTCTGTTGCGGATGACCAAAAGCTTATGATGTGAGTATTAAATGCCAAGTTTTTCTTTTACATTTGTGGTGTTTGATTTTTAGAGCAGTAGCTATTTCAGTATTTTCAGTGTTAAAGAAACATGGAAAAATATGTTGTAACTTTTATATATGAAATATATAAGTATTAAGTGTTATAATTGTCAAAATTTTGCAGTAGTGGATTTGGACGTTTTGTGACTCTGACAAATTATAAGGACCCTCTTTCAATAAGTTAAATTTTAAATTTAATTAACATATGAAATATTTATTTTATACTGATTTATCTATCTATATATATATATTTTCTCCTATATAAAAAGAAAATATATTTATCAAAATGACTGTAGAATATACTTTTTCTGCCAATATTAGAATTCAAAAATACTTTCGACTTGTCTAGGAAAATTTGATGTGCTGCTTTTATACCAGTTTTTTATATGTGTATCTGGTTTTGAAGGAAATACATTTATAGGGTGTAAATGTATTTCCTTCAAAATATGTTTATTAATAGGCTCTATTTGTACATGGTAATTCAAAGGCATTGATGCATAAAATTTAGTATAGTTTCAGCATCTATAATCTAGATCTTTATCAAATTATGAAACATATTTGTCAACAGGTTGACTGTCAATCTATATAATAGCTTACAATATATGCATAGCAAAAATATTTTAATTGCAATGATTTAGATGAGGGAAGTTGATATACCATCTTATTGTTAAAATTGTAATTTTCTGTCAAATTTTGATTTTAAGGTGTCGAGAAAAATATGTCCAAACTCTTTACCTAGTTTTTCTTCAACTAATAATACAGTATACTTATTAGGCATATTTCCATAAAAATGGAGCTTTCAGCTTCTTTTTAAATCAAATTTTATCTTTGCCTATTAATTTTCTTTTAGAAATATTGCAGAATCATTACATATTTCAGGCACAATCGTTGTATTATTGAATGAATCATGTTTATTTTACTTCTCTGTATCTAGTACTTTATTTTATGAAAATAAGCTTACTTTGTTTCAAGCTTGTGTCATATCTGATTCATATTTGAAAGCCAAAAAATAAAAATCTTTAGAATTGCCTGGAATTCTCAGCCTTATCCGAGATCCACAATTTCCTTACAGAAGGAAGTGGGTGGTGGTATCTTTATTAATGAATATGCTAGATGATTTAGCAAAACTACTTCTGCTAATTTTTGTTTGCATTGCATTTGTGAACTTGGTTGTGGATGGCTAATTAAATAAACGAGGTCATACAGATTGCAAAATTTTCTGTATGAAATATTCAGACATTTTACATGGTATTTAATGTATACATGACAAAATTTTAATGTTAATAATATGTTTGTTTTTCTCCTAGTTGGGATACCCGTTCTAACAATACAAGCAAACCCAGTCATACAGTTGACGCTCACACAGCAGAAGTAAACTGTTTGTCATTTAATCCTTACAGTGAATTTATATTAGCTACAGGCTCTGCTGATAAGGTAAGTTTATTTAATTGGTTTGTGTTGTATTCCTTTTGAATTCATTGTTAGAAATTTTTTTAAATATCTTGTAAGGTTGCTGTCATACTTACTTGAGTGTGTTAAGATTATGATTTAACAATTTATTATATTCTTAATTCACATTTCGTAAAATATAGTATTTATTGCTAAAAGCTCAATATGTTAATTTTGAATTTTATAAAAAAGCTATAATATATATATATAAAAGATAAACTAAATTATTGAAATTAAATAATGGTATCTAATAATTTTTGTAAATATTCATGTAAGAAGTAAATCTACATTTTGTCATACATTAAATAATTCAATTTTGAAGCTTGTGTGGAAAAATAATAAAAACCCTTAAATTTTAAATAAAATGGTGCCCCCTAATGAAATGGATTTTTCATGCACTGGAGCATATTAACCGTAAAACATTTAATGCATTTATTTCAAAACTTTTACTCTATATCAAAAATATTGAGCATGCTTTCTTAATAATTATAAAAAAAAACTTCTTTAATAACTAAAAGTTAATTTTAATATTTTTATAGTACTATAGTTTTTAAATAGTCATAAAATGCAAATTTAGATTTTCTATATTTTTGCATTTTTTTCTTTATTCTCTCTAAATTTTCTTATTCCTTTTCTTAATATTAGTTAACATGAACATAATCTCAGTTAAAAACACAGCTATAAATTTCTTATGTAATGATGTAACTTTATTTTTTCTAATGGTTTTTGTTTTTATAATAATTGCATGATTTAATCTTTATTTAGATTTTTATCAATTACAGTTATCTTTCATCTTACATTAAAATTTTTTTAATGTTCATTATCTAATATAGTTTTATTTACTCATTAGACTGTAGCTCTCTGGGATTTGCGCAACTTGAAATTAAAGCTTCATTCATTTGAATCGCACAAGGATGAGATTTTCCAAGTTCAGTGGTCTCCACACAATGAGACCATTTTAGCATCTAGTGGCACTGACAGGAGGTTGCATGTCTGGGATCTTAGCAAGATAGGTGAGGAACAATCGCCTGAAGACGCGGAAGATGGACCTCCTGAGTTACTGGTAACTATTCTGAATAATTTTTTGTTTGCTCATATGAGATATTAAATGCAAATTTGAAATTTAGGTAATTGCATAGAATCTTTGAAAATTGTGTCATAATTTCATATTGACACAATCTTCAAATCATTTTATTAAAAGAGCACGAAATGAAGATTTTTAATTGATAATATTGCGATAGTTTGAGTTCCAAAAATGATTTAAAGTTCAAATTCCTATCAATTTTAAAACCATTCAAATTCCCTTTGAATGAATGAATTTTTGGCTGAAGGGATTGCGAATTTCATTGATTTATGAATGGATAAAAAAAAAAAATACTGACTTCTACATGTTGCTAACTAATATTTTATTTGTGCAAATGCTGCATATCTTGAAAATAGGAAACACTATATTTTTAAAATATTAATATGTCATACTTGAGCAATGAAATCAATACATGCCATTGTGAAATTAATCCTATGTTGGTAGTAGGGGATAAAATGGCCCTCTTATTTGTTTTAATTATTTTTAAATTTGTTTTAAGAAGTATAATTGAATAATTTTTTCATAGCCAAAACATTCAGATAAATGAATTTTAAAAAATGGATTTTTCTCGCTAAAGAAATGATTGATTATAACACACAGCTTTTCCTTTGTGAAATTAATTTAAAATTGTAAGCATTATCTCATGAAGATAATGGTTACATTTTATGCTAACAAATTAGTCTTATAAATATGTGCCTTAAATCTAATTTTTATATTTTCTTTTTTTTTTTTTTTTTTTTTAAAGTTTATCCATGGTGGTCACACTGCTAAAATTTCTGACTTTTCATGGAATCCTAATGAGCCTTGGGTCATCTGTTCAGTTTCTGAAGATAACATTATGCAAGTGTGGCAGATGGTTAGTTCCTCTGTTAATTGTTTAAAAATCACTTATTTATTGTGAATTGAAATCGAAATTCAGCTTTTTTAAAATTATGCAATTTATTTAATATTCTCAGCTACTCAATTTTTCTGTGATAAATTGGAATTCATTTGCAGTAAATCAAAATGTCAAATCTTTTTTACCTTGTTCTAACTTTTTTTTATAAATCATCTAGTTGTCTATATATTTTCTAGTAATTTAATTTCTTTATCAATTTAGTAAGCTAATTACCATAAAGTACACATTTATGATTATAAAATTTTCATTGAATGTATTTAAAAGTAAAAATAGCAGCATTGAATAAATATGATATATCAAGAATCTATTGCATATTAAAATCAAGAATTTTATATCATCAAAAATTATATCAAGAGTTGTTTGTATTATATTTAACATTTGTTGATTTGTCAAAGAGTTCTCTGTATGTATTTGGCATTTGTTTTTAATATATATATATAGATAATATTGCTATCATGTTTTGATAGTTAGATGTGGGTTTTAAAATTGGTGTTACTGGTAGAATGACTACAATTATTTTTTCAAAATTTACTTTTTGATCAAATTTTGAAATAATTTCATGGACAAAAACTCCCCATATTAAAAATTATAGTTGGACTGATTAGACAGCAGTAAATTTTTTAAAAATTAAAAATAGTCTTAAATGCATATATGATAATATAATAAAATACATTCTTATCTGTTATATTTTTATTTGAAAAGCTGTTAGTGCATTGAATTGAAAATTTTCATTGGTACAATTACTAAACTACAGTTTTTGTTTCCCCCCCACCCCACCCATCTAGGCTGAAAATATCTACAATGATGAAGAGCCAGAAACTCTTGCCACAGATCTGGAGCCTGCAACAACCTGAAATGTATAGACTTTCCATTTGCATTTTATTTATGCTTTTAATTCATTCTTTAAAAAAGGATATTTTAAAAGTGTATATCAGCCTTATTCAAATTTATCTCTGATGTGTACACAACTTTGATAATAAACATTTTCATTATTAATGTATTTTATAATTTAGTTTTTTAATCTAAGCATTTCAAAGATTTCCTAGATTGGGGACTGTAAGTAATATGAAAAGAAAGTTACCATAAATTTTCTTTTTTCCTGAAATATTAAATTTCATTCCAAGCATTTCATGAGTATAATTTGATTCAAAACTGATGATTACTTAGGAACTTCTTAAATATCTTGTTCTTATGTAAGTCATGCTATTTAAATATGCATGCTGTATTTTCTTATTAGAGGTAGTTTATATGTTTGTTAGTCTTCTATTGCATAGTTCAACCAAATGGAAATAGTTTCACTCAGCAATTAAAAGAAGTACTGTTAAGGTGTGTGACTATATTTGGATTGAATTTTTCGAAGATAACTATATTTTACAGTATTTACATAATTTTTTTTTAAACCTGGTATATTTTGGTTTAATATAAATGAAAAAGCTTTTTGAAAATTGGAAGAAAAAAAAGGGGTGTTTTTTTTCCTGGTTTAAAGATTTTTTTTTCTTCCTAGTTTAGAGTTTTATGAAATAATTTGCTTAAAATTTTGCAGATAGTTAAAAATATATATTTTGTAGTTCCTGATCAAAAAAAAAAAAACTGTATTCTTATCTATTTTTTAACATTGGATTTGGCATAAATAATTTTTTTCCCTTGCATTATGAAATAATTCTAAATTGATAGATTACTTATCTCAAGTTCAGAAATTGCAGAACATATTGTAAGATTATTATACCAAATTTGAACAAAAATATGCTTTAGATTTTAATTTAACAGTTTTTTGAAAATTCTATTTAAAAAATTGAAGAATGTATAGTAGCTTTAAAATACATGTATAAATAAGAGTGTAACTTCCCTCAAAATGACTTAGAAACAAAATTCTAAAGGCTTTATGAAGAACCCCGTTCAAATATTAAACTAAATTTTAAAAACAAACAAACAATATTGTTATTTATAAAAAACCAGCGGGTGACCGAGCTCAGCTCGGAGAAAACAGGTATCGAAGCTAACTCAAAGATTTAAATTTTCAATTGTGATTTATCAAAACAATACATGCCATAAGAAAATTTGTGAAACCATTGGTGAAAAGATAACCGGTTAAAGTGCACCATTGTAAATTATTCTAAACAAAGTTAGAGTTTGGAAAGGGAACTATTCTATACAAAGGTAAAGATTGAAGTGTGTTGAAGTTCAATATTTTTGACAAATTTATTTAGAAACATGTTACCGCTTGAAGCCTATTAGGCAATAGACAAAGAAAATTTAATGGCTGCCATCTATAGCCGTTATGGCGAACTAATAAAGTTTGAAAATATCATATCTGTAACTCCGAACTGCTCGACCGTAGCGCTTCAAAACCGGCGCCAATCGATTCCTCGTGGCCAAAAACCCCAGACCCCCAAGTTTACCGGAGTTTATTAATTCTGGGGCGATTTTCGACTTGGCAACCATTCCTCGTATTATAGTATTAGATTTATTAAACTAATGTCCATTTTTAATATTAAAGAACATCTTTCTGCCAGAATTGAATTTATTCAAATATTTCTGTTTATTATTTTTTATGCTACTCACTTTTTAAATGTTACAAAACTGAGATGTAAAGTATTTTCAGAATTTTGTTATAAACTAGAAGATTATCTACAATTTTACTTTGTTATCACTAAAAAAAATTTAGACTATTTTGATATCAAATTTTTATTTGCAAATGCTTAGATCAGGTTTGTCACAGCACCAGGAAAGTACAGACTTAAGTTTCTTAGTTCTCTCTTTTTTTCCATCTAAATCTTATTTTCCATCTCTTTTTTTGCCAGGCTCTAAACATTGCAAGAAAAGAATTTTACAACCATTGCTTAAAAAATGAAACATGTCATTGGGGACAAGGAAAATGGTATGTGACTGCTATGATACAGTATGCATTGTTATCCATTGCCGATTATAACTTATACTCAGATAGGTAGGGTTTGATCTGTAATTTCATGGGTATCAAAACTTATTGTGCCACATTCATCCTTTAATCAATTCAATGCATTCTATGATATTCAGTAATATTTACACATATATTTATGTAGGAATGGATGAGACAAAATGCCCATTCAACCTCATTTTGATCAGTGTCTAGGGTCATTGATTGAAGAAAAGCTTTTGAATAAATAAAGAAAAATTATTTCTTGCAAAGAATTAAAAAAAAAAAGGCATTAACAATTAGGACAGAACAGACTATTTACAATAGAGAAAAAAACTATAACCTTTAGATAGCACCAAGGATGAAGCGTAATCAAGTGTTTCATGGTAAAACTATGTGCCACCGTTGCATATTAAAGAATCATGATTTGAAACAAATGACCCTCCCTCTCCTCGCTTTTCCGAAACTTGTTGTCACGCGTCTTAGACTTTGAATCAAGGGTATTCAGTAGAGTCCCTGGTTCCCTCTATTACAAAAAATTAAAACTAAATGTGGAATGGTAATGGCCGCTAATTAAATCTCTACATTTATTGATGGTAAAAGTAAAAAAATATATATATGTTAACACATTCGCTGCCACTGATGCGCTTGTGCGTTACAAATAATATATAATTGTATCAAACCATCTATGTTATTAGATGACACCTTCTCTACTACAGTTAAAAGATAGCAAAGAAGGGGTCATCTAATTAGATAAATGGTCCTGATATCAGGCGTGGGTAGTGGCAGTGAACGTGTTAAACCTACAAAAATGTTGTGCATTATTTGTTAAGGATTAATTCTACTCTTTCAACAATGGTTTACGAAATCTTTAAACATTAAAAAAGTTTTGAATAATGTTTCTCAAAATTTTAATTGTATGATGATGTGAATCAACCAATAGTCTCCACAAGATATTAGAATTCAGTATTTTTAAAGCATATCTTTGTTCAAGAATTGTTTGTAAATTTTAAAGAAGCTACTATTAGGCATTGTTACTTTTACAAATTAGTATTAATAAACCAAATAAAAATTTTAAAAAATATCAAAAAGAACTTTTGTGTGAAAATGATTATAAAAAATTTAGGTCTAGGTACTTGTAGATAAGTATAATCCATGGAGCATTTCAGCAGCGACATAAATATACTGAATGGAAAATAGATGTTAAATCTTAGAGCAATGTGTAAAATTTTTATGGATTGTCTAGTTAGACATGTCAATTTCTTAGAAATTATAAGTCCTGAATTTTCATTGAAGTTTTGTTCTTTAAGAAATATAGGTGTATATGAGTGCTGTAAAGAAATGCATGTAATTCAATTTATAAACTTAGACTGAATCAGCCATGAATGATATTATAAATGCTTGTTAGAATAAATCGATTATAGTTGAAATTTATATTGCTATTATTCAACTATTTTTTAAACAAATTATAAACAATTAATGTTGCTTTGAAAAAAGGCAATGTAAATATTTTTATTCTTGCTAAAGAGTTTATGAAAAATATTAACAAAAGAAGGGTAATCGAAGAAACAAAAATGTTAGACAGTTTGTTTTTGACAGAGCATAATGATTCTAAAAATTCCAAGACTGCCAATATCAACATTTTTTTTTTTTTTCTCATATACATGATTACTAATACAGCTACTGAAATAAGAGACCTTTTACAGTGTTTTATGTTTGTGAAGAATGCTATTGAAAAATATTTGAATGCAAGTCCAGAAGTTTTGGTTATTTTAAAAGATGTCTTGTTTAAATCCACATTTATTAGAGAGTAATGCATTTTTATCAGGAATGAAAATGCTTAATTTACATCAACCTCTTTATTCCATTTTCCTGTTATGTTCCAAATGAGTAAATATCCAAGGGGAAAAGACTATAAAAGAAATACAAAGAATACTTTGATGATTTCCATTTTAATATTTTGAGTAGTTATAAATTCATTCTTGTGTTGTGAAATGGCAGTGCAGCTGTGGTAAGTAGTTTTAGCATCCACAAAAATATGCTTGTTGAAAATATAAAAGATTTGTTAATTGATCAAAAAACTGTGTCAATGATGATATTATACTTTCATGGTGGTGTTTTAAATATTCTATTTCAAAAAATTTGCTTCGTACGTTAAATTTGAAGTATAATGAAACTTTAAACTTTAGTTCAGATAAAAGAAAAATTAAATTCATGACTATTGAAAGTGATTCTCAAATACATGAAAAGATAAAAAAGTAATCTAGCTTAGTAATGTTTTTGTTAAGTAATTGCATTAGAAAAAAATAGCATGTCATTTCACATCAGTCCTGACTTGAAATTAAAGAGCATGGAATGTAATCAATATTCTCCCCATTAATATGTAAATTTTGCCTTGCTAAATTCTAGAGAATAAAGATTTTTTACTGTATGCATTCTTTTAAGATACTGTTATTTAGAGAAATTTTAAATTGTTACTTCCTTTCCTTGCTTTTTCCACTTATTAAAACTATGGAATATTGTTATTCCAATATAACTTACTTACACATGAGTGATTTTTGTGTATTTCTCTTTTATTATATACAAATGCATGAAAAACTGAATTTTTTTCCCAGATTTGAGTGGCAACCTTGTATGTGGTAATATAATCCTGGGCTTTTTTTTCCTTATTAAATAAACTGCTCATTTACCCAAAAGTAATTGAAGTCTCAAGTTTAAATGTTCTTTTTTGTATTATATTACTGTACAATATTTTGGAGAACAATATCAGTAAAAATTTAGAGACAGTAAAGATAAAAATACTGAATTGAGGACAGTTTCAGTATTTTTGTCAGTAAAAATTAAATGAAATATATTTAATGGTAAGTATTAATAAGAGAAAAATCTTTTTATTCTATTACAAAGGCTGCTAAACTTACTGCCTTTCAAGATTTTATTTATTTTATTAAATCAATAAAATTTATTAAATGAGTATTTCCTATTCATTGCAGGACTTATAAAGTGCAAGATTTTATATGCAAACCTCTTATTTATTAAAATTTCTATACAATGGAGTTATTAAAGTTACAATTGCAGAATTTTAGTAATGGATCTCCTTCAATTTACAGAAAAATCAATTATGGTTTTTAAAAAAAAAGTATAATTTATAAACATTTGTACAGATGAATTATTTTTATCCTTGCAAGAGAAATTCAGAATCATCTACAGAAAAATACTATGTAATTCATCTGTTAATTTTCTAATCCCAACCTGATTATTTTATTTTCCATGAATGTTAGAATAGAAAATGTATAAGTTTTATCTTTGAAGTTACTTTTATTGATAGAACATGTTTAAATATATTAAACTCAGTAGGAAGCATTTTTATTGTTGTAAGGAGAATGTCTTCAAAAGAAAAGCCATATTGTATCAAAATAATTTTATTAAAATTTGGCAATGAACAAAAATATAACCAATTAATAAAATATCTTGCTTATAATCTAATATATTTAGCAATAGTTTGATGCCCAATGAAAGCATAACCCCTTCATAAAATATAATGCAACAAATATAATCTAATTAGAATTTCTCCAACAAGATGGCAGAGGCACCACCACCTCCATTGCATGCAGAAGCAATTCCTTTCTCTCCAGATGAGAGGCACTCAATCAATCGGCCCACAATACGAGCAGCAGACATCCTATTAAAAAATTATAGTAATTTTTTTCGAAGTCATGAATTCTATGATCTATAACTAGTGCATAGTTACATAACATAATTTATTAGCAATCAAATGTAAAGCAAAAATCTTACTATCTATAATAATTCCGAGTTGTATTTTAAAAATGCAGACTCAAGGATTTAATAAAATCACTCTGTGAATAATAAAAATGAATATGCAATTTCCATGGTCTGACATAAAAACTTTTAAGTATCAAATTTAATAGCTCTAAATGAATCTATTTATAATAAAAATGAATGTATGTTTTTGTTCTTTACAATTCAAACTATTTGACTTATAACTGCCATATTATGTATATATACAATTTGGAAAGTTTAAATGTGCATAAGCATTTTTTTTTTTTTGCATTTTTCGACAAAAATATAGCACAGAGATTATCTTTATATCATCCGAATTATATTATATATATATATATATATATATATAAAATCCTTTCAATGATTCCTAATTTAATAGTTGTACAAATTTTTCGATTTAGAAAGTTAAAAAAAAATCCATTTCTAACAACAGATTGCTATGTTGAGCACACCATTTTCATTGTTTCGTTAAATATTCAAATCTTGCACAATATTATGTTATTATTGAAAGTTACAGAAAAGGGATTCTGTTTAATATTTGTGTAGTTTACATAAAGAATAAAAAAAAGATATTGCAAAATTTAAAATATAATTAATTTTAAAAAAACAAGCTTTTAATGTCTATCACATTGACAAAGTCATGAACCTAAAATTACATGTAAATGATTTAACTAAAATATGTGATAAATCGGCTAGTTGCTAGAGATGACCAATATATAATAAGTAACCTTTTTTAAAATACAGATTTTGATAATTTTTTAAAAAGTATTCTAATTTGCACTACTGTTTTTCATTATTATTATGAAATTGAGTCTATGGTGTTTTTCTTTCATTATCAGGAGCTAAGGAATGAATATGCAGCTATTTTTTTCCTTATCCTTTGACAATGCTGAATTGCTTATTTCCTCTCATTTTAAATCTTAAATCAAACGCAAAGATATTAACTAAATGTATGATTATTAAATTAATATCTGTACTATAATAACTGTAGTATACAATTTTTTTAACAATCTTGCTATGTTAAGAATTATGATAGAAATAAAATTTGTCATACCATTTTAAAGTTGGAATCATCTATGCATTTTTATAAGGAGTAAGAAAAAAAGTGACAGCAACAACAAAAAAAAAATACAATTATTTATCTTTTCATGTAAATGTGAGCACTAAGCTAATGATGCAACAGAATAATTCATATGTATGAAAAAAACACCATGTTATTTTTAAAATCTTATGCCAACTAAAGTGTAAGAATATATTGAGATATTTATGCATCACTATTATTTCTAGTAAAAACACTGGTTGCCAGTAATTTTTATATATGTTTATAAAATTTTGTGGCAATGAAATGCAGATGGAAAAATGACTTTCAAAACATAATTAGCAGTCCATTAATTAGGAAAAGATCGAAAGAAATAATATTAACTTACCCTAAAGGATGCCCCAAACTCACTGCACCTCCATGAATGTTCACTTTAGCAGGATCTAAATTCAGCATTTTGATGTTTGCTAAGGTGACAACGCTAAAAGCTTCATTGATTTCCCACAGGGAAATGTCATTTTTGTCCACATTTGCTTTACTTAGTACCTATGTAAAGCAAATATATATATATATATAATTCTGTTTATAAAATTCTGTAGGGAAATAAAATAATATTTTTTATAGTCAATTAAATAATGTGAATAGTTTATGATTTTTTCAAATATATTTTTCAAGAATTCTTTCAAGACCCAAATACAATTAATCACTACAATTAAACTTGCACAGTAAAAAGTTTATAAAAAAAAAGACAGAGAAAAAAGATGGTAAATATCTTAAATATGTTCCTCAGTAAAATTAGTTATAATAAATAAAGTGTGCAATTGATAGAAAAATATTATTTTATAAATATTTTATTTCAAAAACAAAATGCTAACATTTATTTCTATTGTAAGAAAAATAATATATCATCTAAAAGAAGTACTGATAGTTAACCTAGAAATTTGGGAATAATTTGAACGACAAATTACATTTATAAGCACTAAAAAGTCCTTAGACAAGTGTTATTATATAGAACAAGGCATTTTAAAAAATGATTTTGACAATGTTATGAATATTTTGGTGAGAAAGGGTTTCAGTTATTAATTTTTAAATCATTATGTGATAAAATTTTGCGAATTAAAAATGAATGCATCTAAGAGACAAACAATTTGGAGTTCATAAATGTTAAGCTAAAAAAATATGAAGCTTCTTAGTCATATTTAGGAAAATGTTTTTGTCATTAACATTTGTAAAAAAGTAAAGCCTCATATGCCAAAACTGGCTGGAGTATTAGTTTTATCATTTTAGGCAAATTAATAATTATTTGCACTGATTGGCAGTGATTGATGTGGTCTAAAATTTTACAGTTAGAAACATATGTTTATCATTTTTTTTTTAAATTTAGAAATTAACTATAAATTTTCTGTTGAAATGAACAAGAATTTAGCTCATCAACATTCATAATGGCAAAAGTCAAGCATTTATGAAAAAAATGTAAGCTTAAAAATAATTTTTACCATCACGAATTAATAAAAGTTTTATGATGACTTACATGCAGAATGATTAAACAGACAATGCAGAAACAATAAATAAACAAAATATTTTTTAAAAATAGTTAAAATCTAACCTTTGGAATGGCATAAGATGGAGCAATGGGAAAATCCTGAGGATCAACAGCAGCATCTGAGAAAGCTGAAAGAGCAAATTTATAAAGAAAAATATTTCTTCCAATAGGATTTTTGTAGCATTTGCAAAACTAGTGCACAATTTTAAATATTTATTTGAAATACAGTTTGCATTAGCATATTTTTAAAGAAACATTTATACAAAATTATAAAATTGCTTTTAAAAATTAGTGCAATATATTTTAAGTACTTGTTCATGCATGTGCTTACTGATAATAATGAAGTTAAAAAGTCTAAAGTATTGAAAGTAAATATGTTATTTTAGTTCATCACTCCAGAAAATGAAATTATCAAGGAATGCAACCATATGGACTAGAATACTAGTCTTCCATTACCTAAAATACTGCAAACAGTACTGAAAAATATTGAGATCAATAACTTTTTTAATAAAATATCTTTCATAATTTTTTTAAGATGTATTTGCTATGAAATATTTTGTTTGAAAGCTCATTAAAAACTACAACAGATATTTTCAATCATTAGTTTTTTTTATGAATAAGTGTTGAAGATGATTCCATTTATAGATAGATATTTTTGAAATAGTTTCAGTGACATTACCCAGTACTCTTGCAAGTGGTTTCACACCAAGAGATTCAGCCATCGATCTAGTAGTCAGGACACATGCTGCAGCTCCATCGGCTAGAGAACTGGCATTAGCTGCAGTAATTGTACCTAGGAAACAGAAGAGAATCTAAAGACTGACTGAAATGTCTCAAGCTGTTAAAGTGAACGAACAACTTGAAATTGTTCCAACAATTCAAACCAAATGTATTCAATTCTAAAAATAATTTTTCGGCACACTGAAAAACAACAACTCATGTTTATAAGCAAGTGCCAATAAATTTATCCTTAACATTACAAAGAAAAATATTCATTAGAAAAAAATGTTATTAACTAGTCAGATACAGCCAATAAAAACTTTCTTAACATTTATAATATTACAAGATTGTTCCCCGCTCTCCCGCTCATTTCACTTATCAATTTTCAAAAATCACATTACAATTCATTTGAGTCCACTATGGATACCAGCTCATTTGCTATATAGTTATGCATCTCTAATAGTAATAAGAAAATTTAAATATATTCATTTCTAAAAGTCAAGTAAAATTATTTAAATTATATGAATTGCTAACATTAATTTTTAAATCAATTATTAAAAATTTAATCAATCTATACTTATAATAAAGCTCAATGTGTGTGTGTGTGTGTGTGTGTTGGCGCTCTAGAGGCCAGACCGTTGGATCTACAGCTACCAAATTTCGTACATGTATACCTTGGAGTTCCGGAATGTGCACCTCGGAGCCCTTTTTTCGAATCCTTAATTAGAATTTGAATAAATTAAAATTTAAGCGAAATTTCGACGTTTTTCCGCTATAACTTCCAAAAGGTAAATCCTATTTTAGCCCACCTCTGGCGACTTTTTCAAAATCTCTCCAATTTTTCAAAATCACGCCAAATTGAAAGTATTTGAAAATAATCGAAAGTACAATAAGATTAAATAGTTTTCTAACGGAGTTTAAATAAACCAATGAGGTTCCGTAGGGTTGCCGCATTTCTCTTCAGATGTTGTCAGGGTTGCCATTTTAAAATCATAATCGCTGATAATTTGGCGAGTTTTTAAATTGGCGTCAGAGGTGGGCTAAAATAGGATCGACCCCTTCCAAAAATAAGAACGCATAATCATGATTTTAACATCAATTTAAAGATTAAAAAATTAGCCTTCTAATGGTATCAGTGTTTTAATGTATAACTTAAGCTTCTATTTTTAACGAATTTTTAAAGAAATATTTTAACCATGTTTTTTTAGCACCTGACTAGATAAAATAAAAGAATGCCGGAAGTTCAAATAAAAAAATTATCATCGCAAAATAAATCTACAGAAATGCAACTTTCAGCACGTGACTGGATAAAATAAAATAAATATAAAATGTGATATTTTCTTTAAAAAATAAATGCAAAGCAAAGGTTTCCACAATCGTTTGCAATATCTAAATAATTAATTCAATAAATCTTCTTTATTTACGGTAAACCTGATTGAATTGAGACAGGATATGCATTGAAATCCCGACTTAATGGCATATTTATGTAATCGTTTGCAATATCTGTATCATTAATTTAATATTTTTTTTCCCTTTCTCGCTTTCTTTAAAAAAACGTATTTAATATTTTGGAAACATCATCGAAATTTTTTTAAATATATTTTGGAAGCATAACCGATGGTTAAAACTGACTGATTTATAAAATTAAAGAATATTATTAGGAAATGGTGTACTTTTAGAACTTTCCGTCCATCATCTTAAAGAAAATATTAATTTCAGGTCAATCAATGCCCGAAATTACTTCAAGGCTGATGAATATGTGATTTAATTGAAAATTTTAGAACGCTTTACTCATGGCGAACCAGCTGGTCGCCAAAGGCGGCTAGTAACTTATAAAATTAAAAGGTTCTAGTAAAAGAAAGAGATATATGTAAATGTTAGATAGTAAAAATATATAATTCTAAGGTTTTTAAAAATAAAAATTGAATTTCTTTCTTTTTCCTTATTTTATTTAAGGTTTTAAATAAGATTTATTTCTTCAAAATTGGTTATTGTTATAATAACATTAAAACAATCGCTAAACACAACAAGTATTAATAAGATTAATTTAGCTTAGGAAATCAACTTTGACAAACCACATCTTATCACAAAACAACAACAAATCATATTACTTTAACTACGCAATTTTGAATCACACATGAACATTAATGATAAAGCATTTCAAGAAGTTAACTGTATTTCAAAGTGAAAATATTCCATCATTTAGGAATTTTTATTCCTTATATATAAAAAATCTAATGTTCAAACCTGATATATTCAGACTAAATCTTTTTATAAATGGTTCCTTAACACTTTTATTTGCCTTAATTTCTTGTTTTCAATGACTTATCTCTTCTTTATAATCAAAAATACTAGATTTAAGCTCTTTGTAAGAGTGTTTTTTTTAATTGTATTTCTGCTGAGACAAGTATATAAACAAACCAAATATATAAACTGATGTCAAATAATTTAAAAAATTGATTTTTTTTCTAATTGTATGTTTGTATAGGTATATTATATAAGAGATGTAGAGAGATGTTTTATATGTAGAGATTCATATATTATTCATACACATATATATTAAATTTTATGCAGGTAATGTTAATAAAAATACTCTTTTTAGTGTCAGTTAGTTTTTCACTCTGTTCATTCTCAATTTAAGAAACTGTTAATAACATGAAAAATCAGATTATTTGATAAAAGTAGATACAGCAAAAATTAATTTGTTAACAGCCTTTCTCACTAAATGATTAATAGTGTAAATAATTAAGAGATATATAATTCTAAATAATGTTACTCTTCATTAAAAATCATTCTGCTCTAAAAATTTCTTTGATATGTAAAAAACATGATGATCATTTTTTATATAGAGCAATCTCTTCACAATAATCACAATTTCCCCTCCCTTTCCTCCCAACTGAATTACAAACTAGAAATTTTAAGTGATAGCATACTTAATTTTAAGATCTGGAAGCAAAATTTTTCTAACTCCAAGCTCAAATTTCGAGCACATTTTTTTTCAAAAACAAACCAAGTTAAAATTATTTCAAAAACCAATATATATATATATATATATAAACTTAGCTTAAAGGTGTATATTTTAGCATTTATCTCTTTAATTCAAATAAAAAAAATGTAATTCATTATTTGCTACAGTTTGCATGCAATGTAACTCATGAGATAGCTTAAATACTCACCATCTTTGGTAAAAACTGGTCTTAAAGTGGGTATTTTGTCAAAATCTACCCTTTTGTACTCTTCATCAGAATCAACAACAATGTCAGGTTTTCCTCGTTTTCCTGGAATGATTACAGGTACTATTTCCTTTTCCAGAAGACCTGCCTATTATGGATGACAATTATATTAAAGAATCAAATGTATTCAGTTATTACAGGATCAAATATATTTCCTGCATGTGCAAAATATTTTATGTAGATCCTTAAGGAAAATGAATGCTAAAGAATTTTAATTAATCTGAACTTTATAAATTAACGAACCTAAATTTGCATCTAAATAAAAATTATAAAAACAAAATATTTATATAAAAAACAAAAATTGCTGATTTAAAAGCAAATGCTAAAATAAAGAATCTTCATGAGGTATTGGAATGAGAAAAATTCTAATCAACTTAAATGAAAACTAATTTTATACATTCTTACCATTTTTTTAAAAGTGTTTATGTTTGTTTTTAAATACAAATATTCAATTTCTAATCATGATAGGTACATTAAAAAAAATTAAGAGTTTTCAAAGAATGAGTAATTTAGAAGAAGTACATGAACTGAGTGATAAATACAACACCATTTTCAGATTTAGATTTTTTTTTTTTTTTTTGCCAGAAAACAGTTTTAAAAATACAGAATTGAAATGATTTTGATAATTTTCAATGAAATCTCCCTTTATTTCGAATTTTCTAGATCATCATGGATAAATCAATACACTACAATATTGACAGAATTTAACTGAGCCTAATAATATTAATTGTATTTCACAAAGTCATCAAATTGCTCACAAGATTAATTTCAAATAGAATATTTGTTTCATAAATATATGTAGCCAGATATATTACTGCAATCAATAAAATAAAAAAAAATTGATTGTATTAAAAGAGCATTATTGAAATTAATGCTTTTTATTAAAATAGTAATTGCTCAGTATCTACAAATCCTAAGAAACTATAATCTGGAAAATAATTTTTTTATATAAGCATATATTTTGGAATACAACAAGTAATAAAATAAAAAGTTTTGAATGAGTTCAAATTTGAAAAGTTATAGCTTGAAAAAGAACTTCTATAACTTTTAACAACAAAAAAAAATATCTTAAATTACAAGTGATGAAACAAATATATAATCTCAACACAACAATATTTAATTTGAAATAGGGACAAAAAATTTTTAAAAATGAATTGTTAATGAAATGCTATAATCTATATGTTATGCATCAAGCCTCTTGCTCCTCTTTCTTAAAAATGCAAAATGTTGCTGTTAACATAGCATCTTTAAAAAATCACCATAGCAAAAAACAAATGCAAAATTTATTTTAATTAAGCTTTCTACTACAAATGCTGTTTGTAAAAGAAACACCTGCTCAATCAAGAGACCAATAAAAAAAAGAGAGAAAAAGGATAGAGTGCAAAAGCAAAATAAATAATTTGACACGCACTCACTGACGTATAATAATGTAGTTATATTCTTCTTCCCTCTCCTTTCCTTCACTGAAATACAATCCATATTTTCCAATTCTCAATAAATAATATCAAAATGAATCCATAAATGAAAATCTATATTAATAATTTTTAAGAAACAATATCTGTCCAATTACCAAAATAAAAAAATAACTAGCCAGCAAATATAATCTTTAGCTCACTCTGAAGTTTAAATTAAATATGATGAAAAGCACAGTCGTAATTTTGGATTTTCATGCAAAATTCTGATTTTTATCATATCCATGTTACAGAGAACTATTGATTTCACAAAACGTGACTAGTCATGATAATTAATCTTAATACTAATGAATTAAGGAATTTTACTGTTAAAAACATGTTAAACAATTGAAAAGAATCACGAGGCATTGAAATGCTAATATAATTATTAATGATTACCAATTTTTACCAACAAAACTTTTCAATAACTGACTATAATTTTGTGTTTGTGTGATTACTTAGGAATTATCAAAGTTGTACTAAATACTAAAAATGTTATATTAAAAAATAATAATAAAAAAACTGCATTAAACAGTTACTAAAGATTAAATTTATTTAGTTCAAAAGAAATGCTTTTTAACACAAAGAATCAGGACTTTTTCCATTATTTTATTTCCTAACTTTTTTTAGATTCATTTTACTTTTTTAACAAAATTTTAAAGAAAATTCATTTTATTTTCACAAAAGTAAATAATGCTAATAATAATAATTGCATTTTTTTTCCAAGCATCTGTGGCCAAAAATAAATAATTATTAAAAGTAACAATTATAAAAGGAGATACCTAACTAAAAGTTTGATAAGATAGTGTGCTTAAAATTATTTAAGTTGCTAATTTATAATTCTAAATTGAAAAATAATAAGTCAAAAATTACGTATGAACTAATAAAATATGGTTGAACTACAACATTCAAAAATTTAAAAATACAAAAATAATATAACATTTTATCACAACTTTTTAAATTTGCAAAAAAAGAAACAAAAAATATCAACAAGTAGGCGTGTCATATTAAAAAAGATAATTATAGTGAAATACAGCAATAAAGAAATGTTCCAAATAATAGTATTTATATATTATTTTTACCTCTGCAGCTTGAATGCATCTTTTGTAACTAGTAATGCAACACTGGTCTTGATCCACTCTGGAAAAATCAAACTTCTGTGCAATTCCTTCAGCACACAAGCCCTGAATTTAAATCAAATTTTATTTTAAATATCTATTAAGTGAAAATACACAGAGAAGAAAAAAAATCATAATAACTTGACAACGAAAATAGCATCCACATATACTCTTAACTCATTTAGCATCACATATTTTAGTTTTTTATAATAATAATAATAATAAAAAAGACTTAGTTCCTGATTCCAAGTAAAAAGCTGATTGCATTATTCTAGTTTTAACAAATTCTTTATTGTTCCTAGCTTTATTCTTGAGAATTCACAATTTCTACTAATGATAAAAGCAAATGCATGTTTATGAATATGTTAGCACTCTACAGGAAGATCATTTGAAAGTAAATAGAGCTACAAAATGTAGCTATTACAATATAAGGTAAGAATGTACACTTTTTTTTTTGAAATTTTTGTTAATTATGTAAAAATTAAGCAACATTTTGGAAATAATATTACACATAGGTCATTTTTCTATTACTTTAAATGCAAAAAGAAAGGGGAGGGGAAGGCAGTTTTCTTAAATATATAATAGGCACTAATTTCCCCCTTGATTTCAAAAAATTTGTAAAATTATGTTTATGCATTATTTGTAACAATACTTTTCACGTTGAAACTCAAAATATTTATAACAGGAACTTTAATTTTTTTTCTCAATTGTTCATTTTTTTTCAGATTTTGAAATTAAAGATATCTAAAACATTAAATATATTAGATTAAGTATATTCATTAAGCTATATAATAAGCTATTGCTATTTTTAAAAAAGTGTACTGTTATATTTTAATGTAGTGATCAAATGTGCATTTTGCCTGAGAAATAAGGACAGCAAACAGAATTGTGCTGATACCAAACAATGAGATGTTAGATGAAATGATATGTTATGTTATATGATTTGATGCCATAGGTATGGTCAAGTACAAAACAGAATGTCATGTATATGAATTGATTAATGCAAAGTTATTAGAGCTAAACATAATTTGTTATTAAATGCCCATCATAATTTGAAACTGAAAAATGCTTTACTAAATTTAAAAAATATGTTTTTCATTATGTTATATATTACTTTGTTATTAAATTAGAATAAAAAATGTAATTGAATGAATATTACTATCAAATAAAATGATCACCAAAGATGATCAGCTGTTCAAAGAATTAAATATAATTGTATTTCATGAATTTTTTTTTATGTCAGCTTTTTTTAATTTGAGCTTTTAGAATAAAAATTTATTTCTATTGAAAAACTTTAAACACAGACTTTTTTAACTGGTTATTTCTTTTTAACCTTTCATTTTTCAGCTTTTTTAAAAAACTAGAGAATTTTTCTTGAAGAATGGTAAGTTTAAAGCAACTAACATTACAATTTAACTTGAGAAGCATAAGAGGAGGAAATCAAACTTTATAATTTGCCTGCATTTAAATGTTGATACTTATTCCTTTTATATGCTTTGATATATAGCAATTTTTTATTCTATAAGCTTTATAATTTACTTTTCAGTACCAATTCATTGATTTTTATTGCATGAACAAATAAAACTAGCAATTAAATAAAAGTATACATTTTAGACAAACTAAGATAAAAACATAAAAAAATTCTTAAATATTAATTCAATTACAAACGTGTTGAAATAAGAAACTAAACTTGCCAGTTAGTTTAAAGAGCAGTCACCATTAATAGCATATAGAGTAAAAATATAATACAAATTGCATTTACTTATTTCTAAGTTTTCAGTCTTCTCAAATGAACAATAAATTCCAATCTTTAAGGTAAGGGAAATGAGCAAGTTTTATTATTTTATTTTTAAAGAGAAGTATAAAATATTGAATTCACAAAGTTAATAATGTACATAATTTTATAAACACTATCAAATAGCCTCATCAATACAATGCAGGAAAAAAACTTACCATGTGTCCATTCCCATAAGCATCAGTTAAACCATCATTAACTACTGCATCCTATAATAAAACACTAATATTTAATGATAGCTAAGGGAAAACTCACTAGAATTTTTTATAAAAAATATTCGTGAAATTATTTAATCTTATTCATATTAAATAAATTAAAATCAATATAAGATATATTGAAAGTAAGCTTAAATGCCCCTAAATCATTTCATTAAAAAAATGTTAAATTTAACAGTAAGAAAATACAAGTTTTTTTTCCCCTCTATATTCATCTCGATTATTTAACTTATTCATTAAATTTTCAAACATTTTAAAATAAGATATATCAAATTGCTTGAATTCCTTAATTATAATTGGATATATATTTTAGAAGATAATAAAAAGTGCATCTAATAATAATTTAGTTTATCTTTGATACTAGCAAAATCTTTCTTATTTTTCAAATAATACAACAAAACAACAATTCAATCTTTCTTTCTGCCAAATAAGCTGTTTACTTAAATAATGAATTGTGGGAGTGGAGAGAAAATTTAACTAACACATCAAGTTATGAGAATATACGGGAATCTAATAAAAAATTAATTTGGAATAGCAAAAGTCAATCAAAATTTATTCATTTTCTATAATTTAGTTATCCCAAAAATATATGCCTACTAATTTTGAATAAAAACCTATAACACATGTTAATCAATATCAAATTTAATACTACTATGAGAAGTTAATACCTTCAATTCAATTCCCCCATATGGTGTTTTACCTCTTTGCATATAATAAGGAGCATTCGACATACTCTCCATTCCACCAGCAACAATAACATCCTGAAAGATAATAATCATTTCAATTCATACAAAAATGAATAGACACTCCATTATTTTAAATTTTCTATTCAATCACAAATTTAAAAAGCATTTTTATGCTAAAAAAAAAAAAAAAAAAAAAAAAAAAAAAAAGAATTTGATTCATTTTAATGCAGGACGAAGTAAAAGCAAGCATATAATCTCATAAAAATAAATATCATAAGATACATTTATTTTATATAAAAGACGACTGCTACATGTGAAAACAATTCATTCTTACTCACGAACCAACACAAAATATCACAATTTTTCAGCAAACTTAGAAAATGAGAAGGAGGGGACCTTTTAAAATTCAAATAGTTCTGATTTTTTTTTTAATGGTATAAACATGAGACTGCATGTGCATGCTCAACATAAATAAAAGTCTTATTTTTATTATTAGTTATAATAAATTTAATTTTATTTCCTTGTAATGCATTCAGATAGGCAGTGTTGCTTGCTAAACAACAAAACACAATAACAATAACAGACTATATTAGTAAAATGTCAGTACCTGCTGTCCAAGCATGAGACTTTGGCAACCAAATATTATTGATTTCAAACCAGACGCACATACTTTATTAACAGTTGTGCATGGGATTGATTGGGAGAGACCTATAGAAGTACGAGACTTTAATAATAAAAGATTATACTTAGGGCAATCATAAAACTATTATATCATTTTGATTAGAAATAAAAGTAAACTCTCAACTTCTTGACTATAATTATTTATTTTAAACAATCTGCAAAAAAAAAAAAAAAAAAAAAAAAAAAAAGTGAATGAATTTTTTTTTATGTGATTTTTACTGCTACAAAGTTATAAAAATCATATTCAAAGAAATCAATACAAAATTCACATCCTAAGTCTGTCTGTTTCTGCCCTTCTTCCTATTGATATATCAGTATAACAGCAAAATGTGCCAATTTATGCATAAACAAGGACTTAAGGAAGTGTGAATCATGTGAATATTGAATAGCCTTTTTTTTAATAACATAAATACATTTTCCCTATAGATTATGCTGATAATTTAAGAATTCAAGGTTGTTTCCCTAATTTGATTTGATTAATTGAATTTCAACTATAGATGCCTTAAAGTTCAGAAGGACAAGGACATTTCCTTAGAATTGAATTTCTGATTAGATGATGCATCAAAATTAAGAACAAGAGTATGTAAAATTTGTCTAAAATTTTAAAAAAAAAACACATGTCAGCTAATTAAGATACACCCTGATGAACATCTTTTAATAATGGGCAAATTACAAACACAATGCAAATTCTATTATTTTAATCCTTTTTATATAGAATTTATCTTCAATGGATGGCAGATATTAATTTATCAAAAATGCATTTCTCTTTGTTTTTTCTGCAGAGGCTCCTTGAATAGTTTTGAAGAGTAATCTGATGATTAAACATGTGAAAGTCATAGTTTAAACATGGAAAAAATAAATGTGATTCTATGCAATATAAATTTATAATAAAATCATTAAAAAATATAATTTAAAAAATAATATTAGCAGTAAATGATTTCTTCCTGCCATTTCTGATTTCTTCGACGATTCAAAGGACGATCCTGTAACTAGGGATTATTGTGATGACTTGAAATGAATATTGAAAATCAGGCAGTTTAAAAGAATTGTATTTTTATTTATTAAGTGAACAAAAGTACTGCTACTAAAAACTTCCAGATTTTTTGCTTTGGTTTCAAGGGTTGGTAAATGCTTACAAAATTTAGGTTTTATGGTAAAAATTAAATTGAATGGCTATTGCCTCCATTTCCATATTATTAAGTACTGATTTTATATCAAGGAAATTGAAGGAAAAAAATCTAATAACATAAAAATTGTAAATTATGATGAAATTTTCTTTTCAGACAAGATTTTTTCTGCATATTATTGATATGCCATCTCTATTTTGGAGGTGTGCAAAAAAAAAAAAAAAAAAAAAAAAAAAAAAGCAATTACAATTTAGAATTTTAGAATGGAGAAGAATTAGAATGAAAAATTACCTGCACCCAGACATGCTTGTTTTGCAGGAGCTTGCCCTACACCAGCTTGAAGGACACATCCCATGATAACTTCTTGCACTGCATCTTTTTCAATACCTTAAATTTTAATTTAAAATATATATGTCAGTAAAATTATATACTATGTAGCTCTTTTAATAAAGTAACAGAAAAAATTTATTGAAACTAACAAGTGTTGTGTTATAAATAAACATTAGCTGTCCAACAATAAGAAAAACTATGCAAGCTTTGCAAATCTTTTATAAAATATATACATATATGTTAAATGCAAAGTAAGGTAAAGAAAAATAAAATATATATGACTCTTTAATAGCTTTAATTTTAAATAAAGTGACAAATTTATTCAGACATCTCTCTCTCACTCTGCTTTGCAACATCATATATTATGATGTTTTAACTAAATAAAAAAAAATGTCAAAATAGGTTTTAAAATGATTAAGACCTGTAAATGGAAATTAATTTTTAAAAAAAAAAAGATTGTTTATTTTTTTCTGAATTCTTAAGTTAAGCTTGCATTCTCAAATTAATTGCAAAAGTTAGATGTTACAGTCTATGAATTTTCCCATAGGTGGCTCGGGTCATATTTTCTACCACATTACTGGTATTAGACAACCAATAATAAGCTAGAAAAGTGACCTTGACCCCCCTCTACAGAAAATACATGGACTATAATAAGCTATGTTTTTCACTTGGAAATGAAGATTATCTATTATTAATAATAATACTTTTTTTTGCTTTTTGCTCTCATTTTATAACTTTTGTTACAGTGATTAAGTTTTTGATTATCTGACATAAGTAAACTTAGCTACTCTTTAAAATGTAAAACATTTATCATCGTGAATTATCTGAAAGAGTCGAAAATTCTTTCAGTTGCAGTATACGTAACAGGTGTACTTAAAATGTGCATTTATTTCAACTACAATACTAATGCCACGCAAAAATCATAATATTAATAATCTCTAATTAATTTCATGATAAGTTTTCTTTCTTGTAGCCTATTGTTTTCACTGCAATGAACCATCAATTGAATAATGCCTAACTTTATTTGTAGTTCAAGTTAATAAATGAAACTAAAATCACTAAGAAAATAAAAGTTTTAAATTTCATTCTGATATCTACTGCAAAAAGAACTAAAATAATATACATTTTTTGAAAATTATTTCTCTTCAAAATATTATTGAAAATTATTTCTATTCCTTTCTTTTTATAAAGCAAAAATTGGAAGTTATTCTGATAAAAATTCTCTAACTTATTAAACGGTCTATTATTCAGATGAATTTGTAAATCATTTGAACTGATGCATAGAAATATTTTCACAACTGGTTTTCAAAATGCAAACCAGTTCTTCAATATAATTTATCATTATTCAGTTGTGCTACTGTTCCACTGAAAGAAAAATACATTACCCTCTCGTATGTTTTATTCGAATCCTGACTGGATTTCTTAAAAAATAATTTAGTTGAAATTTTAATGAAAAAATATTAAACTATGTATAAATTGCGTCTATATAAATATTATATAATTCAGCATGAGAGAGAACAAAAATTATCACTCATTTATTCTACACAAACACTTAAAAAAATTTTTGACACTTAGGTCACAGGTAAATGCTCCACCACTTCTCCAAATATTTTCCTATTCATAGATTATTTATACACTCAAAATTACTCTATATTAACAAGTTCTTATATAAGAAATTAAATATCATATGTTAGAAGAAAATTTATTCAAAATAATTAGAAGAAACAATAAATGCACATAGATGCATTATTTACTTTAATAAAATATACAGATTAAGGTCCATTAACACAAAATTCACCATAAAAAGAACGTTTACCTGAATAAAATGGTTTTAATTAATAATGTTGCACAATATGCTTCAGGAAAAATATTTAACATATTGCATGCAATTAAATAAATATATTAAAAGAATTATATGATAAAGAAACTAATATATTAGTAATGTTTAACTATGTTTTAACTATGTAAATTTCATCACACTATATAATTAAATTTTCCATAAGCTCAAAAGTAGCCAAATATATACTAATAGTACTATAGTAGTGAATTGTGCAATTTTCTCTTAATTTTATAGAAATAAGCTTGTATATTCGATGCACTTCTTTTTATTAATCTTGGAATACTTTTGGCAACATTTATGATGACAAAAATAATAACAAAAGGTGCTTTCAACTCAAAGATAAAAATATCTATATTTAATGCAAGGAAAATTCATTGGTATGTTATGAAAAATTAAAGCAGTAGGAAGCAAAAGAGGACCACTCCCAAGAAAATGTTATAAATTTAAATGTAATAGCATGCATTAAGAAAAGTAAAAGAAGGAAAAGAAGCAAGCCATTTACATTTCCTATGGAAGATAAATTTTATTTTTGCAACCTGCTCTTTCGATAGCTCCTTGAATCGCTGTACTGCCTAGCTGTGAAGCAGTAACTGAAGATAAAGTTCCCTGAAATGATCCTATAGGTGTTCTAGCTGTAGAAAGTATAACAACCTCCTGAAAATAGCATATCAATAGTATAACATTAGTAAAACTATTATTATGTTTGCAATAATAACAAACTCATCTCAGATCAGAAATACAAGTTTTAACTACTATTTCTATCATATATAATCAAAAACAAATATTAAAAAAAACAAAACTTTTCTACTTACATTGAAAGCCATTTTTTATAGATTTATTCACCAACTATAAAAAAAATATGTATACAAGTTAAGAAATAAAGCATATTTATTTGAAATATACACATAAATAAAATTAAAATAACACATAAATTTTTTTAAAATGATTTTTAAGTAGAGCAATATAAGATTTTGCATTCTGTTCTTTGATTTTATGTCATATCCTAAAAGCTGTATAATACTGGGAACATAACAAATCTAACAAAGTCTCTAGTGTTAATAAAAGATGCAAAAGTTAACCTTTTTAATTCATTAATTTATGTTTTCAAAAGTTAAATTCATTTCATCCATTTTTTAAATAAAAATATTTAAGAAACTCTTTTAAAACAGGAAAAATGAAAATATTGGATTAATTTATCAGAATGAAACCAGTATCTTAAATAAATATATCCAAATGTCTAGAAAGTTAAGAGGATTAATTTTCCATATTTATAGCAGAAAATCCTTTTCATCAATTTAATATCAACTTTTTTCTTGTTATTGATTTTCAGACCTTAAAACAAAGTGAGAATCTCATTTCCTTCTAAATAAAAAACCAAGATTCTCAAATAAACATATATTACCAAATATTATTTTTGACAGATAATTAAAAACTGTTAAAAGAATATCAATGACAGTTTTTTGATGAAATTAAATGAATTTGAAACAGATAGTAAAAAAAAGCAATAAATACAATCATTTCACACATGATAAATACGTAAAAGCATTTCAGTAAACATTACTATATATAACTCATCAAGGTCATGTAAAATATGCTGAAAATATTAAGGTTTCAGACTCTATATATGCTCAGTTTTTTTACCTCCTGAAATTCATAATTCCAAGGATCTTTTGAATTCTCAAAGACTTCTGCGAAATTTTAAGTTAGCCTGTAAGATGTTCTGGTCATTCAACAAAAGGAAGCAGCATTATTACTAATTTTATTTAAAAATTCAGACTAAAGAAATTAAAAATATATCAAAACATTAACACACTAAAGTTAGAGTATAATCCCAGAAAAAGTGAGGAAAAATTTTGTAACCTATGAAATAAACAAATGAAATTGAATAAAAAAACAATCTTTTGAAGAGAAACAGAAAAAATACCTACTAATTTCAACTTCACAGCAGCCGGCCAATTTCTGAAACCCCTGCAGGGCATGCGTGTTGTCATTCGGAAACGAAAACTAGTTTTCTATGACTACGGTTGGAGTTCCAACAAAGAATTTCTGCATTTTTTTTTTTTTTTTTTTTACATTTTACAAAATTAAATATCTTCTAAAAATGTTCTTTTAAAGTGTAGCAGAATTTAAAAAATTCTTTGCTCTATTCGGAAATTTTGTTGCAAATATTTGCAAAATTCTAAATATTGTACTTTTATTCTAGCAGTATATTCTCTAGTTCTAGCAAGCGATGCATAATCTACGACTTTTGAATAACAAATAATTTTTCTGGGTTATTTTTAAATTTTTGTTCTAATTATATGTTGTTTCAATCATATTATTAATTAAAAAGTAGTAATTAGTATTAAATATAAAATTTATTTATTGTGATTAAAATTTAATTTACTAATTTTAAGCAACGAATGATTGAATTAATTTATCTGATATAGCCGATTTTTAAATCTGATTTCTTTTGAAGCTATTTATTTAATTTATTTATTGGTGTAAAGCATTTTCTGAAAAAGTTAAATTAAAAATATATGTCACTTCTTTAAAATGTATTCTTTAGTTCTATTTTTTACCAATAGATGGCGCCAAAAGTTAATAGAATATAGGCAATCAGAAATTCATATCAAATTATCTTTATGTCACAGTAAAATTGTCAAGTGCGAATATCGGAAAGTCGAGGTAGCTACCATAAAGCAGAGCGGTGACTTCGTTGGAAAATGTGAAGTCACCGCTCCGATAAATTTCAGTGATATGCAGTTCTATATTCAATAATACGATGATTCCGAAAATAACCAGTCCATTCACTTTTCACCTCATTCACATATTTCTCCTTTTATCTTTATTCGCGTGAAGGGGATGGGACCCACATGACACAAGAAAAGAATGTTTTGTGTTTCTAAGATTTCCTTTCCTCACCCTGGAGAGTCAGAGATCAGCCGGTACACCTTCTTTTCTTTCAGAGATGTCGACTTAGGCCGCTTTAAGTTTTGATGGCGTAATGTCAATACGAGGAGTTGTTTCTTTGAGGTATTAGATTGAAGGGAATCCAAGACTCTTTTTATTTCTTTTCCGCTTACAATATATTTGCCGGCTTTAAAGTTTTACATTAATATGGTGCATAATAACTAACTCCTTCGACGTCTTTTTGGTGTATTAACCAAAAAATCATTGATCCTGAATAAGTTTGTAACAATTATGAATTATATATACATATATATCAGTATTACAAGGTAAAGATATCATTGTTGAGGAAACTTGAAATTCATTTTACTTCAATTTGTAATTCTATCCAATTTCTGCTGTTTTTGATAACAGAGCATTGTTGGTGTTTACAATGAGATTTCATGTTACATTAACCTGACAATAATTCATTTTATATTAATAAACTGAAAAAAAAAATATCTCTTTTTTTAAGATGATTATTTTCCACGTATTATGCAATAAAGATGTCTTGTATTCCTTTTTGTTAAATGCATTTTGAAAAAAAATGTTATCGTGTAAATATTTCTCATACAAAATACAAACTTTTATGGATGGGATTTCATAGATGTTTGTAAAAGAAACTATTCATTTATTCGATTCAATTAGAAAAAATCATTAGATGAATGAATTATTCTAAGCATAACTAATTTTATTCCTTTTATATGTCTTTTTTATTCTAGAAAAAGTATTGAAAAAAAATCTCCCCCTCTAAAATGTCTGTTTTAATTTTAATTTTTTAGATAGATGACGTTGTATATTTATGCATTGTTCTGAAATACGATTAGTCCAGATAGGAGATATTAGGAAAAATTATTATTCCGTTTTAAAATTATATTGATTACAGTTGAACTCAGGAAAGTCATTTAAATATAACTTTTTAATAGCTTTTTATATGTCAGGCAGTAATAGAGTTCTCCACAGAACTCCAACCGATCACTGGCATTCTTCGCTTCCAAACTCCTTCATATCAATCATGGCTTCTACAATGTGCTAATGTTCTTCTACTCATCATTTCATATCCTTTTTAGGACGGACGGAACAGTAACGCGATGGTTAGAGACATGGCAAACTTTATATCCTTGATTCCATAAAGTTGCGAGGGGCCGCGGTGGCCTGGTGGTCAGGTCTTGGCTTCGGAGCCAGAGGGTTTCAGGTACGAGACTCGATTCCACCGAAGAACCGTCGTGTCGAAGGGGGTCTCTTGCACTTTGAATCTGTTAGGCCAAACATCCTCTCGCTGGTGTGGTGTGGAGAGCGGGGGTTGCCACCTCAGTTTTCTTCCTCGTCATCTGACCGTGGTTCAAAATGACGAGGTCCGTCCCAAAGTAGCCCTCGTGTTGCTTTATAAAGGAACTTTAAAATAACTAAAACAACAACAAAAAAACCTCCCTTCAAATTGCTAAATATTTAAGACGTATTAATTGTCTTACTTATTTCTGTATATTATGTACATGAATCTTTGTAAAAGAGTCAAATCTCATGATGCCATAGTGCTATATAAAAGTAAATGTCCAATTCATCATCTAAATTTCGGGGCATTATGATTTCTCTTTTTTTTTTTTTTGTTCATTTTGTATATTACAAAAATATTAAATAGTATCCTTCTTTCATAGTTTTCAACAATGGGATTAAATCACGCTATCAAAAATTTGAGGAAATATCAAATATTTGATGAAACCTATGGCAACAATGACTATTGCTGGAAGTTAGGTAAAAAAATATATTTAAAAAATTGTCAAAATTCAAGAAAATTTTCAACAATTTTTAAATTGGTGGCATTGAAAGCGTTTTAATTTTTTTTTTCAAAAGATGGTAAGATTTATTTTTGTGCAACACTATCTTTGGAAATTGTCGGTGAGAAACACCAAAATTCTACTTAATTTATAATTAATTAAAATTCTAATAAATATTTTTTTTTAAATTGCTCCGAGGTACTTATTTTCATCATTCTAGGTGCATATGTGTCAAATTTGGTAGCTAACCTAACCTTTTGGCAAAAGGTTTAGTTTTCTGAGTTATTAATTAAATTTAATATTAAATTATAAATGTTTAAATTATTAATTAAATTTAATTAGTAATTATTAATTCAAAGTTTTTTAATGGATTTTTATAATGATGATGCCGTGCTCGTGTTAACATGGAAAGGAAATGCAGTAGCTTTTGAGAGTAAAGACCGCTGAACAACAGAAGGCAAAAGTCTCCCTTCTAGCTCAAATGAAGATAACACACACATTCGCTTGCACAACCCCTTTTTACAACCCTTATCACACATCTCACAGACTGAACACAAGAGAAGAAAAACAACTCTGCCTGAACCAGGACTCGAACTCGGGAAGCCCAGATCATGGGAAAGACGGGCTACCTCTAAGCCAGAAAGCCGGCAATGAACTCATATAAATCTGTAGAAACAAAATCATCGATAAATGGCATTTTTTTCATATAAATAATATACCTATACAAAAAATTTCTTTGTATTTCGGATAGCTAGTTAGTCGTTAAAAAAATGTGGTGTTTATATTATTCTAAAAATAAAAAATATTTTAGTAGATAATTCTGCTATTAGCTCAAATGGCATTAATTATATGAAATAAGCAGTTGAATGATGTAGTATCTTGCATAACTATTAGAATAATTTGTTACTGTATTAATGAAGTTCATAAGTCGACAAATGACGAAATGACGAAGAATGACTAAAAATTTCGAAAATGACGAAATTTTTAGCCAAGAATTTCTTTATTTTCGATTTATTTGTTTTTATGATGAAATGATAGTTTTCATGATTTTTAGCCTTTTATTTGGGGTGCAGTGATTCTGAAGGGAGTGTAAAAGAATTTAGAGCATTCACTTTTTCTTAATTAGTGTTAAAATTAGTAGAATTTCGATTAATTGAATTAATTTTTTTAAACTTTATTATATACTAGCCGCCTTTGGCGACCAGCTGGTTCGCCATGAGTAAAGCGTTCTAAAATGTTCAATTAAATCACATATTCATAAGCCTTGAAGTCATTCCGGGCATTGATTGACCTAAAATTAGTATTTTCTTTAAGATGATGGACGGAAAGTTCTAAAAGTACACCTTTTCCTTATAATATTCTTTAATTTTATAAATCAGTCAGTTTTAACCATTGGTTATGATTCCAAAATATTAAAAAAAATTTCGATGATGTTGCCAAAATATTAAGTATGTTTTTTTAAAGAAAGCGAGAAGGGGAAAAAAAGTATTAAATTAATGATACAGATATTACAAACGATTACATAAATATGCCATTAAGTCGGGATTTCAATGCATATTCTGTCTAAATTCAATCAGGTTTACCGTAAATAAAGAAGATTTATTGAGTTAATGATATAGATATTGTAAACGATTGTAGAAACCTTTGTTTTGCATTTATTTTTTAAAGAAAATATCACATTTTATATTTCTTTTATTTTATCCAGTCACGTGCTGAAAGTTGCATTTCTGTAGATTTAATTTGCGATGATGGTTGTTTTTATTTTATCTTGCGGCATTCTTTTATTTTATCTAGTCACGTGCTAAAAAACATAATTAAAATATTTCTTTAAAAATTCATTAAAAATAGAAGCTTAAGTTATACATTAAAACACTGATACCATTAGAAAGCCAATTTTTTAATCTTTAAATTGATGTAAAAATCATGTTTATGCGATCATATTTTCGGAAGTTATGGCGGAAAAACGTCGAAATTTCGCTTAAATTTTAATTAATTGAAATTCTAATTAAAAATTCGTAAAACGGGCTCCGAGGTGCGCATTCTGGACCTCCAAGGTATGCATGTACCAAATTTGGCAGCTGTAGGTCCAACTGTAGAGCGCCAACACACACACACGCACACACACACACACATTGAGCTTTATTATAAGTATAGACGAAACTGCTCACTCATTTTCATCGTGTTTAAGCGCCAAGATTTAATTCAGATATCAATAATTTTCTTGTCACATTTATAGCCAAATATTCTTTATAACATTAAGCAAGTTTACACCAATCATTCCTTAACTCGGCTTGCTGGTGAGTTAGGGATAAATTATTGAATGTTAATTATCTGTATTCAAAGACCTCCGAAACAAGTATCTCAATACCATAATTTTAAAAAAATACAAAAAATATTATACATTAGTATATATTTTCATTATGCATTAGTTCAGTTATGCATTATAATATTTGGCGAAATTCATAAAAATTGCACAGATAATAATAATAATCATAAAACCCTGCAGGAGTGGTCTCCCCAAAGCTTTCTCGCAAACTCTTCAAGAAAACATGAATTTGTACTTCAGTCACATTTTTTTCCCAACGGATATACGTAAATCAAAATTTGACACAGAATGAGAATTAAAGTTAAAAAAAAAACTCACTAAATTGATGTATTTAATCACTTCCTTTACTAATTTTTTTGACAAAAAAATTGCAAAAAAATCCTAACATTTTTTAAAAATTTCATTATCAAACACAAGGAAACGAAACAAAATACAGTATGTAGATTTTAAGTTGAATTTTTAATTTTTTATGGGTGTAAAAGAAGTTTAGTTTTAATATTAGCTTACTATTCCGAGTTCTCACGGGCGAATGAAAAAAATACTATTCTTTGTATGATAGTTTATGAAATAAGGGGCAACACAGAGGGATATTTGACATTCTGTACACGGGTATATCTCTTTTCTTACTGATTTACTTCTGGAATCTCTTTTATGGGAGCACACAGTACTCTGTCTCGTAGGATTTGACTTTTTTTTTTTCATTAGCAGGAATCACTATCTGAAAAATCCATCAATACCATTATTTTACTTTTTTTCAAAGCAAGCATCCTTTTTTATACGTTACTAATCCACAAGCCTAGGTATACTATACAATAGGGATAACATATGACCAGTCCTGTCAAAAGAACAGTGAAACCAACAAAACTTGGCAAACTGCCAATCATAGCTGAATATTTCTTTTCATTTCCTCCAGGTTGAGTAAAACCGTGATAAAACAAGTTGTGCTGATGAATTCAGTTTCACCCTAGTTTTCTCCGGATAATAATTAACTGCACTATGTACGAACCGAGATAACTAAGGATAATCAGACAAGTTGTTAAGGCAAATCTTTTTTGAATTATTAAGTTTACATGCTTCAAAAAGTACAGATCGGCAGAGGTGCAACCCCCTCGTTGTATTTGGCATAAAATTTAGCAGCTATTTACAATATGGATATTAAATTAGTGTGCGAAATTCTATCCATCTACCTCTCTTCATTTTGTAGCTATCGTGTTATCTTATATTCGAACAGCCGGACAGACACACTTCCACCTAAAAGATTTTGTTCAAAATTTGTTCGAAATATACAAATTTGGTTTAAACACCGTATACTAAATTTCATATGCTTAATTCAAGGTGTTTATGAGTTATCTTTGTCACAGACAGATAGATACTTTTTAAAAATGCATTTTCCCGAAATTAGAATGGTCTAAAATACGGATATTTTTCAAAATTTCGGGTTGGTTCGTTCTTTTTTCTTGTTATACTTCGTATCTGAGAAGGTAAAAAAGTGATCTAAATAGCAGATTTATTAGAAAGTGCAGAAAATAAATCAAGAAACATTTGAGGAATTTCTGACATCGTAGACATTTTGTCAAAATAAAAATACTTCAGTTAATAATGTTTATTGGTAGCAATGAAGCAAAATTATTTAATGCATCATAAGTGTTATCTTTTTTTAAAAAAAATCTTTTATGGGATATGCATTGAAAATAGTATGGTTGTAATTCCTTGGAAATAAGTTTTAAGATTTTTTTTTCATAATTTTGGGGTTTTTAAATAATAATTTTTAATAAACATACACAATCTTTCTTTGAAAAAGAAAGATAGATTCGAAGATTTTTTTGTGGCCAGTTTTTTTCTGTATAATACAAACTATAGAAAGAAGAAATTTTTTAAAAAATCTAAGAGCCATGTCATATGAAGATTGCCTGTTTTTATTATTTAAATATCTGTTTTCGGCGAGTTTATCTTTCTGATTAGTTTTAAAAAGAGAAACTCGCTCTCTTCTTTTATAAATTAATTTTAAAATTATTAATTTCTTAGTTTAATCTGTAATTATAAAAAAAATACCATATTGTGTGAAAATTGTTTTTCACGTGACCACATATGCAAGCGAACTCATACTCTCTAATAAAGGTATTATTCTAGAGAATGCTTTGCATGGAACTGATGTACAATTGTTAAGAAATATTAACCTCTGGCGCTGATTTAGTATTGTTACTGAATTGATAGTGTAATCCTTGGCGAGTTATTTGGAGGTTTTCTCTGAAATTCAGTTACTGACATCCAAAAATTGAATTTGTGTTTTAAACGTTTTTTCCTTCCAATTAAAACAAAAATTTAACTCGGAACAACATGTACAGTCTTAAAATTATGTAAAAAATATGATTTTATGACTGTACATGACCTATACCAAATTTGATATATTTAAGTGATATCTTTTTTAATAATATTTCTTATAAACTTCTGAAAGTACAGATGGACAGATGGTCAGCCCTTTATTGAATTTTGCCCAGAATATAATAGGTGAGATGTTAAACCTATGTACTGAATTTTATCTATCGTTTTTTCATTTTGTAATTATCGTATTAACTAGTATACGCTTATATAAGAGAAGACGAACCTCTTCTGAACGGATTTAACTGAAAATTTGACAAAAAGCAAATTCGGTGTAAAGATCGAAATGCAAAATTTTTGGTAAACACAATTACAAATTTGGTGCAAAGACAAATTTCTTCTGTCTAGCTGAAAGCAATTTTGTGTTATTTTTATCACAGACGGACAGACATTTTCCAAAAATGTATTTTTCGAATTAAGAGGGATCAAAAACTCGGAGATTCATCAAGACCACGAATTAAATTATTGAATATTACTGTACTTTTTTATACTATATATACGAGAAAGTAATAACAATCATAAAAGTAATTCATTGATGAAGTAATGAAAACATAAATCAAAGAACGCTTTTATTATGTTACCGAAAATGGTAACTTCCTATTTTATACAAATGCTTTAAAGTAGTTGTTTTCAATTGGTAGAAATTTGAAAGAAATTTGGATGCATGAGAATAAGGAAAAAAATGAAATTAATATGATTATTGAAATCAAAACAAAGGTACATCACGTTAATACAAAAAATTACCTTAAAATAGTGGGAAATACATTCAAATGATATAAATAATATTCATAACTTTTTCTGGTCAGTGAGGGTATTTACCATCACAGGAATGATGATACTGACATCATGCATCAATTTTTTTTCTTCTTCCTGTTTTTAATTTGACCGGAGAAGAATTTATGGCCGGTAGATGGCAGCGTGATCAAGATACAAATGAATGAGGAATGAATTGCTCATCATTTATTTCCAGATCCTATGAATAATTCAGGTTTGAACAATTAATTAATTGATTATCTAGAACTAAAGAATGATTTTAATCATGATATATTTCTTAATTGTTCTTTTCTTTGAATCATTAATTTTTTTATTGCTCTACTAATATTTAAGACGAATACGTGTGACAGCGATCTTCAGACCAGACTGCTTGAACTATAATAAATAAATGTGATCATATATATCGTGAAAAGAAAAAAAAATGAGCTGCTCAAATTTTTTTTTAAATTTTTAGAATTTTAATTAATTAAATATTAAATAAAATTTTGTTGTTTTCACTTTCTCGCTAACGTAATATAGAGAAAATGAAGTAATCGACAAAAATTCGTTCGATATTTTAACGAATATCCATGATTTACACCTCTCTGAGTTCGAAAAGCATATTTTCGGTTCGGTTGAAATTTGGTATATTGTTTTAAACCAAATTTGTAGATTTCTATCAAATTTTGAGTAAAATCTTTTCAAAGGAAGTCCGTCAGTCCGATTGCTCGAATATAAATTAAAACGATGATTAAAAAACGAAAAAATGTAGATGTATAAAATTCGGCTCACATATTTAAAATCTATAGCGTAGACAACCGTCAAATTTTGAGCCAATTCAACCATGGGTTGACTGTCTGCCGGTCTATATTTTCAAAAACATGTAAATGCTATAATTTGAAAATCGAATGACCTTAATACATCAACTTTCGTATGAGATTTTATGACTACAATTACAGTTTTGTATCAAATATTTGTTCCAATCGGATGAGAAAAAAAACATTTAAAGTAGGAATTCAATTTTTGGATAGTGCTACCAGTATGCTAGTGATTAATCTCCAAGGATTACACAACAGATTCAGTAAAAAGGTTAAATTCCGTCGAAGATTAATGATAAATTTTAGATTTTAGAATAAATCATTCAATACATTCGTTGGGATAACATCTTTATTTAGAAGGATACAAGGAATGTTTTGAATGACCATTTCCTCTAGTTTTCACAATCATTTCAATAAATATGACAAACAGAATGTATTTTTCCATAATCTTAAGATTAAAGATTAACATAGGTTATGATAATTGTGTAATTTTTTCGAGAATTTGTCATTTTTGTAAAGAATATTCTTTTGCCTTTATTTCCAACAATGAGTATCACCGTCTCTATGAAACTCAAACCCTTTTCATTGATTCATCAAGGTCATCAATCTGGTGGTAAATCATCCAAAGGAGTTAACTGAAATTAAATACGACCAATATCTCCGGAGAATTTAATAGTCACCAAAAGTGACTAATCTATACTTATAATAAAGCTCAATGTGTGTGTGTGTGTGCGTGTGTGTGTGTGTGTGTTGGCGCTCTACAGGCCAGACCGTTGGACCTACAGCTACCAAATTTGGTACATGTATACCTTGGAGGTCGGGAATGTGCACCTCGGAGCCCTTTTTTCGAATTTTTAATTAGAATTTGAATTAATTAAAATTTAAGCGAAATTTCGACGTTTTTCCGCTATAACTTCCGAAAATATTATCGGATAAACATGATTTTAACATCAATTTAAAGATAAAAAAATTAGCTTTCTAATAGTATCAGTATTTTAACATTTAACTTAAGCTTCTATTTGTAATGAATTTTTAAAGAAGCATTTCAACTATATTTTTCAACAATATATTTCGGACAAAACAATAAAATTTAATCTGCAGGAGCACGTTACGAGTGGAAGGGGAAAAATTATGTTTTATCAATAGGTTGCCATCAGATAGATAAAAACTCAAATTAAAAAAATAAATAATTATTGCAAATTAAACATTTAAAAATGCAATTTTCAGCACGTGTCTGCATGAAATGAAATAAATATGAAATATGTTTTTTCTTTTTAAAAAAAGAAAATGCAAAGAATTTTTTGTGACTTTTACAATATTATTAATTAAATAAATCAGCTTTGTTTAATAATAGAAATACATCTATAAAAAAGTCTAAATGAAGTAAATAGCTGTATAGTATGTAGCACGAGTCTATAAATGCTTTAAAAAATGAATATTTAGCTTTTAATTAAAAAGAGATGAACTTGTGATATCAGTGTTTTAATGTATAACTCAAGCTTCTATTTTAAACGAATTTTTAAAGAAATATTTTAACCATGTTTTTTTGAGCACGTGACTGGATAAAATAAAATAAAACAATGCCGGAAGTTCAAATTAAAAAAAAAACTATCATCGCAAATCAAATCTAAAGAAATACAACTTTCAGCATGTGACTGGATAAAATAACATAAATATAAAATGAGATATCTTCTAAAAAAATAAATGCAAGGCAATGGATTCTATGATCGTTTGCAATAGATATATAATTAATTCCATAAATTATCTTTATTTACAGTAAACCTGGTTGAATTTAGACAGGATATGCATTGAAATCCCGACTTAATGGCACATTTCTATAATCGTTTGTAATATCTGTATCATTAATTCAATAATTTTTCCCCTTTTTCGCTTTCTTTAAAAAACATATTTAACATTTTGGCAACATCACCGAAAAAAACATTTTTAATATTTTGGAAGCATAATCGATAAATTGTTAGAGCATTAAACTCAAAAAGTTTTTTCGAATAAAGTTACCGACTCTTTAACTACTAATAACTGAATCTTTTAACTTTAACTATTTCTTAAATTTTGGCTAATGAATATGTGATTTAATTGAAAATTTTAGAACGCATTACTCATGGCGAGCCAGCTGGTCGCCAAAGGCGGCTAGTTAATAATAATTTGAGAAAAAACGTTTCAATAGCTTAATTATTAAAATAATTAAAATGAAATCTACTATCACAAATTTCAAGTTATCATATGAGAACATTATTATTTTTTATTTGTCTTGATTAATTTAAGTCATTAACCAGTTTAAACCGGTTTGAAACAATCACGTGATTTCTCTAAATTCTAGTAAAATTAGATTTTCTAGTAAACTTATTTGAATTAGTTGAAATTATCAATGAAATAAAAATCTTTATCGATTAAACAAGCAATATTTTAACTTGTATGGTTTATTTTTTAAAAAAAATCATCAATAAGATTATTTTTAAACAGCAATTACATTGTGATTTCAACAGCAGACGATAAATAATTCAAAACCTATACAATAAAAGCCGACTCCACACACACACACACACACACACACACACACACACACACACACACACACACACACACACACACACACACACACACACACACACACACACACACACACACACACACAAAAAAAAAAAAAACTACATTAGCAGACGATAAATATTTTAAAAGCTATACTATGAAAACCAACTAATAAAAAGGATAAATCGCCAATTTTTTGCCTATGCATTTTGAGGCTTCAACAATTTGTTGCATTCAAAATTTGAAGCTCCCAAAAGTCTCAATTGAAAACAACAACGTGTCTCTCATGATAAAAGAATCAAATTTAAGAAAAACAGTAAAAAGATTTTTTTAAATTCCTTTCTTGTGAGCCCTGGAATAAATTTTAAATGATAAGAAACGCAGTGTGAAAAATTGTCCCAAATTTCAATAAATATGCTTAATTATCTCTATTTTTATTTACCAGTAGATAGTAGTTTATATTAAAAAAAGATTTTGAAAGTTAATATCAAAAAAGGTTTCCTC
Organism: Argiope trifasciata; assembly: GCA_026543055.1. Classification (NCBI taxonomy): domain Eukaryota; kingdom Metazoa; phylum Arthropoda; class Arachnida; order Araneae; family Araneidae; genus Argiope; species Argiope trifasciata. The sequence continues at coordinate 3,306,207 of JAPMOQ010012849.1, read as the reverse complement.
GAAAACTTTTAGTCTGTGTAAAATATCGCTTTCATATGTTTAATTGTGAAGGGAAAAAGTAATAAAAATATTAATTGTGCTTCGTAATTTCTTTACAAATTTTATCCGAAAGTTTTTCCGATAATTAATTATTTTAGTATGTCTGAGTTTCTTTCTTATTTTTCCATTACGGAAAAGCCACAGAATTTGGATCGTCACCTAGATTAAACCGTAACATTAATTTTAATATATATTTTAGCCATAAATTGGGCAACTGCTGTTGTAATGATGTAAATATGGTTTGTGAAAGCATTTTTACTTTCCCTTATACAGAAAATATATGTATAGTATTCTCGTATATAGTATAAAGAAAATATTGTAATCGTACAAAAAAAAAAAAAATCGAATTCATAATTTTGACTAATTATCGTATTTCAGACCTTCTTGAGTTCGAAGAACACATTTTTGGAACTATGTCCGTCTGTGAAGGATGCTTAAAAGAACTTAGAACTAGACTGCCGAAATTCGGTACATAAATTTAAGACCAAATCAGCAAATTCTCTACGAAATTTTGAAAGAAACCCATTCATAAGAAATCTCTATCTCTTTCTTTCTCTTTAATGTTTGAAGTTTAAATGAACTCAATAAGTGCAAAAGGCAAATTTTTGTCAAAAAATTTGGTACAGACGTTTAGCATCGATAAGGCATTTCTTAACAAATTTTGATCCCAATCCACCAAATGATTCATCGTTTGTCCGTCTGTGCTTTTCTTAAACTCAATGAGTTAAATGAAATTCAGTATGTTGATAGTATTGTGACTACATCTGTAAAGCTGTCCTTGTCAAAGCTTTGTTGTCGTTAGGCCGACAAAAGGGCATCCAAAATTTATATTCTTGTGATAGATTCAGTAAAAAATGAATCACGTCAAAGATCTATATTTCTTAACTATTATTCACCAACTCTAAATGAGATTCATCGCTTTACCCAGAGTCTATAATTTTATGAGATGAAAAGAGGATAAGATTTTTATTAGATAATATGCGAGAAAGTTTCGGAGAGACGCTACTTGCTGGCTTCAGAGAAAGTGTCTCGTCGTTGCCTTTAAAACACAAATGGTTACAAAATATCTCCAAATAGATATAAAATAAATTAAAAATGGAGCTAAAAAAAACTTACACTGATTAAAAATCTATATCTTTACCTATACTTACAATAAAGCTCAATGTGTGTGTGTTGGCGCTCTACAGGCCAGAGTGTTCGACCTACAGTTACCAAATTTGGGACATGCATACCTTGGAGATCGAGATTGCGCACCTGGGGTCCTTTTTGAATTTTTAATTAGAAATTTAATTATTAATTAAAAACTGATTTTCCCCTTGAAAAATCTTTTCATTTCCCCATCGCCAAATGAGTAAGGCTTCAGTTTTTTTCCCACCCTGAAGAGGGTGGGAAATCTGGCTATAGATGGGTGCTGCCATCTATAGCCAATATGGCGAACTAATAAAGTTTTATGTTTATGCTGTTATAGGTTTATAATATGTTTCTTATGTATGTATATATGTTTGGTTTTTCCAAATAAATTTGTCAAAAATATTGAACTTCAACCCACTTCAATCTTTACCTTTACTTTACCTTTGTATAGAATAGTTCCCTTTCCAAACTCTAACTTTGTTTAGAATAGTTTACAATGGTGCACTTTAACCGGTTATCTTTTCACCAATGGTTTCACAAATTTTCTTATGGCATGTATTGTTTTGATAAATCACAATTGAAAATTTAAATCTTCGAGTTAGCTTCGATACCTGTTTTCTCCGAGCGGAGCTCGGTCACTCGCTGGTATTACATAAATTAAAAAAGACATTCTTCAGTGCCCATAAGGTTTAAATACTCAGCAACTCCGTTTTCAGTACTCATATTTAAAAAATGCTTCGTTTCAGTAAAAAATATTCTTATATTAATCGCAGATTAATCATTTCCTCTTTAATTTAAAGCATACATTCTACGGGAGCTATCAGTAAATTAGAAAAATACATAAAAAATATTACTAGTGAATAACATGACTATCAAAACTTGCTTTAAAATATTTTGATAAAGAAGCTATTAAAATAAAAGTTACATAAAATATTTTATAACTAAAATTTTAGCGAGCATTAAGATTGGCGAACCGTATGGTGGCCATAGGCGGCTAGTAAGTAATAAAATAATTTTATATGTCCACTGAAAATAAATTTTTAAAGCTATATAAATACGATAATTTTATTAAAACAGTTTAAAGATCATATTAAGTTAATTTTTTGTTGCAGTTGTGCGAAAATTGCACAGATGATTGGTCTATAAATAATTGCCGAAATTGAACTATTTAAGTCAGTAGTGGGTTTATTTTCGTGGCCTGGAAGAATCGACTTGAAAGCAGTTATATAATAACTAGCAATTCTCATAAACTGGAAATAGTTCAAGGATAAAGTAATAAATAAATGAAAAAGAAATGCATAAAGCCATAAAATGAATTCGTAAAGAATAAAAACTAAGGCTACGTGGTTTTGTATCATACGTACTGAAGCAAAGGAAGAAGATAATTTATACTGGATAAAATATCACATTTCGGTTTACACAACGTGTGATTGTTGTTGTCGTGTCCGTGTTTTTCACGGAAAGGGGGTGCAGTAGCTTCTGAGGGTAAAGACCCCTGAGCACCCAGAGGGCAGAAGTCTGACTTCTAGCTCACACACACGACACAACCCTTTTAAGGTGGTGGTCGAATTCATTCATACACTCATTCATCCATCCTTTAGCAAGTCGGAATTTTAGATCCAAATCAGAGACCGACTCATCCCTGATTCAGTACCCCCAGAGGTATCGTTTTGTTATGGGAACTTGGAGGACTTTGCAGTCTCGACATATTTAACGTGCCCCAACTGCCATTAGCCAACACGGCGGTCTTTGGTCAAGACGAGGACAGAACCCGCGACCTTTCGGTTACGAGACTGATGCTCTACCAACCAGGCTACCGCGGCCTTTCAATGTGTAATTGATAGTAAATTTAAAAAAGAATCAAAAGGTATGGTCACCCCGAAATTTTCTCGATTACTCTCAAATAAAGATAATATTTCAATTGTCCAGTGTAAAATTTCGGATCTTAGGCAAAGTCATGAATACTACAGGTACTTATATTTTCATTTTCAGAATTTTACCGATTAACATTAGGTGATTTGTAATACAGTGAAGCAAAACCGAATATGTATTTCGGGTGATTTTTTTTTCCGATTGAATATGGCCGCATTTTCATATATTATTATAATTTTAGTAACAATATCACATTTTAATTTTCATTGATATAAGTCTTTAAATTTTTGAGTTATCGCGTGTACATACTTAAAAAAAATACAGACCAAGAAGTGGTTGAATTCTCCTCGGATTTGAGGCAAAATCTTAAACACATCTACACTAAATGATAAATCTGTGTAATAAATTTTATTACTCTATTGTTTTTCAGTCATCAGTAATTGTATTCATTTTTACTCAGATTGACAAACAATCTTTTTGTGAGTGAATTCTGTTCAAATTTTGATCGATATTTATAATTTTGTAATTTTCTATCGGGGACACCTCAGAAATGAGGATGAGAAGCTTCTAGTACGGTGCTTGGTTCTCTCTTCCTGGTGGGTACAAAAAAAGGGGGACGGGTTAGGTACCTCCCATCAATAACAGCGCATATTTCCCTAGGGGAGAATTGCGCCGTGGCCGGTAGTGGCTTTTAGGACTCAACCATAGTTCCCACTTGTGTTGCTGTAGTGATGGTTCTATCATTCAGTTTTATACATGTACGTTCGAGTAAGCCAGAGTAGTCACTTAATGGTATAGTTTTCTGATTAAATAAACTATTTAATTTAACAAATAATTTTTTTAGAATTTTTGAATTTCCACAAACAGATAAACTCAGTTTTAAATATGTATTGTTCGGATTCTTAGGAGAAGTACAAATTCATTAAAAGTCTTGAGATCAATTTTTTTTTGTGATTACAATAGTTTCTCTTTGTGCATATGAAATTTTTAAAAATAAATGAAATTTAGTTAATCTAAATTCAACAATCTTCCCCTATTAGAGGGGCCGCGGTGGCCTGGTAATAAGATTTCGGCTTTAGAACCGAGGGTTTCAAGTTCGAGACTCGATTTCACCGAAGAACCGTCATGTAAGGGGGTCCCTTGCACGTTAAATCCATCACGCCCAACGTCCTCTCGCTGGTGTGTTGTGGTGTGGAGAGGGGGGGGGGCTCCTCAGGTCTGTCATCACTGAATCTGTCATGCGATCTTTAGAACTTTTTTGGCGATCAATTAATTAATTATTTAATAAATAAACAATATATAATTTTCTAAATAGAATACTATTGTGCACAGCATTTTCAATCTGAGGAAGTAGCCCTTAACTTTTTCACATAAAGATGGAGGCCATGGTGGCCTGGTGGTAAGGTCTCGGATAAGACTTTGAAACCGGAGGATTTCAAGTTCGAGACCCGATTCCTCCGAAAAACCGTCGTGTAAGGGGGTCTGTTGCTCGTTAAATTTGACACGTAAAATGACTTCCCGCTGGTGTGGTGTGGTCTGGAGAGAGGCAAGCCAGCTCAGGTGTCGTCCTCGTCATCTGACCGTGGTTCAAAATTACGAGGACCGTCCCAAAACAGCCCTAGTGTTGCTTTACAACGAGACGTAAAAATAACTAAACTAAACATGCCCTATTAGTATTTTTTCCAATTATTGTTCTATTAGGTCCCTCCCACACTACTCGAAAGCAAGAGAAACATTGAGAAAGGAAATTGCAAAAGAGAGAAAAGACTGGTTTTCAAAATAGACGATGATTGAAAAAAGGCTGTCCTATAAAAGTATTTAGACACTCTTTTTCTTTTTCTTGCAGTGAAAATCGATCGTTCCAATTTTATCGAAAACAGGGTTGTTTCTGTCCGCAGAGATTCCTCCTGAATGCTGTATTTGTTTTAGCGAAAATAACGGAAGTGAAGCATCCGGACAGAAATTAGTCATTGAAAACGCAGGCACATCTCTCGATTTTTTTAAGTACTTTTCTGTGAAGTATTTTTGCAGCTGCCGTCGATCGCCTACTCTTTGTCTCAACAGGAGGAAATGACGTGGAACTGTAGAATGCAAATTTTGTTTTCACATTTAATCCCGCCATTCATAGTTGCTGTCTCAAATATAATTGTGACTAGTAACGGATTTGCTATCTTAAAGAAAACCTATTATGAAGGCTCCTTAACCACTTCGCATACAATGACGTGTCTGAGACGCGCATCAAATTATTGAATTTTTAATTTTTAATCTGCATTTAGGTGAAAAGTATTAAATAATTTTAAATGAAAAAAGTCACTTGAAACGTATTATTATTAAAGGAATTAAAATAATAGTAAATATTCCCATTAGGAAGCTATTTAATGCGTCATGTTAGGAAGTTAAGTCGTATGTCAAGTAGTTAAGGCATCTATAATAGTTTCTCTATAACTTCAACCTGTAGGTTAATCTGTTTAGTCTGTACAGAGCCAACATACATACATTCACACACAAACGCACACTCATTTTTAATGACCAATTGGCTCTTCGGCTGTTCTCAAAAAGTATAAAAAGAATTCTGTAGCGCACTCGAGACTTGAGTGTTGAACGATACTGTTTTCTATATTCATATTTCTAAAAAAAACTTGTTTGGTTTCAGCAAAACAAATATTAGCTGAAAGTTGGTCATTTCTTTTTTAAATTAAAGTTCGAATTTTGGACCAGATGACAAAAATGAAGTAAGTGCATAATACAATGAATAGAACCGTGTAAATTTTCTAAATTATTACGAGCTATATGACTTTTAAAATTAAAAAAAAATGTTGAAAAAGCTAATAAAACAGGTTACATAGAATATTTAAATGAAAATTTCAGTGACCATTAACCCTGTTCCGGTCGCGCTCTATAAAGTCACGTAAAAGGGAGCGCGGAAAACAATTGTAGTCCATTTTCAAATCAAAATAAAACTCCAAAATAATTAATCAACATTCTTTAATCAACTTTGAACATATCAAGGCACTTCTTAATTATTTTTTAAACATCAAACTCACTTAAAGTTACTATTGCAATCCGCGCGACCTGTGTAGGGTTAATCAGAGTAAACCTGTGGTCACAAAAGGCTGCTTGTATCTATGGTCTATGATTTTATATTAGCTGAAAGTTAATCATTTCCATTTTAAATTAAAGTTCGAATCTGTGAGACCAACTTCATGACAGAAAATGAAGTAAGTGCATAATACAATCAATAGAACCGAGTAAATTTTCTAAATTATTATGAGCTATATGACTGTGGTGATATCTTAATAAGACAGATAACATCTACGGGAGATGAGCATGCTTTTGTCCAGTGGTTATGTTATCGGCCTTCTAAGCCAAAGGTCCCAGGTTCTATCCTGAGCCAACATCACTTCTCACAATGGTGACCCGGACGCGATGAACCTTTACCTTCAAGCAACTGATGTGTGGCGCCATCTACCCGCAACCAAAGTCGTCAGACTCACTTGACGCAGCAACACAAAAATCGTCAGACTGACTTGACGCAACAATATACGCACGCTCGCCATAACGCTTGGCGTAACTAAAAAGCTCTCCGCTCGCCAAACAAACATGGGTACGGCGCATTAGATACACAGCAACCACTCACTCAACCAACCAATTCATCACCACTCAACAACAACGCATATCGTTCGTATAATTCACTGGTGGGTGAGTCTGTGGTGATATCTTAATAAGACAGATAACATCTACGGGAGATGAGCATGCTTTTGTCCTGTGGTTATGTTATCGGCCTTCTAATCCAAAGGTCCCAGGTTTTACCCTGAGCCAACATCACTTCCCCCAAGACCATTAAAATTTAAAAAATATTTTGCTGAAAAAACTAATAAAACTTAAAATATTTAAATGAAAATTTTAGTGACCATTAACCAAGGTAAACCTGTGGGCACAAAAAGCTGCTTGTATCTATTCACAGGTACTGAATTTTGTCTCCTCCTTCCTGCCTTATGCAGCTACCTATTCGGAAATCTACTGCCTGTAATAGGTCTTCTACAGGAGCAGTGTTAAGGAAAATTTGAAAATCTTGTGGGATTTTCGAATTAGTTTATTGAATATAATTTATTGCAGTTAAAAATGATTTATTTCTTAATTTCCTAAATTTTAAATAACTTTTCGTTATTAAATGCATTTAAAAACGAAAAAGGTATTTATTGTTACCTAAAGTCGATGCATTTAAAAACGTTACGTCACAGAAATACGTTTACACTTAACATTATTAAATTGTTTTTCTTTTTTAAAAACATTAATTAATTTTTGTTGTACTAGAACTTATAAATTTACTTGATTAAAGTTACAAACTAAATTTTTAAACTAGAGTTAAAAGTTAATTTTAACAAACTTGAATGAATTACTTCTAATATTTTGGGAGTTGAAACATCTGCTCTGGATAGCAGACAGGCTCATAAAAAATTACAGTCATCTAATTTAAAGAACAAACAAGGATACTGGAGTGAAATCGACAATTAACGATTGGACTGTACGAAAATAATTACTTTATTATGAGAAGGACGGCTATTGTAGAAACAAAAAACACAAAATAAAAGAAACATTAGACGTTCATCAGGCATATTTATTTTGTTTCTTCGACTTCGAAAGAAAGGGTTTCCATTTGACAAGTCATTTCTTTCGATCACAATATTACAGACAATTAAGGCAGAATATAATAGATTTTTAATCTTCCGGCTACTTAGTTGTCTGCCAAAAGTCTACGATATCAAGCTGGGAACAGCATTCTCATTGACGGTTGATCTGTCCAGAAAAAGAACAGTTTTGCAGAAACAATTACCTGAGGTAATTATATATGTTATTGCATATTAATGATATGCATAACAACTAATGATCTTTTCTTTTTATCCCTTTTTATAAGTCATTATATTAATCAAGGAGTTCTTCTACCAGTCTCCTATAAAACAGATTGCAACCGACTGATTTCATTATGAATTTCGAATTGCATCGTTTTACACTAGTGATATCGGTGGGAATGAAGTAAGAGAATGCGGAGTTATTTCCCCTAAAACCTATTTTTCGCCTATTGTGGTGACATCTTAATAAGCCAGTAACAGCCACTAGATAACAGCGATCGCTTTTGTCGAATGGATAAGTTACTGGACTTCAAACCCAAACATCGCAGCTTCGGTCCTTGGCGGAATTCAATCTACACATTGGCACAATTCCGCCAACTCCATCGCCGCATTGGTGAACCGGACGTGATGGAATGCTTATTTAATAAATATTTTTTAAACCTTTGTATTTGTTTAATATGTTCAGTGTTTTTTAAACCTTCATATTTATTTAATATGTTCAGTGACGTAAAAATAATTTAAAAATCGCATTCAAAAGGGAGAAGGGAGAGCCAAAAAAGAAAAACGCTATTGTAAATTCTTAATTATCCATGGGTTAGGATATTACGGTAATCTTAGAAAATTCGTATAATGACTGAAAAAGTTCATAATTTGAAAAATTCTTTATTTATTCATTTTATTATTTCATGTAATTTATTTTTTCTTTATTTATTAAAAACTTTATTTATTTTTAGAAATGAAATTAAATTACATGTAAGTATGGCTTAATAACTACCAGTTTTTAAATTTATGAGGCGTTAGTTTATTCTTTTGGCAGACGAATAAATATGAATATTAATTTTTTTACATCGAAGCCACCATTCTTTTATTTGAAATATTTTGAAAAACCTTTTTAGAATAAGCAGTTGTGGATAATCTAGAATCTTCAATATACATTAAAAAGATTTCAGTAAAATCTTTTCATCTGATGATTTTTGTTTTATTTCTTTTGGCAGCATCTTTCCAACTGAAATAATTTAATTTTATTATAATGCATTTGCCCGTTTTTAGCAAACGATTCTGTTGGAACTTTATTTTTGCTTTTTTTAATGGAATTTTAAATATACATAGCTCTTATTATTTGGAATAATTTAATTGAAAAATTGTTTACCGAACAATGCTCTAAAGTAATTCGCAAAAATTTGTAGACGCATAAAATATGTGTTCGTCTTCAGCTCAAAATTAGTGTACTAAATCTTAATTTTATTAAAATATATTCATCGATATCTTTTCTGTTGCCAACGCTGAAGGACAAAATGACTGTTATAGCGTATTTAAGAAAGGAAATACAAATTATAAGAAAGGAAATACAATCTGCAAAGAATTTTTAAAAAGAATGATCAAGTAAAAATGATAACTATAATCTTTTATTTTTATTATATTTTATTCATTTACTATTTTTATTTATTTATTCTTTTATCTTTTCATTCAATCTTTAATTATTATCGTTCTATCACATTATTTAAGTCATTTTCCTTTTCGATTTTTGATACTTGGAATCGTTTAGAATTATATAATAGACTGCTTATTTTTACAAAACGAACTTTCTAACATACGACCTTCAGCATTGTAAACAATGATTTATAAAATTTCATGCCTTTGATGTTATGTCAAATTCTGCTTCCTCTAAATGCTATTAAACGTGATCTCTGTTTATTAAGCATTACAACTTTTGTTTAGAAATTCTAACTGAAAACTCTGAACCAAAATTACAGAATTAACTTTTATAGAGGAAAAAGAAAAAAAAAATCGCCTAAAACCTTATTTAAAATTTCTCGAGTTTCGAAAATAATGTTATTGTTATTATTTCGTGAAGGAATAAATAAAGGAAAATTGATGAGCAACGGATTCTCTTTAGGTAGTAATTATTTCTCTTTCCCACTATAATTAGGAGTTATTATTTCCTCTTAAGGTAGAAAAATCGACTTTTTGCGAAAATACTTTTCAAAACCTAATATTTTTAACGTTTGGAACAGTTTTCTTTTAAAAGCCATTTGAATTTCTCCTCTAAATTTCCGTTTTGGGAAGTTACAGTGAATTTTACATTTGCATTTATACAGTGGCTCAAAAAATTGGGAGCACACCTTACTTTTACTCGATAAATTCGACTTTAAATATAGATAACACATTTCTGAGAAGCACTAACTTATTTTCAAGTTCTACCAAAAATTGATCGAATTGATACTACGACGTTTAAAGGACATTCTAAGAACCAAAAGACATGCAACTTAATTGTGAAACTTTATTTCTAGGTGAGATATTACAAAAATTTAATTAATTGGTGTACTCTTAATTTTTGAAATCAAAATTCTGCATATGCTTATTTAAAAGGCTTCTGAAACATTTCAATTTAGAAGTCTTTGGTCCATTTTTTTATTTTTACTCTAAATTAAACCCCTTATTATATTTAAATATTAAAAAAAACTTTTTTGGGCTTTTCGGAAATGTGTAATTAATATTTAAAGTCGGATTTATCAAGTAAAAGAGGGTGTACACCCAAATTTTTGAGCCACTGTATATGTTTTAATGCTGTTATTTCAAATCTTTAAAAGGTGTCTTTTCAAATTCTAGACTTCTGTAGAATTTTCTGAAAAGGAGATCTCGTAAATTAAAATATAATCCATATTTTAATTTAAGAGGCTTTTGCTGAATTCGTATAAATATGATGTATTAATTTTTCAATATGTTCTGCAATTTTTGAAATAAAGCATAAGTAATCAGTTCATTTAGAAATATTTTATAATTGTTTTAATAATTCACAATGCTCAAAAATTTAAATTTTTTTTCAATCCCGATATTTAAGGTTGAAATACAGCATATTTTTTAGTTAGCTATGTGATACATTTCTTTATCTATCTACAAAATTTAAGTTAACTGTTTAATAAACCTGTACACTAAAGGAGTTATGTTTCATACCTCTTTTTAACCGAAAAAGCCACATTTTCTATTTTTTAAAACTTTTGTCATTTTATTGGTATATTTTGGTTTCATACAAGTTTACACACAGAGTAGGAGATCTCTTTCTTTGTGTGTTTATATACATACAATAATTTTTATAAGAAAATTCAATATATAACTATTTTAGAGTATTTTTAAAAAAATTCATAGCGAATGTCGTCTCATATCTTAAACTCAAAAACTAATATGTAAAAAATGTTAATACTCAAAAACAAGCTAATCTGAAACATTCATAAGTGGATTATCATAAAATGAGGTAATTTAATAAAATTAAAATTTTATGCAATTTTAAAACAGACAAAAATACAATGGTAAAAGAAAAAAAGATAAAAATAAACGATGAAAATACATTAAAAAAAGCCGGTTAACGCTGGCTTAACAATGAAATAAAACAATTGTTTAGCAGTTCTAAAAGTGGAATTGTTATGTTAAACGAAAGAACAATTTTGTTAAATGTTCTGTATAAATTATAAGTACTTATGTGTCATATTTATCTGATTTACACAATTTGCTCGTGACAAAGCAAAAAAAGTAAAGCTCTCTGGAGGAAAGCCGGATTCTTGCGTCATCCCCCTTCCCGCCCCCCTCGGATGACGAACGGAATGCAAATGAATGCAGTTTTTCGCTGCAGACGATAACATTTTTTCTTTCTTTTTCACAATGGAAGGTTCCATTATTTTCAAAACAAGAACTAATTCATGAAAACGGGCAAGTAGGGTTCGTATTCGCTTATGAAGAATGAAAAATAAAAAGAAAATTATATCATCTGCCGGAATATTTTATTCTTCTTTATTTGAGCTCTATTTCGAGTAGATGCAAGATTCTAGAAAACACACACACAAAAAAAATCCATGACTTTACAAAAATGCTTTATTAATTAAAATATTAATGGCATATAAATTAAACTTTATTAAGTTATATTTGACGTATTAATAACAATGGATTTCTTTTTTAAAATTTTTGAATGTAATTTTTTAAAAAAATGTGGCAAAAAGTACTTAAACTACGAAATGTTTATATAAACCAAAGGAAGTGATCCCCCCAAAACTTTCTTGCATACTCTCTAAATGAATACTAGAGAAAGTCTTGTATGGCATTCATCGGCTTACAAAAGTGACGAATTATTAATCTTTGGCATGGATTTGACATTTTTACTGAATCTTTCGTGTGATCTTTTACAATTATTCCTTGGCATCAATCGACCATTCTCTAAAATGAATTGATTGATCTTTCTTGATGTTTATCTTCGCATACAAGAAAATAAAAATTTTGCTTGTAAAAATTAAAATTTTTGTAGCACCAATACATTAGTTTTGTTCTAAAATATCAAACTGGGTAATCTCAATTGCATGAAAGAATATGTTAAACGTATAACAATTTAAAATAATAGGGGCATGAAATTTTTTAACGATACTTTACATAAGAGACGTTATCATTCATGGTATCTTGTATCTGATTTCAGGTTTTTTTTTTTTTTTTTACTCTGCATAGTATTTTTCTTATGGATTTTGTAGTATATTTAGTATTTCAGAACCATGATATTTTTTTCTTACCATTATTGCGTAAAAAGTTCAAATCATGCAGCCCTGTATCATTTATTTCTGTCACAAGTATGTATTATGTATTTCTGTCACAAGTCAGTTTAAAAATGAATTTGTATTCTTTTTTTTAAAAAAATTAATATAATTTCACCATTTAGAATTGAATAAAATAATTGAAATTTCAGCGAAAAATAATTCGAAATAAATTTTAATGCTAATTCTGAATTGCAGAAATAAAGCATACTTCTTAGTCAATGAATTTATGCAAAATAAAAAGCAATGCTCAAACACACAATACATAATATAATAATGTTTTTAAAAAAAGAAGAAATTTTTATTCACATTAAAGGAAAAATTTTGTTATGGATTCTGTTTGCAGCTGTCTAAAACGTGTCCAGTATTTCCGCCGTCTCATGACCTTTTCAGCTAACGTTTTCCTGTGTGAAACACTTTCTTCTGTGCTGTCATTAAAAAGGTATTATTAATGAAACGAATGCTACTAATTTGATATTTGTTTTTCTCTTGAATGGTTACTTTATTTTTTCTTTGAAAATATTAAATATATATGAAATTTCCATCCTTATTTCTTTCTCATAAACAAAGAATATAAAGAAAAAAAAACATTGCCTTTGTCAAAAATTTCAAACTAGAGGCTCCCTGAATCGGAAAAATAAATATTTGGAATAATATCAATGAACAAGCTTAAAACTCTGAAGAAAGCGGATTAAATTTTATATATGAACTCAATACAAAATTTGTAAATTTTTGTCAAATTTAGAATGGAATGCATTCAGAGGAAATTTGTCTGTCTCTCTGTCTGAACAAAAGTGAATTCAATAATAAAAAAATATAGAACCAGATATATATAGAAGTTTGGCATACAGGTTCGGCATCTATTTTGTAGCTCCCTATTAAATTTGTAACCAATACATCAAGAGGATCATTTTTTGTCGGTCTGTACTTTTTCTTGCTAGCCAGAAATGAAACAATTTAAGTAAATGAAATTTAATTCATAGTTTTGGCGTCAAAATGACAGGGCCATATCAAATTTGGAACAATATGTGTAAAGTAATTGATCATCTATCTATTTCTCATGTACGAATGAAATTCCTCAAAAACGCAAGAACGTAAATAAAAGGTATTAATATATAATGTTGAATTTATGATTGTAACTCAATGTCAAATTTTTGTTTTAAATGGCTAGAAAAAAAGGAATCCCAAATACATATTCGATTTTTTGGTCCCTTGTGTCTTATACACATGGCTACTGCCACTCTTCTGTTAATCTCCAAAATAATTAAATAAATAAAATATTGCCTGCGTATTAGTTTAGGTAAAGAAACAAAGTTCATGCTTAGATTGTCGCGCTTTTGCTACTAATGTTCGCCAATAAATGAAACTGAAACGCTTTAAAATACTGCAAAGCACTCTACTCTTAAATATTAAAATCAGTTCTCTTTTGAGCTCTCATCACGTTCATACCCTCATGTTCCAAATTTTGAAGTTGGAGGTGGGGGGGGGGAAGAACGTAGTATCTTTATAAGATAATATGCGAGAAAATTCCGGAAAAGCCATTCCCGCAGATCTTTTTAAATAAATAATTTCCATTTTTTTTTCTTAAAAATAAGTTAACAAATTCATAGTTTTTGTTGAAATAGTAGTAACATAAATTTATCCTGAGTTAATTGTAAATAACAATTAATACACGAATAGGTCATTAAAAATTCATATTCTTTCATATGTTTAAAACTTGAGTAAAGATTATTTTTACATTTATTAAACTTCAAACTCCATAAAATAATCTTTCTTTTTTTTATTTCAATTATATAAATCTCTAGGAATGAGTATAAGAAATGATTTTTCTTACTCAAAATTAATTAATTTTAAATTTTTGCTTGAGAATGATTTTTTACTAATATTTAATTAAATTTAATTAATTAAAAATTTTTGAATATAGTTTTTTACTAATATTTAATTAAAATTAATTCATTTTAAATTTTTGTTTGTATAAAATATTTTCTATTTCATTACAAAAAACTTATAATTGTGACCGAAAGGGCGCCAAAAGTCTAACTCTGTCAGGATAGACTATTAAAATCAATAAATCATGCCAATTTAGTTAAAAATACATTTAATGACATTAAAGGACATGATTTACAAGGGGACAAAACTATTGAGGATAATAACATTTAACATATATGCATAAAAATAATACTCGGGGTTTATATCATGCTTTACATTCGCTTCCAAGACATGGACTGATTGTTCATCTTAGCGACCGATAGAGGGCCGAGGAACAGTTACGGTTACATAATTAAATTATTTTATTAATAAGTTTTAATGCCTTCGAAATTTGAAACTGATATAAAACGGATAATGAAGTCATAATATTAAAAATAAAATTGACACAAATAATATTACAGGTAAATAAACATTTGCTAGGAGAAAAAATGTTAGAAATATTTTAATATAAATTTCTTTTCCTTTCCTTTCCCTTTTTTTGCTTTATTTCTGATTAATTGAGCTAAAGAAAATAAAAAGTGATATTTTTCAAGAAGGTGTTTATTTTTAATTAGTGTTATCCAAATAATTTTATAAAGTGTAATAATTATTATTCGAACTGCAATGAGTCTTGAGCGCTGAAATTACTCATTCAAAAATTGCCCTTTAATTTTTTCTTATTTGAAATTTATTTGTAACATGTTTTCAAATATTTTGGCAATAACTAGAAATGTTTGGTAGATTAATTCATAAGAAAATAAAATTGACGAATTCTTTATTTCATTTTTATTAATTAAATGAAATTATTTTCAAAGCAACTAAGAATTCTTTTATTAAAATATAAGACAATCGGTTTTGTCCCCACACGTGCTAGAACTAATAACATGTCAAAGAGCAGACGATTCTAATCAACTTCCACTAATGTTTTATTCTGTTTTATAAGCTGCTACTTTAAAACAGTTGTCAGGTTTATGAACTAAAGGTATGGAACGGTCTGGCGAGTTTTTCCGCAAACAAACTCGTAGTTTTTTTTTTCTTTGCTACGTCTGATGTCAAATTTTCAATGGCAAATTCTTGTTTCGTAATCAGGTTTTGATATTCGTGTGGCAATACTCATACAGGCGAGCACTCACGCATTTAGTTCTTCTTTTCATCCTCGAACTTAAGGAAATGAAGACAGCACGTCACCGAATAAAAAGCTTATTTTTTTGTCTTCTTATTTTTGAGAAAAAGTACTCTGTTCATGGCCATGCGGAAATGAGAATACGTTCTTTTACAACTAAAACGGCATTTACATAAAGGTATAATTATATGAAGACAATTGCTTTGATGTTGCTAAATTTGATATAAAGACAATTAATTCCATTCCAGTTATCTATAAGCAATTACCAGTTTCAAATACAAAGGGTGATTCATTTGGTCGGAGACAATGCTTGTTAATCGATGAACATCCAAAGGGCCAGATTAATAAACAGATTAATAAAATGGGAAGTTACCTAATGACCTCGCAAATTTGGAGGCTTATAAGTCTGAAGATTTTTTTTGTGGCATTTTTAAGATTGATTTTATTTCGCACTTTCTTTTAAATTAAAGGGGCCCTGCATTCAAACGTGTTCAAGTAAAATCAAGTGTCATTTGTATTATGTAGCATTGTAACATTTTTAATTAATCATTTTTCAAGTTTTCTTTTATAATTTTAAAAGAAAGTGTAGGTTTTATGATAAAAAAATTCATATATTATAATTAAATAATATTTGGATTATATGGATATTTATTTCTTCTGTATTCTAAATCATTTTGGAACGAATTTTTTTTCTGAGGCGAGATATTAAAACCAGCTTTCTTGATAGTGAAATCCTACATTTGTTAGTTTATTTTTGCATCTATAAAGGTAACATATAGAAGCAAAAATAAACTAACAAATGTATGATTTCACTATCTGTTTACTGTAAATAATAGAGCAACACCTAACTTTTGCTTGATTTCTAAAGTCAAGTTTTTGACACTGTTATCTTTTTTTAGACGGTATAACTTAGTCATATTTTAGATAAAAAGTATTCTGTAATAAGAGAGAGAACATTCTGAAAAATTCGAAAGAACAAAAATTGGCAATCTATTGCACAAAAAAAGTTATGATTATAAGAACCACTTTTGACAAAATTATTCTTAGCATATAGTGTATGTGATAAAATCTTGTATCATATATAAGAATTCATAGATGTATATAATTTAAAGGAGGTTCTAATTTCTATTCGAAATATAGTTGACTAATAAAGTTTTCAAATTCATAACCTACCTTTACTTTAGTTTTAAAATTCTTAAGTATATAACAGTGATAAAGTGAACTCTTAAACATATATTTTATATCGTCGATACACACTTATAAATGCAGTTCTTAACATAATAAAAAATACTATAGCAATATATACTAATAATGTTTAGAAAAATTATTGAAAATAAGACAAAGTTGAGAAAATAAAATTGCATTGTTGAAAAGGCTAGTTTTTCCCAATTTTGAATTCATGTAAAAATGCAATGATATGCTCATAAATTATTCAGAAAAAACTCTTTCAGACTAATTTTTAATAAAAAAATAATAAAAATAGTTGCAAAAACCCTTCCTAATGAGCACCTATTACCCAAGAAGTATCTAAATATTGAATTTGGTAGCTTTAAACCCAACGATCAGGTTTCTGAAAATTTTTTTTTATCTTACTCTCCGTATCACATATCATTAATGGTAGATACTACAAATAATAGGCCAACCTATAAAAATTAAAAGCTATGTAATGTAAAAGTTAAAAGTAATTGTTAAATTCATGTTAAAAGTTCTCATTTTTTGCCTGTATTTCTGCTTTTATCTATTTCACTGCCAAATTAATGACTGTCTGATAACTTTAATCAGTTCTCCTGTTACGCAGTGGTTCCGATAGATGGCAGTAAGATGCACATCTGTAAACAATTCTTGCTAATACGATAGCATCTTATTTTTTTAATGATGTCTATTCTACCAGCACACGAGTCCGGTGTCCAACATAAGTTTTGACAATAGTTTTTATTTTTCGATTTGTTGCTTGTCCAAACTTATTAACAGCTCCTCGCTGTATTCCAGAATAACAATGAGAACAATTTGAAATCCTAGAAAATTATCCGTAAAGAAATGAATGTTTTTTCATTCTTTTACACAAATATACATTAAAAAATTGTTGAAGTTTGACACACGTGTCTTCAAGATAAGAAGAGGTTATGGAAAATTTTCCGAAATCAAAATATAAATTAAATTCGAAAATAAATTACAATATAAATTAAGTAAGAATTAAACAAGTTTTTGGGTTTCTTTTTCCATTATATCTTTTGCAAATATTATCTCACAAAAATTTTAAATCATAAAAAATTTAAATCATATAAAACTATACAAAATAAAAAAAAAGAAACAAACTTTTAATAGTTCCTTTATGATTTTTCTCGAATTTACTTTTTAAAATTCAACTCGATACACATTTTGTATTTTTTTTCCTGTTATTATTACGAAATTCGAACTGATTTCAATGTTCCACCTAATTTTCAATGTGATATTTTTGCTAGTGTTAAAATTAAGATAAAAATAATTTTTTATTTGATTATAAAGCTTTTGAATTCAGATGGCTCTTTTCAGACACCATTCAAGACTATCCATCATTTTGACTTATTACTTTTATCTATTCCTTTTTAAATTTTGATTATTAAAAATATATGTAGAATGATAAGAAGACACAGATTGATTTTCTTGGGAAATTCAAGTTTAAAACAATAACATTTATGTTTCGAAGCATCAAACGATTCTTTGTATTAGGTGATTAATTATGTGTAGAATTACTTTTCTGAGTGCAATGTTTTGATTTCGGAATAGGACTTTCATTTCCTCTTTCTTTCGAAGCAATAAATATCTTTTGCATTTGCTGTAATTTGTTGTACATTGATTTCATTAAATTCTTATTTTTCAATTTTATTGAATAACAAGGAGCAATTTTAAATGAATGCATTTCATACGTATATTGAACCACTTAATTATTTTATTTTATTTTCTATCAAATAAAGTGACATTCTCTATTTTGGGAATATTTTCTTATTTTGATTTAAATGGAAATCTATTGAATTCTTAACTTATCTATACATTCGAAATAATTTTAATATTGAGTTATAATCGCTATGAATGGTTTATTTTTTGTTTACAACTATCAAAATTTGATAAATCTATGCACATATGGCTATCGGGCAAACCACTTAAGTGGCTAATAGACAGAAAAGCCACCATTCTTTGCGAATGTTGATTCATTGATGACCAAAGGTTGTTAGTAATCCAAAAATCGTGATCCTGCAATTAGAGATTATTAGCGACTTTTTTTTATTAGGTTCTTCAACATTGTCAAACCAGTTTATGTTGTTAATTTGAAGAAACCCAAAAGGATATTATTATGAGCAGTTATATAATTAATTAATCTAATTAAATAAGATTTGAACTATTTGAAAAATGAATAAATTTATTAAATTATAATTAAGCAGCTTATGTTATTAATTTGAAGAAACATAGACGAATGTTATTAAGACCAGCCAAAAAATCCTAAAGATGATTCTAACAATTTGAAAAAAGATTGTAACAATTTATTAATTGTCTCTGATACCGTCAATCATCATCCTTTGAAAGAAACTTCACAATTAAAAAAATTAAATTGAATCTTATTGAGATTTTTTTCTTTGCCTTCTATAAATTGTAGGAGGTTTACGATGGTTTGGTAATAAGATCTGATCTTTGGGAGAAGAGGGTTCCATGTTCGAGACCCGATTACGCCGACAAACTGTCTTGTAAGTGTGTCTGGTATACGTTAAATCCGTTGGAGCCAAACGTACCCCCTCCCTGGTGTAGTGTAAAAGTTTGGAGAATGGAGTGTCAGCTCAGGTGTCATCCACGTCATCTGATCTCAGTTTAAAATTGCGGGGTTCATACCAAAATAGTCCTAGCTTTAAAATGGAACGTTAATATAACTAAACTAATTTAAGACGTGTAGAAGCGTTTGTTGCTTTATTCCCCATTGTAGGATTATTCTATGTATAATCAGCTGAAATTTTTATTTGCTATAACAAAATTTAGAAAAAGTTAATTTAAACAATGATTATTATAATGCAGTTTAATAGATTATTTGGAGATTTATTTTTACATGGAACAGGAATGTCATTCAGATAGTCTTATAATACTTTTCCAAGATGATATAACTTTTATTTTGACGAGTATTCATTTATAAAATGAATATCTTCTCTCTAACAGTTAAATCTATAAAACGAGGGCAAGATGTTAACTTATAAAAAAATATGCCTCTTCGTTATTGTTTTACACTGAAGAAAATCTAAATAGACAATACGGTAACAAATTAAAAAAAATCGGTAAACTGGATGTCATTGTAGATTCCTTTACGTCTAAGTCACTATCTGACAACACAAATTGTGGAGGTTAAAAATAGTCAAAATTAAGGCTCGAAAGTCATGTTTCTGTCTCTAATTTCTCAGATATTGAAGTTATCTAAACACTTCAAATACAAAAGTTATTTGTCTTAATGAGACGCTAATTTGGCTCCTTGGAGTAAAAAAAAATTCTACAAAGAAAGGTTTTGATAAGAATTTTATAGAGAAATGAAAATTCAACCCCTTTAGGCTAGATGGGCTATTTACGAACTCCTTCGAGGTTTTTACGTTTCTAATAACATATTCAAACCCGCGCCGCTTAAAATACAAATAAAATTACTCACGAAGGGTGATTTTGAGTTTTAAGGATCATGATTGGTAAAGAAATTTTCCGAAGTCATCTCATGAGAATCATTGCTATAGGAATCTACCTAAAATTGACATACTAATGACTTAATATTGCTACATGTGCAATTTTAAGTTAGAACTGTTATAGACTTTACTTAGCAGTTTACGATGAACCGACAAGCTGTGAATTTGATGATGATCAGATGACTTGTTTATGTAACAGGCCGCTCTATAACAGCAGGGAAGTTTTAATTAAAGATACCCTGTGGTTTTAGTATCTTCTGTGAATTTTTAATAAGTCGCTAGTAAGACTTTGTTAGTTTTTACCTTCCCCCCTCTCCTAAAATTATTTAGGTTTTTGTTGAGCAAATAAAATCAAAGATCAAAGTGTAACAATACAGTTAAAAGTTTATCTCCATGAAAGAAATAAAATTGTATAAATTCAAGATATTTCTTCTTTTTGATACCTGATGCCAACAATGCAATCATTGTGGGTTTTTTGCTTGTCATTTCTGGTAACTCATATAAAACTATTGTTATATTCAATGACTACCCGAAAAACTTCATATGTGACAAGATTCTTCTTCCCTATTTGTTTTTTTTAAAGTTCCAAAAAAAACTTAAAATTCCATAATACGATCGAAATGAAAATGACAATGGGGAACTTTTGCATGGGAACATTTTCTAATACTAGTTTTTAAAATATAATAAAGAGACAGCAGGGATAACAAAATTGCAAAGTTCAAGTCTACAAAAACTATTTTTAATCTGAAAATGCTAGACTAAAAGCATAAATAGAGAACTGTACCACTTCGTATTTATTAGGCTTACCTGGTGATCCACTACAATATCAGCATTTCTTTTAACGTAAATTTAATGTTAACAATGTGATTTAAGTGTTAAAATTTCTAAGCTTGTAAATTCCTGTTTACTGAAAGTTTATTCATTGTTGTAGACTTTGAATCAATTGAGAAAATGAAATATTGCCAACTGAAAAAAAATATATTAAGTAATATGACTGTCATGATAAAGAAATTCCCATTATTGCCTTAATTTACTTAGCAATATCTCAATTTTTCTATCAACTTAAATTTAATAAAAAACAATGGAATTTATTATAAACTATCAAGTTGGCAAAAATCCTATCCTCTCTTATTTTAATCATTACTGTATTAATAGAGAAAAAAAAATGTTTTAGAAAGCAGAAATAATGTGTAATATTTAAAGCACTTATACATAATTAAAAAGAACTTTCAAATTTTTTTTTACATTTTATTTCTAAATCCCTGAAAAAACATAGCTATCCCTAAAATATTTGAGGCCTTGTAATTAAAGCATTTTTAAATTGAGGTGTAAATTATATGTAACTGAGAAAATAATAACCATACTGTGCAAGTGAAAAAAACAACGAAAATTTTTCGTTCTATGGTTTAACATTTTGTTAACCTAGCTTCTGCATGGACTTGGATTTTCAAATTTTGAAAGTATCGTTAAATTCTTATTTTATTATTTTTTACTTTACAAAAAAATTACAAATTAATTAAAGAATTATCATTTGTCGTGTGGTATTTCTTTTGTTGTCTGAGATTTCTTTCGAATAATAAATTGAATATTTTCTTATATTATGATGATTTTCTTTTATAAGGTCCATAAGATACTCAACATTATAAGAATACACTTTTTAAGGCACCATAAAACTATAAAATTAGTTATTGGTTAGCTGAAAACTTCTAGTTTTATATCAGAACTAGAAGGAATAAAAGTTATTGTAGTGGCACCATCTGGAAAAAAAAAAAAAAAACGATAGCAAAATCGTTAACTTCAGGAAACAAGGCAGATGTTCTACTGCTCTTGTTATAAAAGTATTAAAATAGAAGGCCATGTGCTTCACTTTCAAAAGACACATGATAGCACTCACGCGTAGCGGACGGCCATAAAACACAGCTGATTGAGCAGAACAGCTCGTAAGAATGGATTCGGAAAGAAATGGACGACGAATAAAATAAAATTTTAAAATAATTCTTTTCCCTTTTTTCTTAATGGAATATCGAATGAAGAACTGTATACTGAAGTCCTACTTTTTTGAATATTTTAAATCAATATTTCTTAAACATAGTGAAAAATCTTAGGTTTCAGTTTTGAGTGTAAATTTTTATCTATTTAATCTAAAATAAATTCTCTATTTATTATTTGTTATGTATTGTAAAAATATATAATTTATTATTTGAACTTTATTTATCAAATGGTGATTGTATTGTTTCTTTCAGTATATTAATTATTTTGGAGCTGTATCTTATATAATTGGATACTTTTCAGTGTCCGCACACTCTTTTATTATTTTATAAAAGAATTTGTTTTACAGTGCTAACTAAATCTAGTGGAGAAAAAAAAGGAACTTTGTAGATAGAAATTAATTAGTAAATAGATTAATAATTTATTAATGAAAACTTAACAGTCTTATTTGTTATAGCGTTTAAAGACATTGAACACCAGTTTGATGACAAAAAAATTAATATAATGGTTTTTAAAAGATTGCATATTATTTGTAAATTGCTCTATTAGAAAACCTTTTAAAATGATCAGCAAACAGTCTGTTGGACCTGGTGTAAATTTAGGATTGGTAATGTCTTAGGTCGTAAATGAATATTAACAAAGGATTTAAAAAATTTCCAAATTAGGTTTGAATTTAATAAAAAATTATAGCAATTTTACTCAACTTTATTTGCATAATATTGCACGGAAGATATTTTTACATCATTTCAAAATTTAAAAGGAAAAAAGAAAGTATTTCAGTAATATTGTCATTATTACTGCATAATATTTCACCCTGATTTTCGCCCGGAGTGGACTAGAGGTAAAATATCAACGTTGAGTCCAAAGGCTCAAGATTCTAAACAAGCTTCTACTTAAAGACCTGTCGTGTCTGTATGTATTGTGCGCCTATAATATGGCAACTTGTATCAATGATGTGGTGCGGAAGTCTGGAAGAGGAATGTGCTAAGCCACGGATTATCTGTCTGGCTCAAAACCTCGAAGTTTATTTCAAAATAATACTTCCGCATCTTTAGAATAGGGTATAAACATCACTGATTCTCATAATTTTTTAAATATATTTCATAATAATTTCTTTCATCGATTTAATTAATGGATCTATAATCACTTTCGCTATGACGATATAAAATTCTGTTGTTTTATACACTTTATTGTTTCTACATAATAAAATTCACATTTTTTTAAAAAAAAAGTTCATACCATGATAAATTTTATCATGATATGATGCTTCAGAAAAGAGGTCCAAATTTCCTTTATTATTTTTTTAGGGAAATAATTATTCAAATCATAACTAGTGCCATAAAAGTTATATTGCCTTTGAGGGTTTAGGGTAATTATATTTGCATCTCAAAATTCTAAAATAATAAACGCTATTTGAAAAAATAATTTAAATCTTTTCAAAGGAGTCAACATTTGTGATATCACAATCATCAAGAGAACGTAATTGATCCTTTCGTCTGACATCTAACTGTACATGTTTCAATGCCGCGCTGGGACGTCACCTCTTTTTTACACCTGCCAGATTCTTAATGGATTCTAAAATTAATTGATGAAACGCACGTGGTGTTTATCGCAAGACTCGTAGATGTTATTGACTTCATTGAAGTTACATGGGTTTCCCTCAGTATTTTTTTCTTTTCTTCTTTTATTTTATCTATGTATGTGTGTGATTAAGCGGCATGGATAAGGAATGAATATAATATAATTATTTTTTTCCAAAATATTATTCCCTTCTATAATAATTTTTTTAGCCTTCATAAGTGAAACCAGAATAATTTTTAGACCAAATTTTATTTTCTTTCATAAGTGAAACAATGATAATTTTTAGAACATTCTTTTTATTTCAACGGAATGTTTTAAAATGATGAGTTTTAAAGAATGAATATAATACATATAATTTTTCCAAAACATTTATTCCTTCGGTTATAAATGTTTTAGCATTTATAAATGAAACAATGGTAATTTTTAGAACAATACTTTTATTTCAACTGAATGTTTTAAAATGACGAATTTTAAAGAATATAATACATATATATTTAAAAAAAACATTTTCCCATTTTGTTATAACTTTTATAGCATTCCTAAGTAAAACAATGGTAATTTTTAGAATTTTTTTTTATTTCAACGTACATATATTTTTTTCGAAACGTTTCTGCATTCTGTTATTTCTTAGCATTCATGAGTAAAACAAGGGTAATTTTTAGGACAATCTTTTTATTTCGACTGAATGTTTTAAAATGACAAGTTTTAAAGAATAAATATAATACATATATGTTTTCCAAAACTTTTCTCACTTTTGTTATAATTTTTTAGCATTCATAAAATTATAACAGAAGGGAAAAATATTTAATTATATAATTTTTTAGCAGAACATTTTATTTTTATTTCAGCTGATTGTTTTAAAATGAAGAGTTTTAGAACGTTTTGCACTAGAAAAACAATCCGTAAAACATTCTTAAGTTTTGGTCTATTAAGGTATCCGACTATTTTTAAAAACACTGGTTATCAACCATATTGGCGATTTTTTTGTTATTATTTCTTGTAGTTCAGACTTTTCTACTTCCAAAACAGTCTATGTTTTCTAGGAAAAGGAAGGCCTGCCATCTCATCTAAGGGAATTTTAAGCAAAACGTATTTTTCAGCTATATTTGTCTTCAAATTTCTCAACACTTTAATTTTCCTAAAAATTCTTCACCGTTAACATGATATCCCAAAAACTAATAGAGGTATTTACATTAAAATTTCAGCGTGTGTTTTAAATGATATGGGCAATGAAATGAACCAAAAGTCTTATTGTTGGTGAAATACTTTTTTCATTTATAGGTGTTTTTAGAAATATTAAGGCATGAATTTATGGAAAAAATGCATATATACCAATATTTTTACCCATCACTTCTTTGCATTTCAGCATTTTTCTTAAATTTTGGTTCATTTCAATCATCATTATATTCTATAACTTGTGTACAAAGAAAAATAGGATTGATGCATTTCAATTTTGTGTAGAGTGTTAACCGTTTTGATAAAATTTCATTAAAATATTCTACACATTTTCCTATTTCTCAAAATAAATGATACATCTATGTAATTTTTTTGTATTTATAGTATTTGGTTTTTTACAAATCCATTTTTTTTCAACAAATTTCCTTCGAACGTAGTCGGATACCTTAATATCGGAATTCATCCATTTCTGATAATCCAGTTACTTAAAAACTCACAATAAGTCGAATTACTTATTCTACGTCAGCGGTCTGACAGATGTGAGGGAATTCTGGGCCATCACTCGGAAGACGATTGTAATTTTAAAGGTCAAAGGATTTTCGTTTTAATGAGAACTTTTATTATTCTAATCACGTTTTACGCTGTTATTTTGACCAAAGCTTAGCACTAAACAGGAAGTTCCACATTCAGAAAAATCCGGATATATATATAGGATATTGCTTACACAGGAAGAATTTTGTTTATAAATCGCAAAATAAACATTCCGGAAGATTAATGAGCTAAATTTTTCTTGAAGTATTTCAGACAATTAATTTTTAATTGTAATAATTTTCTTTATTTTTGAAATATAAAAGGAATATTTTGCGTTCAAAGAATTTTGTACTGTGGAAGTAAAAATGAGCATAAAACAGCGTTCAAGTAGGTACAGTGATGATGATGTCGTGTCCGTGTTTCCACGGAAGGGCGTGCAGTAGCTTCTGAGGGTAAGTACCCCTGAGCACCCAGAGGGCAGATGTCTGACTTGTAACTCAAATGAAGATGACACACACATTCGCTTGCACAACCCCTTTTTACAGGGGGGCACATTCACACGCCTCACAGACAGAACACAGAGTAACAACCATGCCCGAACCGGAACTCGAACCCGGGACGCCCAGATTACGGGGACGACGCGCTACCCCTGAGCCAGGACGCCGGCAGTAGGTACAGTAAAAGCTCTTTATTCACGGGGTATATGTTCCATAAATATGCCGTGAATACCGAAACCGTGAATACGGAACGGTAATTTATATGGGATGCGTTCCTAAGTGACATATATATATATGTCACTTAGGAACAATATATGGATATATATATATATATATATATATATATATATATATAATTTGATCCAGTCTTTAATCGTTATATTAAAGACTGTAGCATTATGCAAAAGTGTAATAAGATCTATTTTACTTTTTTTATTAGTTCATTTGACGGCAGTTACAAAGGATATTGGGTTGGATACCGATTGGAATCCTTTTATTATTATGTATGTACTTATTAGATCCGGGAATAAAGAAATTTTCAGGCGCGAATAGAAGAATTGGGTCGCATTTTTTAAATCCGCGAATAGTGAAAACGCGAATGAAGGAAGCGCGAATAAGGAGCTTTTACTGTACTTAATGTGTTTTTTACATATTATGTATAATAGTCAGAACTATTTAATCCAACATCTGACGTATTAAAGTCTAGAATAGATAATATGATCTAAAATATTTCTATCAATAATACTCAAAATAATTTGAAAAAAATTAACGACTGGAGAATTTTCAGTCATTTTTTTCTATTATGCGTTCATATATATATTTCTAATAAATTTTTTTCATTTTTACTGGAACATGGGCACATTCCAGTAGTTTATAATAAAGGTTGTCTGTTTCCAAGTAAAAATACAGAGGGATTTATTTTCTTTTTTCAATGATATCATTTTATGTAATGTAACAGCCCTATGTAGCATATGACCGAAATTAAAATCTCACATCTAACTGGTCTTTGTATTACACTGAAACATATATAAGACTTCTATATTATAATTCAAAATTTATAACAGAGTGACGGAATATGATTCGCCAATAGGGACACAAGTGACATAAAGGCAGTAGCGTCAATTTTGACCAAACATATTAATTCTTTTACTTTACTTTTAAACTCAGATATTACATAAAAAGTGAATAACTATAAATAAAACAACTATGTAAAGCAATATTATATCTTGCTTGGTTTCTTTTTTATTAATTGTTATTTACATTCTTATTACATTAATCTAGCGATGGTTTCCAAAAATAACTGACATACGGAAGAATTACTCAAATATTTAATAGTCTAGCATACATTTTCTTTCTTTAAATAAATGCATTTTTAAACAATTAATAACAGAATAAATTATTTTTAATACAGACAGGCCAAAAATCTAGAAGATGTTAATTGATAAATAAGATAAAAAATAAATCAGTAAAATTAAAAATCGTCTGCAAAATATATTTGAATGGCAGTTTCGAAATAATTTTACTACCTGGAATTAACTTGTAATAATTATTCGAATCGTTTTCATTTCTTTGAATAATTTGCTAATGAAGCTCTATTTCTGAAATTATGACTTTTTAAAGACAATTAAAAGATATGCGTGATATTACAACAATTTAATCGGCCTTTCCCATCCTATTGGAATTTTTTATGTTTTATATATGTATCGCGTGCAAAAGCTCCTCATGGAACACAACTATTTAGTTCACTCGTCGACCCTTAATAGTGTGTGAACGTTAACCTTGTTTGTTTGTGCACCTGCTCTGTTATTACATTGCTGCGGCATTAGTAACGTAACCTCAAACTCGCGGGTACTTGTAGAACAATTCGAACATCAGGTCGAGTTTACAGTTTTGTTCTTGCTGCGAATATAGCTGTTTTTAAAATAGGAGTTCTGATTACAAAGGAATAAAAAAGGATAAAAAGTATTTGCTTGGAAAAATGGACTTTCATAAATAAAATGTAAATCTATATGTAAAAGTCAACTTATTGATTCTAATTTCATCGATATTAAAAAAAAATTCTTAAATTAAAGTTGAATCTACAAATTAATGAAATGATATAAGAAATCATGTTTTATTTTATGTTAAATTATGTTTTATTTGAAAGTGACTTGAAATGAAGTTATGTAAAAAGACTTTCAAAGCATAAAATTTTATAAAATTAATTTTATTCAAATATAACTGACTCTGGCGACCAGCTGGTTCACCCTGAATAATGCGTACTAAAATTTTCAATTACGTATCTTGCTACGTAGTAATACTTACGTAGGTGATTTTAAGTTATCAGCCAAACACCTTTAAATTTCAAACTTCGATAATAACGTAACTCGTATAATTATAGAAGCCTTACGATTATTTGTTCATTGTACCATATATCTTTCTGACTTGCACTCAGCTGTTGTGGAATTATCTGTAAAATATCACATCTTATATTTATTCCATAACATTACGCTACTTTTTGAACACGTGCTGAGCATCACTCTTCCATTGGTTTAATTTGCAATAAAAGTTAATTTAATTATTCCATTTGAGGTTTTTGTCAAAGTGACAGCAAAGCACTAGTACACTCTTAATATGCTCTTGAAGGTTAAATTCTACTTTTACTTTGTGAGAAATTAATTGTTGGAAATCATAGTTACAGTATTTAAAAAAATCATTAAAAATAGAAACTTAATTTATAGGTTAAAACATTATTATCAATGAAAAAAAAGTAATTTTTAAGAGGATTTAAAAAATAGTTTTGAGCTGCAATATTTTCGGAAATTATCGCAGAAAATTTCCAAATGTTAGCATAATTTTTAAATAATTAAAATTTCAGAAATAACTCTGTTATAGTATACTTTTTCATCCTTCAAAGTAGATATGTACATACCAAGTGCGATAGTTCTAGATCATATGGTCTGGTGTGTAGTGACCTAACACAAACACACATTCATTCATATACGCAAACATATATTCATTTGATTATTAGCCTTGGAGTAATTCCGGGCATTGATTGGCCTATAATTGATATCTTTAAGATGATGAACGAAAAGATCTAAAGGAACACATTTTGATAATAATATTCTTTTATTTTTATAAATCAGTCAGTTTTAATGATTGATTTAGAAGATTGACTGATGTAACAAATTTTGTTTAAAATATTAGTAAAAATATTTTGTAAAATATGACTCACAGAGCAAAGTATGAAAAAATCTAAAACTCATTATTTCTCAATGCATTGTTCAACTCAAACTACATAAAATATAACCATTTACTTCATCTAGACTAAGTTAACAGTACTAAACAATATGTATGCCTACTACAATTGATTTACAAATTAGCTATTGGGCTCGAATTGTAATGCGTATTCGGTACAATCATGTTTACCTTAAATAAAGATGATCGATTGAATTAATCATATAGATATTGCAAATGATCATAAAAACTCTTGTTTTGCATTTATTTTTTTAGAAAATGTGACAATATTTATTTTATTTTATCCAGTTACGCGCTGAAAGTAACATTTTTTAAGATTAATAATAGTTAATTTTTTAAAAAATTTTGAATTTCCTTCAATATGATGGCAACATGTTGATAAAAGCAATTTTTTTCCTTTTGACGTGTTCGAGCAGATTAAATTTTATTGTTTTGTCCGAAATATATTGTTGAAAAATATGGTTAAAATATTTCTATAAAAATTCGTTAATAATAGAAGCTTAAGTTACATATTAAAATACTGATACCATTAGAAAGCTAATTTTTTTTATCTTTAACTTGATGTAAAAATCATGTTTGAATGGTAATATTTTCAGAAAATATAGTGGGAAAACGCCCAAATTTCGCTTAGTTTTGAATTAATTTAAATTTAATTAAAAAGTCGAAAAAATTCTAAGTGCACATTCTCAGTATCCAAGGTATACAATACCATATTTGGTAGCTCTAGGTGGAACGGTTCTGCCTGTAGAGCGCCAACACACACACACACACACACACACACACACACACACACACACACACATTGAGCTTTATTATGATTTAAAAAACTTAGTTATTTATACAGATAAAACATTTTGCAAAAATGCAGAAAGTTTTAATTTAAATTAAGATTTCCATTTTTGAAAACAGTTCATTCTAGATTTTGTTGGTACGAAAACGATTTCGTGTTTTACTTAGATTAAATTAAAAGCATTATGCATCGAGATTTATTTTTATTATATTCCGTAATTTTTAGAGCCATATTTAAAAAAAATCTATTTAAAAAAATAAGAATATAATTAGTTAAAAATTAAGAAATTAATTGTTTTTAAAATTTAAATATAGCTCTATTTATAGAAAATATACATTCATTTCTATAAATGTATAAAATTTAAAAATGTATTTATAGAATCACATTATTTATAAAACTAATATGTTTACGTCTGTATAAATTATTTTATCTAGACATATATGCAAAATTAAAATATGCATATATATTTGTGTATATTTAATTTAAAATTTAAATATGCATAAACAAATGAACGAAAAGAACAAAACACGTTTTTAAAATTTTTATAAATAAGATTAATTGTTTTATCAAATTTATTAACACAATACAATTTTTACTAAAAATGTGTAGAATATTGTTGAGGATTTAATTAAATTCTTTTTTTTGTAATTTAAATGTCATTTTTATGACTTTTTTTAATTAAAAAATTTATAAATCGAATAGCAAACTTACCTTTTTCTGTTTGTCATAATGGAAATACTTCCTACTCATATGAGACACGTCAA
The DNA here is from genome assembly GCA_026543055.1 of Argiope trifasciata. NCBI lineage: Eukaryota > Metazoa > Arthropoda > Arachnida > Araneae > Araneidae > Argiope > Argiope trifasciata. Next base: position 3,275,403 of record JAPMOQ010012849.1, on the reverse strand, counting down.
ATGCGCTATAATAATTTGATTTTGGTATCTTTGTGCATTATGCAAGGCAAATAAAAATAAAAAATAAAATCTATGGATTGGTTATGACGAGATGCAGTTAATGTTAGAAGAGATGCATAGTTGCCTTGATCATATGACAATGACGTCATTTTAGCGGTATGAAAATTTGAATTAAATAACTTTCCCAGATTTATGAAACTAAGAATCTGACCACCAGTGTTGAAGTACACGGCAAAGGATACAAATTTTTCATTTTTCGAAGTTCTACATTTTTTCGTTTTTGCACTCTCTAGACTTATCTAAGGTTTTTTTTTCAATTCTTCCTTATTGTAAGCTTAAATAGATACAGCATCTGAATTAATATGCAAAAGGGTTCATTCCTGTTTAACTCACTCGCCAAGTATGGAGAAGTCGCCAATTTTTCTGCCAACATTGTTATCGAATTTTTGAATGGTTTCTTAACGGTATGCGTCATAGAACATTTCGTAAATGCATTTACGTATATTCAGGGCAATAATTTTTTTTGATAACATGTTATCAAAATATATTTTATTTTTGTCAGAAATATCTAACATTTGTTACAATTTCGAAACGTCCGATTTCAGAATTAAGAGGTGGTTTGACATTTCTCATATTCTTTGAGAAAAAAAAATATATATATATACAAGGCAACAAAAACAACAAAAATTAATAATAACTTTATCTTTATTTAGGGATTTCCCTTAACCAATAAAATTGTAGCTAATGTTGTTGTTGTGACTTATGGCACTTTGCAAGCTGGCTGTGGGCGGTGGTAGTCTGGTTGGTAGAGCGTCAGTCTCATAACAGAAAGGTAGCGAGTTCTGTCCTCGTCTCGGCCAAAGACCGTCGTGTTGGCTAATGGCAGTTGGGGCACGTTAAATATGTTTGCAAAATCCTCCAAATTCCCATAACACATTATACCTCTGGGGCACTAAATCAGGGATGAGTCGGTCTCTGATTTAGATCTAAATTCTGACTAGCGGATGGATTAATGAGTGTATAAATGAGTTCGACCACCCCCTAAAAAGGATTGTGTCGTGTGTGTTCGAGCAAAGTCGTACTTTCACCTTAACGGTGCTCGTTAACAAAGAAAGGTGCACACTTTTGCCTTAATTCGAAAGCACACTTTTGCTCTCATTCGGTTTGGTATGACCAAGTAGCATTAGACAGAACAGAACAAGTCGGCTGACTGTTATCTGTCAGCGATTTAAACTGAGTGAGCGTCTCTACCTCTAGCTAGGGACAAGAGCATGACTTAACTACTACATGCGCCATATTCGCTTGCAGAAACCCTTTTTACATGGAGAGGGAGAATTCACACACCTCACAGATAGAACACAGAAGAACAACCATGCCCTTACCGGAACTCGAATGCAGAACGACCAGAGCACGGGCAAGACGCTCTACACCTGTGCCAGGACGCCGGCCTTTGTAGCTAATGAGTTCTGTCACGCGAAAGTAAAAGAGGCATGCAAATTTATAACCGCTTATACATTGTATTTTTTTTTGGAGGGGGGAGACGCACAAGTTACTAAATGCAATGAATTATAAGGCTATAATATTTTTATTCTACGTTATTAATATTACAGATTTAAATTTTTTTTGATACGGTCCTTTTTTTAAACTGTTTCATAAATCAGGAAAAAAAAATAGCTAAAAAAACATTGTTTTCTGTTAAAGTATTTTATATAAAATGTTTCAGATATATATTTTTAGCGATGGACCACATTACAAATCACACCCATCTAACTCATTTCATTTTTTCGTTATAATGCACAAACAGGGTGATGTAAAATTTTCAAATTCATTAAAATCTCTCTTTTTTTGGTAATTACAGCACTTTTTGTCGTTTATGAGAGAGAAGGCGAAGGTACCAAAAATACATAGGCGAAAAGTTGCTAAACGGATCCTCTTTTCTTCTGTAGCCGCAATAATAGTTCGGGATCATGTTACCATCATTCCGATGATGGAACGTACTTCCTGGTGGAGAGTTTCTGCTTTGATCAGTGATGCCCATTAATTCTTCCGGTGATGAATATCATTAGGATTACCCAATATGTCAAATTATCTTTTTGAGGTCACTTTTAAATTATTCTGTGTAATTACTCCAAATTACTTCTCTGATGCCAGTTTCAAATTCCCTTGGATAATTCACTTTTAACTGTGGTCCTTGCAGTTTTATTCTGTGTTATTCTTAAAAATCCAGGAAGGAAAAACATGGGGTGTTTTTTAGCAGAAACTTAAACTGTTTGCAGCATTTAACTTTGAGGCAAGGCTACCATTTAAAACTCATAGTAATAACAACCTTAGTATCGTCTGAAAAATTAAAGCAGCCATAATTATAAATAATAAAAATAAATTCGGTTTTCGCGTCAACCGAAAAAAGAAAATGAGCGGTTCATTTTTGGAATTACCATAACCACTGAGTAATATATTTTGACTTGGATGTTTTTTTAAAGCAACATCTCATGCACTCACTCTGTAAAACCCGTTCCAACCTCATCGATAGACATTTTACCCCAGTATCTGCATTAGGCACGCGAGAGGAATGCTAATGGAGATTTATATTTGGGTATTACCTACTTCTCTCTCCACGCAATTCGACGAAAGAGATAGTGTTCGTTTGTGAAAAAACCAGCCCAGTGTCGTATCACCTCTGTGACATCCGCATGCTATTACTCCACCGCGGCCTTCAGCTTCCTGTTCGTTCATTTATGAAATGGTTCGCGTACAGCAGAACCACGCAGACGACTTTTTCTTCCTTCTCAAACGTGTAATAAAAAATTAAAAAACAATAGAAAACACAATTATAATTCGTCTCCGAATAATTCTTTGTTGTATTTCTTTAAAGAATAATTTGCAGATTATTAATATTTGACAACGAATTTAGCTGTCAGTTATTTCTAAAATAATTAAATTTTGGGATTTTTCCCCCTCCGTTTTTAAATTTAATCTAACATTATTTCTGAGTGAAATAAAAAAATTCGAAATAAATACATAAAGCGTACCATCTTTATTGCTTACTTTTTTGTTTAATAAATATTAATTTCTGCAGTTTATTTTTTCATCTCAGGTTTTGAATTCTTCAATTTTTTTTCATCGTGATTCTTATTTCTATAAAATGTCTTTGATATAAATATCAATAATGCTGTGTTAGAAAGAATTATATTGAAATGGGTGGGTTTTAATTTTTTCCCTTGAATATTACGAAGAAAATTTTTTAGCCATTTTATAAATGCTTCAAGAATTAGAAGGATATAATAATTTTAATTATTTAGTTATATTTAAATTCCATGTTTCATGATTATTTTGCATCTGTAATTAAAAAAACAAGAGAAAACTGAAACTGTAACTTGCAAAAAATTATAGATTTATGGTGAATGGAAATCTGCTTCTAATGATATACACGTTTTTAATTGCTTTTATTAGATCAATATATGTGTAATCAAAATTCTAAGATTGAGCGTTATGATCATAAAATATTTATATTTCAAAATAATTTTCTGAAAATTACGCGTTTTGCTGAAATACGCTTATGAATATTTCTTTTATTACAAAATTTTGTTAGCTTTAATTTTTATTAAAGGAAATTAAAGTAAAAGAAGAATTCTTCGGGTATATTTCTAGAGCAATAGACAATATTTTAAGTTAAAATGTTATCACCATAGTTAGGGGCAATAGTAATTCTGCTTTAGAAATTGGAAACTTTAATTTGTTAAAGCTTCTCTAAATTGTTAATTTACAAAAACTTTGTAATAAGAAAAAGGGGAAGGATTTTTCATTGTAAAGATTGTAAACAATTAAAAGTCCAAATTTCATGCAATATTTACAAAAAATATCAGGTAGAATTTAGAGCAGATTAGTACTTCTTTCTTCACAATTTTAAGACATTCACATTTTTTCAAGGAATGAATCTCATTTATTAAGAGGCAAAGTTGCAACAACAAAACATTTGACGCACAATCTGTTACCACAAGTCCTAAAATAATTTATAAATTATGCACATATATCATTTTTAAAATGATTCTGAATTCCAAAATAAACACCGAATTTCACAAAGGTCGTTAAATCAGTTTTTAAAATGATAGATAACAAATTCATGCAGCAAGTCAGAGCGATGAAAAATTAGAATGCCATTCAAATAAACTTTGCCAAAAATACGTTCTTTACTGTTAGGCGGAATTCGTAACTTCAAGATGGAACAATTCGATACGCAGTGTGTTGCAGTGCTCTGGGCGATGCCAGATAATTCGAATTTTTATGTAATTGCTTAGATTTTAAACTCGCAAAAAAGCAGCTAAAAGATCTTTATAGTTCGTAAACTTTAAGAAGAAAGTGGAAGCGATTTTCATCCTATCAAAATACAAATTGTATAGATCTTATTTCAGCTTGAGTAGCCAACCTTAGAAAATGTTTGATCTTCGTATGCCACAGAAAATAGATAAAACATGCTGTAAAAGGAATGAAAAGCTGAATATTTTGAATGAAAGTGGGCTTTTCTTTTTAGAGTCTGAAATCACCGTAGACGTGTTTAAGTTTTTCTTTTCTTTTTGGCTAACTGTAAGAGATTTCAATATAGAAATGACTAGGAAAGTTTTTGGAAACTGAATGTTTGATAATGAAATAAGTTATGTACCACTAGTGAAGAAATTCTATTTACATTTTGGATGAATAATCTCAAACAATTCTAAACTTAATTTTTTGTTATTATATTTTTAACTCTCCATTTTTAAAATTATGTTTTAATAAACAGTATGTTAAGAACCAGTGAATTACGGTAGCATTTGTAATGTTACATTTAGAAGTTTGTCACTTTCTTTTTAAACTTCTTTTTGGAGCTCCTTATAACTTAGAAGCAGAAGGCGACATCTTTTTATTCTTTTCTCTCAGCTTTTCTTTTGAAGATTATCAAACACAAATTTCACTATGAAATTTTAAAATTTAAATCTTTTAATTACAGAATTAGAATATTTAGTATTGTATATTTATTTCATTAAAATATTTTATTAAATGTAAATTTGAAAAAGAAAATGTTTATTTTCTGTTCTGCGCCATTTTTTTGTTTTTTTGTTCTCAACATTCTTATTGATCAATATCCAATTCAAAGCACTTAATAGTGTGGCAATTTTCAGGGAAATAAATAATTCACATTTATATTTGTAAAATAATTAAAATTTCGGAAATTTTTATATGCAGACGATTTAGTCCATTCTAAACATTGTGTTTTTTGTTACCATATTTACGGTTACAAAATTTTGCTTTCTCAATTTTCGTTGTTGTGAAATACAGCAACTGTAGTTTTGTTGATGTAAAATGTAACAATTTCAATAGAATCTTAATAATTACAATAGAATTAAAAATTATGAAATTTTTATATTAAAGCAGTTGAATAAATTCGAAAAAAATAAATCTCTAACGAATGCAAAGACAATCAATCTTATTCGACTGCGGCATTGATGTAAAACAGAGATAACGACCGCATTCAATGGAAGTCTTAAGAACCAGATAAATTCAGATGATAATTCTCCTACTCTGTAAACTGAGATGCGTTGCTAGTGAGATGTGCTATTGTTTGAAGTTGAAATAGATGCCTGAGTATTGTCTTAATTATTTTTATTTCCTGTTTTAATGATACACTGAGTCGCTGCCTTTGTAGTATAAACTTATTTGATTTTTATAAAGTTGTTTATTCTTAAACTATTTATATGGCTTTCTTTGTACAGAAACAAAGAATGACTTATGGTAATTTCTGAGCATTAATTCTAGATTGAAAACTTTAAACAAAAAGTTCTTTATGAAAAACTCTTATTACTGTTCAGTATCAGTTGCATTCAGTTCCCAAATAAAGCTATTTATAAGGCTCAAATTAATTCTTTAAAAAGTCTCAAACTATTTATGTTTTTAAAGACGATTAGTTCTTTTGGAACACTCGAGTCAATTTTTTATCCCCAAGATATAATTCAACGAAACTTTATGAGTAATTTAGAAAACGACGCTTTGTTGTTAATATGATCAAATTCGGGAAATAATTGAATGAAAGAAAATGTAATTTTAATATAACTTAAAGGAATGTAAGATTAAACTTAAAGGTATAGAAGCTGATGCATTGTGATGTTCAGAAAATCTCTGCCTGCTTTATTTGTTTAAACTAAAAGAATATTTTTTGCATTAATAATTAAGTTTACTCATTAATATAAGTGGCATTTGATTAGAATGCCATATTGGAAAATTTCATTGAAAACTTCTAAGGCAGAAAACGACACTAACTTATTATGATTAAAATTGTTTAAGTAGCTTTTAATATCCTAAAGTGAAATAAAATCTCTTCGTTTTAATGGATTTTGCAGTGTGTAAAATAAATGCGAGTCTGAAAATACCAAGTTGCGGTTATATGGAAATTACAGAAAGCCATCCTAACCAAGTTTAAAAGTTCACAGACTGATCTACAATATAGTGCGATATCACATGATATTAATCAATATTCAAAAAATATAATACAGTTTTGAAAAATATTTATCAGTGTTATTATAAAACATTGCAAAATATTTATTAATACCATGCAATATTGTACTGTTTTTGTGGGATGCTATAGATAATCAAAGACACATTTGGTCAATCGTTGTCTTGGTAAAATGTTGATTTACAATTCCATAGTTCTTTGTTTTTTATGAATGAAATATGCTTCAAATTGTCGATACAATTTCTATATTTAGCCTAATATATTGTTTGACTTAGCAGTAGTAACTAGTAATAGTTAATACTTTTTCAGTACCACCAGGAAATGAGAAGAATAGATTGTGGATTTTGAGGTTGTAAATAGTGGAGCACTCGAATTACTCTATGGAGTTTTTCAAATTTTAGACAACCCAACTCCCATTGCTCTTTATTATCTGCTTAAAAATTAATACCTTTCATTGTATAAAAGCAATAAATCGTAAAATAAAATTGAATTCATTTATAGTTGTCTTTTAATTTAAAGTGTACACTAAAACCCTTGAATGCTTGTAAATGATTGAATTCGACGTTTCGAGTCGTTATATTATCTCAGGAATGATGATTGATTATTGTGACTAACTTCTTAATCAGGATGTCATCAATTGTGAATGTTCTACTTGATTTTTGCTAGTAATAGATATGAAATTCCATCCATAGGAGCTTCAAAATTGTTTGATAGCTTACAACATTGTTTCGATTGACAGGATATACTTTTCTTGTGGTGTTCTTGGTATTAAAAGAGTAATAAAGTCTGAATGCCGAAAAAATATTTTTTTCAATTCAAATTGACCTCAGATGTATAAAATAGTACAATATTGATGAGAGACACATCAAAAATATTGATTAAAGGCACCACCTTCGTATTTAAAAGTAATTTAGAGTGCTTAAAATTATTAACACAAATTTCCAGAAAACTTCTGAAGCTTTTCAAAAACCCGACACAACACAATTGTCCTGTGCTTCAGGACTTTTTTACTTTCTCGTGTGCGAAACATAAAGAATATATTATATCTATTAAAAAAATTAAACTCGATATTTTGATCAATTTCCATGTTTCAAAACACCCTGAGTTCGAAAAATACATTTTTTGTATCATGTTTATCTATCTATCTGTCAATATGATACCTTTATGAAAGCTTTAAGTTGGACAAATGAAATTTGATTTATCGAAATACGACCAAATTTATGAATCTCTATCAACTTTTGAATCAAACCTATTCAGAGGAAGTCTGACTCTCAGATTGTTCGAGTACAAATGAACTCGATAATCACAAAATGTGAAGAATCAGTGGATAAAATTCAATATACAGGGTAAGCATCGAAAATGTCGATTTTTATCAAGTTGGGTGTCAAATGCGTCAAAAATTTGTTAATAGCCTTGTGTTTTATAATTTCTCATGTATGTCTACTGGCTTATCCTACCTGCTTAACAGTGGCATTAAACCGGGTCCATGAGCCCGAACGCCTTCAAACAATGCAAGACTGCCTCTGGACTCGAGAACAGTTGGCCTTTATTGAAACCGATGCAGGCCAAAATGTGGGCAGCAGCAGCTTGAGTCGCATTGCATTTTGGATATATGGAATAAACTTTGTGGTCCGTCCCACACTAGTGTGTCCACTTTGAAATCCAGCAAGAGTTGTTTGATCTCGCCTGTTGCTAACCCTAACTAAAACAGCTCTAGGGCGACTTTCCGCATACTGTTCATGTACTTACTGGAGGCCCTCCTCTAAGAATAACAGATATCTTTCCTGGCCTGGGTGGTAATTTCTGAAAAAGTAAGGCAGCCACCATGAGCAGTATCCTTATGGCTACCCACTCTAGCCAGACCATCAGCAATTTCATTTCCGTGCTCATTCATATGTGACGGAATCCACTGAAAGGTGATCTTAACACTGGCAACCAGGTGGTTCATAATTTGGACGATGTTCCTAGTCGTGCGGTCCTCATGTCTCCACCATTCAGATAAATGCTGAATGGAACTGTCTCATGTATATAAATGCAGTAACTAACAAACACAATGACTTAAACGAATTAGAATCAATTTGTGACTCTATGACTACAAGTTTAGTTCTGTGCCAAATAATTTATAAGGAAAAAAAACATCCAAAAATTCATATTTGTGTGACACGCACACATACGCCCGCACTATTAATAAAAAATAATTTGTTGCCTTATAATGTAAATTAGGATGCAATTAAATATAACATAATGTAATGCTTATTTACTTTTATAATGCATCTGTAGTACCATATAAATTTAAATTCCTTTCAAGTAAACCATAAAAACAAATCAATGTTTATTCGTCAATTTTTTTCAAAATGATAAAAGGCTTACATGTTTGTAGTGGTGTATCGATTGTTCAACATAATAAATCAATTTTGGTGTTACTTTTGAATAAGTTGATTAATTTTTTTACTGTTTTTAGATATTGAATTAAATTCCAAATTAATATAATATAAACCTAAAAGATGCATAAATATTTATCAAAATTCTCTTTATTTTTTCATTTACGAAAATATGTTTAACTTTTTTATTTCCGTGATGATTTAATAAATCAAAATGGCTAATTGAAACAATAGCGTTAAACTTTTTAATAAAAACATATGCTCTGAAGAAAACTAAAAATTGAATTTAAAAAATTAAATGTCATTTCAGTGAAGAATTTTTAAAATAATTTTTTTAGCTTTCGATTTCAGAAGCAATTCTAACCCTACAAGGAAAATGTTAGCGAAGGCGAATTTCTTAGTGAGATTTCTAAAAGAATAAAAGCAATCTCTGGCTATCATTCCTCAGTGATTACTGTTTACCGAAGAAACTGCAGCGTCTATTTTCGTCATAAATTGCCACACAAAGAGATAAAAAAATTCCATTCATTACTTATCGTCAGGTAAAGTTCTCTTCTTCCAAAACAAGTCTGGTCTCATCGACATTTCATACCGGTAGTTGGAAACAAACAAAAATTATGACCCAACCGCACGGTGTGGGTGTATGCATAAGTAGCACAAGTTTTTATTTATTTATTTTTATTCTCATAACGACCTTCTTTTCTTATCAGAGCTAGAAGAATAACACAGCTCTCGATATTGATGATAACGACTGAGAAATCATGAAGCAGACACTGACGTGATTGAAATTTAATTTACTTCGTAAAAATATGATTTATATTCACTTAAGTTCCTTTTCATTTAATGAAAAGAATAATTTTGTATTATAATTAATGTGCGTGAGAATGAAAGCTGAAAAAAAAGTGGGTTGTAAAGGATTTCCAAAATAAATTAATGGTAATTTTATGAAATAAGATATTGCATTGTTAGAATTTTAAAATACATATTTTCTCATTTTAAAAATAAAGAACTTAAATATCGTTTGGTGTCCGATAACTTATCTTTCCGCGTAAATATTTACTATATATTTAAATACTCATTTTCGAAATTTCAGCACTTCATTCTAAATATAGATGAATGTCTAATTTTTAAAATGATATAATTTTAAAAACTATTAACGAATAAAATACAAATCAACTTTAACAATTCTTCTTGATCATTATGGAAAGAAAAAAAAAGAGCAAACGATTTCCATTTTAATAATCAAAACATTAATTAGTTTGTACTTTTGAAAATGATGACAATTTAATAATATCCTTACGGCAACATAAAACTGTAGATTAATATAAAAACAGATTACGTCTCCGTAAATTGGCGATATTTAAATAAGCTCATTTAAATTTTTGAAAAAGGAAAAGGTAGAACATATATGAAACATTTTTGTTTTTATTTGAAAATTAAATTCTTCAAATATGATTGCAAGGTATATTATTAAAATTATATTGAAATATTTCAGATATTTTCATTTGTTTTGTTTTAGGAATAAGTCTCCAAGGGAACTTATTCCTAATAACCCACGTTCTATTTAATAATATTCTTAGAAGATTAATTTTCTTTAGAATTTTCTTACTGTATTTAAATTTATTCTATTTTTATTTCAATGACTTGACAGAGATATTCCCGAATTAGAACTTAACGATGTATAAAAGAATGAAAATGATTTCTTCAACATGTTGATAACAATTAGCAATTTGTTGTCAAGTAAAAGTGTTTAGAAATATTTACTTTTGGAAATTGAAGGTCACAGAGAAGAAGAAAATGATTGAAAGATGTTAGCATAAGATTCCAAAATTTTAAAAAAAAGGGGGAAAAAAGAACTTCCGTTACGAATAGATGATAATGAATGAATATGAACATAAACATTTGTGATAATCTTTGTTCATTTATTTGAAATAAAGATATTATTTTACTTTTTCTTATATGAAATATTGCAATTGTCATACAATTATATAGCAAAATATCCGATTTCGTGATTTATTACCTTTCTGAATTTGTTTGTACAATTTCTGGAATTATATCTTATGTTAATACAATAACTAAAAAATATTTATCTAAGCGAATGAAATTTGTAGTTTAATTTTCAAACAAAAATTGTACATCTGTTTCATATTTTTGATCAAAAGGAAAGAGAGCTTTTCGAAAACATATTTTTGATTTTCTTCTTTGCAATATGACGTTAAAACTAAATATCTATAAAGATGTTTTTCATAAGCCTAATATCTGCTATCTACTAAATATCTATAAAGATGTTTTTCATAATGTTCAAAGACATTGTTACACGTATTTTTCATTTTTTATATGCTTGGAAATAGTGAATACATCTATTCAAGCTTATATTATCTCGGTTATTGTTAGAAGAAAATTACAAAAAAAAAAAAGCCTTGTTAATTAAATTGACGTCATAAAATTCTTTTTGAAGTTTAAGATGTTATGAAAAGTTGTTTTGCCAGTGGTTTTTCATGTTTTAAATTTAAAAAAAAACGAATATTTTTTTTCTAACTGTAATAAATTTTAAATGTATTTTACAACAATACTTTTCGTTGTTTTAGCTAATGCTTTTATATATTTCCATACTGCAACGATATTCATTACATATTTGTGAATACTTTATCACTGTAAAATATTTAAAAAGTATTTTCTAAAAATATATGAATAAACGAATTAAATCTAAAAATTGATTATACTGTGACAATCTGTACAAAAAAGGTTTCTTTTTTATGCATAGGTTAGTTATGGCATATTGCATAATTTTATGGCTTTTCTTTTTTTATAAAAGCATTTTCTTATTTTCATTTCTCGTAATTCTACATGTTTCTTAGAAAAACACCAAGAAATAGAGATAAATTTAAAAGAAATCGAAGACCGAGATTAATACAAAATTTGACACGGACGTGATAACACACATCATTATCGAGAGCGTAGGTAGCCTATCTGATGTCTTCATTTGTTTCATTTGAGTGTTTTCTTTCCAAGAAAAATGAAGCGCTGTCACCGCACATTCTTCTTTTATAGTGATAAGCAATAATCGATAAAGGTAATTTAAAAAATTCAAATCAGTAAGTGTCAAATAGAGCACTTGAGTTGCTTTTAAATATTTTTTAATCATTAATTGTTAAAAAGAAGTTAATGGGAAATTTGTGTATCTCACGTATAAAATATCATGCATAAGATAATTGCATAAGTTATCTTCAGTTCAGTAAATTCCCTAGGAATCTGCCGGCTGATTGAGTGTTCAAACTGTAAAGAATTACTTAGACATCACTGAATAATGCAGAAGCATTTTTCTATACATGGAAATAGAGCGAATAATATGTTTTTGCTGAAAATGCTATAATACTAATGAGTAATATCAAGTTAAAAAGTAAAAATCATGCACTAAAAGATTTGAGGTTTCAACTTTTAGCACAAAAGAACGACTCGTAAAGTTGGGCTCACACGATGCTAACTATTGCGCGCAGTCGTTCTTTGTCCTGTATTGTCCTCGTATGAACAGTTGAGACAACGTCGTTGGGACAATGGTCAACGATTGTCCCGACGGGACAACTATTTGCCATTGTCCCGTTGTGGTAACGTGCTTTTCCGGAAGTAGGCTTGATTTTCTACTGAGCGCAATAGTTAGCCTCGTGTGAACCCACCTTAACCCTTTATTTACTGAAATATGTTGCCATCATTTTTGCACCAATAGTTTAGTTTCCTTGCAAAATAATCCCAGGGAACCCAAGAAAAAAATGTAATTAACAGAAATATCTTAATTAGTTTAATTATTAATTAAATATTTTTAATTCCTACTTTTAGCTTGTATTAACTTCATGTTATTCGGGTTACATTCCCCGTGTTCTTTAGAATACCATCGGCAAAAATAGCGTTATAATAAAGATATAAGCTAGATTTAAATGGTACTTTTAAGTACCGTCAGTAAATAAAGGGTTAAGACAAGTTCCAGGAGATACCTCAGACAAGAGGGAGAGTCAGAGTAACTAGTTGATTAAGGAAAATTTTCTGAAAATTTAAGCATACAAATTTTCTTTTATTCACAACGCTTATGTCAGTGTTCCGTGATATTTCTCTTGCGAAACACTTATTAATTATTAATCAACAAAAGCTACAGAATCACTTTTATTCCTTTCAAAATCATTTTTTTCGTCGATCAGTCTTTGATTATTTTTTGACTTATATGAAGTTAATCTTTGGAGGAAAAGGCAGCAAAAGCTTTTAAAAACCTCCTAAACGTAGCTGGAGTTAAGAAATATTCCATTGGCTAATTTAAAGAGTGCAAATTCACAGAGTGCTTGAACTCAAAGCTCTTAACTTTCGGAATAACAGGTGAATAGAGTAAGGATTTTTCAGTTAATTTACTTAGCAAGTGATTGTGCAGGAAAAATCAATTATTTACTTTACTTAAAAAATAACAATTGATAATAACACGTGAAAGAATAAAAACATTAATGGATATTCAGATGTTCATTGCTTGTAATGAAGCTTAAAAATTTGAGTTGTTTTTGATTAGAATAACTTGGAAATAATTGCTTTCTTTCTTTTAATTTGAAGATTTAATCTAGAGTCCATCTCTCTGAGTGAAGTACTTTTTGCTAAATATAAATATATACTTAGCATGATAGAATAATGAAAATATTAGATCTTTAAGACAATTGAACGGACTCAACAGCCCAAATATTAAAATAATTTTGTTAAGCAAGCTAAATGTTTTAATATCTTAACGATTTCGATTTTAGATTCAAGGCGATATTACACTGATGCTAGATATGACCTAATGATACAGTTAAGGTTTCAACGGTTATGCAATTGGTTTAAATTCATTTATGTCAAATCATTTTAAGGTAAAAAATGTCATAGGCAGCTGTCAACGCAGTTTAACAAAAATAAATAAATAAATAAATAAATAATTTCATAGTAAAATTTTGAAATTTAATTTATTTCAATATTTCATTAACAATAACATGGTAATACTAAAAATTGGATTTTACAGAAAGGTATTTGTCATTTAAAAAAATTATTATTCTATTAAACTATCCATTTAAAAATAGTGAATTCAATTTATTTGTTAAAAAGTTTTTAATTATTCTATTATTAACCATGATCATCAGAAATCCTCTTATAAAATGAAGAAATAAATTTAAAACAATATATTTGTTGGTACAACATCGTCAGCATCCTTGAAGCATGATTTATAAAACAAATTTTGCAGCTGGCTATGATTCTTTTTATTTCTGCAATAAATATAATAAATACCTGCTTTAATGTATTCGTTCTTGATTTCTGGGTCAATTATGAATGACAGTAATTTAGAAATCTGCGACCAAAAGCAAAGAAATGCTAAAAATTGCTGACGCAATGGAAATGCTAGCAACTATTTCACAAATTTGGGCAATGTATCTAAATAATGAATGCATGCTTTGAAAAAACATTAAAACGTTTCCCATTATTTATACGCCCACCAGAGACCTAATGAATTAAGACAGTGGAATTTCGATTTGCGGTTTTCAAATTCTATCCATCTTCTTACATTGTTATGTTCCTTTTTACTGTCCTTACTATATAACAATAACAGGTTTATATATTATCTGTAAATGGTGTCATGTTTGATATAAAAAATCATTCAAAGAAACTCTATAGAGCAGATATTAAGACAGTGAACCACCAAACCAAGCACGAAGTTACTTTTTGAGTAGAAATGATCATTAAGAAAAAATCTTTGCAAATTACTGATTAGATTTTTTTTAAAAAAATTAATCGAAGTTCTAGCATTTTTTTCAGGAACTTTAAATTTAATGTTCCACAGAAATCAGTTTTACACCACTTTAAAACTGGTAAAAAACATATGGTTTTATTCAATATTTTTTGTTTTTGTTAATTTAAAAAATAATTCAAACACTTTTTACAGCTGTGATTTATATTGTTTCACTTACTTAGTTTATGCTCATGAACTTTTGAAATGCATTTTCTTGCAAGCATATTATCTAACATAATTAAAAGTAAATTTAGAAACATCTAAAATTAATAAAGGAATCAAGACTCAAACCATACGAAGGTACGATGTTTTGGATTAGAATTTCGTAACATTTTTTAAAAACTTTTTTCCTTTGATAAAATGCTCGGTAAATCTCTTAATCAAACTGGCAACACTTTTTTAGAGAAATGTGTGTTCACGAGTTCTTTTAAATATCTACAATTCTTCAAGCATATTTGTAATAAATTGCATTTTTATGTAAATTTGATTAAGTAGAATTATTCGACCTGTCTAATAGAATTTTCCCCTTTTTTATTTTCTAGTATACGAAGAAAAAGTATTCCAATTATCATAAAAATTCGAAAGCGAGATTTTGAAGAATCTCCAGGTTTCTCTGATCATATTTTTGAAATCATATCTGTTTGTCTGTAAATTCCACAGCTCAAAAATATTTTAAGTTAGGTTAATAAAATATGATATATGATCTTAACACTAAATTTTCAGATTTTTACCAAA
The DNA here is from genome assembly GCA_026543055.1 of Argiope trifasciata. NCBI lineage: Eukaryota > Metazoa > Arthropoda > Arachnida > Araneae > Araneidae > Argiope > Argiope trifasciata. The sequence continues at coordinate 3,260,018 of JAPMOQ010012849.1, read as the reverse complement.
TTTTAGACGAAATTCATTCAAAAGAAGTCTAGGTGTCCGAGTAAACACGATAACAACAAATCGTAAAATACTAGATATAATTATATATACTGCTTTAGTATCTAAAATATAGATCAACTTTATCAACTTTGAATTAAAATTGTCAAGAAGTAAACTGTCTGTCTATTATTTCGCGCTTGCTCAGAAGTTAAAAAACGAAACTACTAAATAAATGAAATTTTGTACTTGCATTTGTGATTACAATTGTAATTTTGGGTAAAATTTTGGTTTCAGTCGATCCGGTAAAAAGGTAACCAAAATTTATATTACTCTATTTGGCATTTGGCTAATCATCAAAGATAACTCTTTAATTAACTACATCGAGACAATGATCTGTTAAGGGCGTATGGTTAATACAAAAATATATTTTTTTACTCTACTGTAAAGAGTATAACTATCATGGGTCTGAATTAAAAAAATAAATGTCTGAGCATTTGTTGAGCTCATGATTTTATTCAAAACTCATAGTTTTACACGGAAAAAGAAAGGGAAATGCCTTTTTTTAGAAAATGTTTGAGAAAGTGTCAGTGTGATCATTCAGGCTAGTTTGATTAAAAGCGAAAAGCAAGTGTGGGCTAATTTCAACTTAAAATTGTCTACGCTTACAACATATTCCCTCATGAAGTGGGGGATGAAATGAAATTTCTATTACAAATCTCTTTGTCCAATAGAAATTGTCACATTACAGGGAGTCAATGATTCATGGAGTTAGCTAATTAGATTAAATGGAACTAGCAATAATATGGTTTTAATACCATATAAATAGGTATTGAAATCGCATAAATGAATAATAGTGTAATAAAGTGTTTTTTTATAAATTGATTGCACTACCACGATTTTTTTAAATGGAATCTTAAATCCTATAAATACTACATTATATTTATGACTTGAATTTGAAGTAAATTAATTTTAAATTTCATTTTGCTGTTTTGATTTTTATACAGCATTGAAAAGTTGTCATTTCAATATTAATTATTTAATTTTTAGCAAAATTTTTACATAAAGCTGTAAAAATACGAAAAATGAGCAAAAATAAAATTTTTATTTCTTTTTTCCAAATTTGATTATAATTTATTCCAAAATGCATCATTTTGATATTGTAAAAATAAATAGAGTCAATTATTTGGCTCTATTATATAATATTTTTATATTTAAAAAAATTACATCATAGGTGAAAATTTAAGAAATATTGGTCTAAATTAAGAACAATCGATATTTATAGGGCAGGCAAAAAGTATTAAAAAACATGTTTGTCATGTCAAGGAAGAAGTTATGTGCCCAAACAGCTGATTCATACCTTTTCCTGCTCTAATCAATACCCTTGGACAATTTCGGAGATTTTCTTTTCTTTTTTGGAAGCATAAATAACACGAAGGGTGCAAAAAAAGAAATGCTATATCACGGAGCAGAATGCAAGGTCACCACACCGTGTAAGTGCAAGCCTTATCTTTCCGTGTTACAAGGTTCTTTACCGACTTAATCCCTTTCCTAAAGATGCGGGAAAGAGCTTATTTTTTTCCATGACTTATCAACAAAAAAGAAAAAAAGAAGTCCGTGCGATTTTTTGTCATTTTAAAATGAAAAAGAAATTAACAAAATGTTACACATTTTCGAGAAATGTCAGCAGTTTAATTTATGGTGCATGAAATAGCTAATAATAAAAAGAAAGACTTAAAACTTTAAAACGACTTCCGTGAATGTTTATTTATCCTCAGATAGCTGTATGATTTTAATTTTTGAAGACATTTTTTTAAACGTATAGTGGTTTAAAAAATTGAGAGTACACCTCACTTTTGTTTGACAAATCCGAATTTCAATATAAATAACATATTACTGACAAGTGCAAACATGTTTCTATTTTTACTCATAAAAAATAGTTTAAAGTAAAAAATAAAGAAAAACAAACGAAAAACTTCTAAATTGAAAATTTTTTTGAAGAGTTTTAAATAAACATAAGCAGATTTGTGCCTCAAAAAATTGAGAGTACACCAATGAATGAATGAATGATGCAGTCGACCACAGCAAATCCTGTCAATACTGCTACGCTCAGCGGTGGCGGGGTGGTCGGCTGTATAAAAAAAGAAGAAGCGCACCAATGAAATTTTTGTAATATCTCGTATTTAAAGAGTCAGTATTTAGTTGCACGTCTTTTGGCTTTTATACTGGTTTCTAAACGTCGTAGACCAATTTCACCAATTCTTTGGGGATATCCAAAGACATTTTGCCCATTTTTCCTGTATACTTATTTTAAATGGGTTTTGTTTCTTATTTTTCTGTTTTTGAACCACTTTTTCGAGTATGACTAACAAATATATGAAGTAGGGGTATTGTGGTCGTGTGTGTAACTGCTGTTTACAAAAAAAAAAAAAAAAAAAAAAAAAAAAAGACACCACATTTTGATGTTATGTGCATGCTGTTTGGGGTCGTTGTCTTACTAGAAAATGAAATTTCCATCTAAACTTAATTTCTTTAGATTGCTGAGACCATATGGCTCAAACAACTTTCTGCAGAAACTTTTCAAATCATAGGCAGAAGTATAAGCGCTGAAACTGTGCAAAGTACCATTAGAGAAGCTGGATATAAAAGTCGCATTTTTACGAGAGAAACCCCTCATGAGCTCTGCAAATTCAGAAAAAAAGCATTTGAAGTTTGCAAAAATAATCAATTGAAGACCAATAACTTTTGAAAGAAAGTTATACTTTCTGTTGAAACAAAACTGAACATTTTGGGCAGACCTCTCACCTCTCACCGGATCTAGAAAGCCTAACACTATTTTGATTTAAAAAAAAAAAAAAAAAAAAAAAAAAACGTCCTACAGTTATAAATAGAGGTGATTCCATCATGATTTGAGGCTCCATCCGAGGTAGGAAATTTAATTCTTATAAAAGTCATTATAAACCATATGGTACTCGGAAATCTAAAGAAAGGGCTAAAAATTTGGGTTTAGATGGAAATTTCGTTTTCCAGAAGGACAACGACGCCAAACAGAATGCACATAACGTCAAAATATGGTTTCATTTTCATTGAAAACAGCAATTAAGCAACAGGACCACAGCACCCCTACATCAATGCAGTTGAATATTTGTGGGCCATACTCAAAAAAGTGATTCAAAAACACAAAATAAGAAACAAAACTGAAATTGGTCCGCGATGTTTAGAGACCATTATTAAAGCCAAAAGGCTTGCAACTAAATACTGACACTTTTTTTATGTGCGAGATATTATAAAAATTTCATTGATGAACACTCAATTTTTTGAGGCACAAATATGTGTATGTTTATTTAAAATTCCCCTAAAGTTTTTCAATTTAGAAGTTTTTCATTGATTTTTCTTTATTTTTATTCTAAACTAGCTGGTGCCCGGCGTGTTGCTGCAGCAGAAGAAATGATATTGAAAATATCGTTTGGAATTAGCAATAGTTATCTTGTTTAATGAAGAATGATATTTATTTTCTTGTCGACAGTGAATACATTCATTGAAATTGAAGAATATATAAAGGAGAAGCATTAATAGAATTTTCAATTTTTATTATTCTATTCTACAAACAAATATTCATTTTTATGTATTAGATTGGTGTATTCTTTTAGAATTGTAAAGCTTGGTGTCCTTTCAAAATGGTAATGAACATAACAATTTATTGTATCTCTTGATTCGTTTGATATTCGTTCAGAATTCTCAAGTTAAATGTTGGAAAACGTGATTAAAATATTTTTTTAAAATATTGATTAAATATGGAAAATATATTTATATTATAAAATCTTTAATGAAGTTGAAAATATAATTTTTTGAAAGTTATGGTGGTGCAGAATTATTTGTACTATAATATTTTCAGAAGTTATTACAAAAAAAAAAAAAAAAAAAAAAAAAAAACCCCTAAAATTTTATTAAATGCTTGGTTAAAATTTTATTTAAAATTAGGGGATTGGTTCCCCTAAGACTTTCTCGAGCGCTCTCTAATAAAGCTATTACCTCATAGAAAGACGTACATTGCATTTCAGCAAACTATCTACGAAATATTAACGTCTAGCTGGAATTTAGCATCTTTACTGAATTTGTTGTGTCTCCTTGGCGAGTTATTTGGTAGTTAATCCATGATTAATAGATGCGGTAAATATATCAGATATTTTTTTTATACTTTAGATGATTGTATTATGTCTTTAACCTTCGCATAAGTGCAAGCAATTTTTTGTCAGAATCAGATGAGCGATACGGTAACACATAAGAGACATACAGACAAACATTCATTCTTGTTTATATAGATTAAACCATTTGTTATGGGTAAAAATAAAAACACGTTTGTACTTCTTGGTAATGTGCTATTTATATTGAAAGTCGGATTTATCAATTAAAAGTAAGGTGTATTCTCAACTTTTCGAGCCATTGCATATTATTTGATAATACATATTTCTTAAAACAAATGAATTTAAATACATAATAAATAGAATGAGTAATGAAATATTATGGAAAAATATTAAGAAAATTAATGAATAAATATCCGCAATATTATTAGATGAAATATTATTAAATTAAATATTATTATATTTAATTTTTAAAGAACGTTTCTGATTAATCATCGATATATTTCACATAAATGAATAAATCTGAAAGAGATTTGAAAAATGGCATAAATGATACTGAACCTCATAAAGTTTACATCATTTCTATCATTACACTTTTGAATTGATATTTCTACTAGTACTTTGATGAATATTATGTAAAACTCTTATAAATCTTTGGAAATTGAATCTCTTTTTAAATTTAAATAAAAGATAAGCATAAGTAGATGTAAGTAAACAAAAATATTATAAATAAAACAAGCAAAAATTTCAGAAATAAAAAATAGGCAATAAAGAGGTTAAAAAGTACAAATACATCTTTTCATAAATGTAAAAGTTGTTTGACCTTGTAATTCAATATATTTTATGCAACTGCTGATTCAGAACGTTATTTCCCATTGAAAATTTCCTTCTATTTCACACGTCATTGTTTTATAGTTCAAGTTCTCGAAATTACAAGCTTGTTGACATGGCAACTGAGTCATGAACAGCATTCAAATCGCCCAAACACCTAAAATTACGTTGACTAGCTTCCGACATCCTATTTTGGTTACGAATAATTCCACGATAACGCTTTAATACCGACCATGACTCTCTGACACAAATTTCAAACAGCCTTTCTCGATGTAAGCAGGTTTTATGCAAAACTTAAAATCGATCCTTTTTCCTGTCACTTTCGCTAAAAGCTGAAGGATGACACGTTCTATGCAATAAATGAATTCAGTAAGAGGAAAATAAAAACCATGCATCTCTTGTTATTTGATATTAAACATTTCGACATTTCAAAAATTTATAGAAGCTAAAAAAAGGACTTTTTTTTTATTACTATAACCATGCTGTAAATGTAAAATGCCTGCTTTCGTTCAGTGGCTTTTCGAACGATGTGGAGAGATGAAGTAAATGGGCTTAATTCATCTGACGTCATGGTCACGTGGTATATATCATAGAGAATGTTATTCGTCTAAATAAATGTCATGTTTTTTGCTATGACGTCACTTCCTTTTTTCCTCCATCAGGAATGAGCAATATTCCAAAATTAGCTTGGAATTCTAAACTGGCTATGCATCACGAGATTATGAATCGAGAAATATGATTTTAATATTTTTTTGGTTATTTAAAATAATGTCATTTAATAAATATCAAAACTGAAGAACATGAATCCGCTTCGAAATCTAACGATTTTCATGCTAAAAAAAATTCTAAATTAGTAATACTTTCTGGCATGTTTTCAATATTGTTTGAAAATCTAAAATCGAAATTGAGTATAAAAGTAAAAATAAGTACATTTTTAAATAAATGATTATGCTCTCAAATACATGATTACATTCAATATCTTCTAATTCTCTGTGTTAAGTCACAATATTAAATGTGATTTGAAGTTAAAGAAGGAAATTAAAAAAATCGATAGAGCATGAAAAGTTTGCTTATATATATTTAAATTAATTTCCATAGTTGTTTCATTTGATAAATCAATAGGGGTGGTCTCCCTAAAAATTTATAACATAAAAAATATCTTTCTACAAAATGTATTAGCTTGTCATTAACCATATATCTTTGATGAACAATCGCTAGGAGAAATACTATTGGAATTCGAATCTTGACGAATTTTTTTAGCCACCAGCGAAATAAATTAGCCCTGCCCTTATATAACATGAGATATCGATAGGGAAAATATTTTTTTCACAGTTCTTATAAACATACAATGAGATTTCGATAGGTATTTCTCTACACTCGCCAAACCAGGCAAGGGAAACATAGGGACCTTTAAGAAGAATTTAATTGGTTGTCAATTTTCTAAGAATTTTCTTGGGATGGGCTTTTAGCCGATTCAGAAATTTTACAAAGCTTCTGTTGAATTAATTAGTGGAAAAGTGGTTTTGAATCAAGAAATAGAATAATTTAGAATGAATATGGGCTAAATTGA